>SJYX01022687.1:21091-38843 GCA_006410675.1 Oreotragus oreotragus
GGATGCAGGATGCTTGGGGCTTGTGTATGGGGATGATCCGGAGGGATGATGTGGGGTGAGAGGTGGGAGGGGGGTTCATGTTTGGGAGTTCGTGTACATCCGTGGCAGATTCATGTAGATGTATGCCAAAACCAATAGAGTACTGTAAAGTAAAATAAAGGAAAAAAAAAAAAGAAAGAAAGAAAAAAAAAAGTAAATAAAATACATTGAGACCTAAAAAAAAAAACAAAAACAAAGTTTATAATAAAAGACAAAGAAAGACATAAGGATAAAGGAATTGATACAATAAAAAGGGATAGCATTTTAAAATATAAACTCAACTAATTTAAGAGTGCTTAAATATATAAAGCAGCAATAAACAGGAATAAAGAAAGAAACTGACAACAATAAAATAATTATAGGGGACTTTATATTTTGTCAGTCTCTTATCAATGGACAGGTCATCCAGACAGAAAATTAATAAGAAAACAGTGACATTCAGTTCAGTCACTCAGTTCTGTCTGACTCTTTGTGACCCCATGTACTGCAATACGTCAGGCCTCCCTGGAGTTTACCCAAACTTGTGTCCACTGAGTCCTTGATGCCATCCAACCATCTCATCCTCTGTCATCCCCTTCTCCTCCTGCCCTAAATCTTTCCTAGCATCAGGGTCTTTTCAAATGAGTCAGGTCTTCACATCAGGTGGCCAAAGTATTGGAGTTTCAGCCTCAACATCAGTCCTTCCAATGAACACTCAGGACTGATCTCCTTTAGAATGGACTGGTTGGATCTGCTTGCATTTCAAGGTACTCTCAAGAGTCTTCTCCAACACCACAGTTCAAAAGCATCAATTCTTCAGTGCTCAGCTTTCTTTATAGTTCAACTCCACATCCATACATGACTACTGGAAAAACCATAGCCTTGACTAGATGGACCTTTGTTGACAAAGTAATGTCTCTGCTTTTTAATATGCTGTGAGTTGGCCATAACTTTCCTTAAGGATAAGATACATTATAAGAGTTGGAATACATAATAGGACATTATATTTAAAACAGCATCCTCAGAGAGTAAATTAGATAATACCTTGATATAAATAAATATGAAAATATAAATTTCACAATGCTGTGCACCTGAAACTAATATAACATTGCAAATCAAGTATGTTTCATTTGAAAAAGGTCTAAAACATGTAAAACTACCTTTAAAATTTAATTTACTAGTTTTAAAAAGCTAATATTCACAAGAAGAGATACATAAATAAGCATTTAAGTCATTGATTTATTAGTTTTTATAAATAAAAGCTTGAAGTAGTTTTATTTTCATAAGTAATTGCAAATGTAATTTTAAAAAATTGAAATTAAAAAAAGGACCAACACTATCAGAAGTATAATTTAAGAAATAATTTATATTTTTGATACCAGTATAAATTGGAACAAATCTTCTTGAAAGAAACTTTATATTAATGGCACCCCACCCCAGTACTCTTGCCTGGAAAATCCAATGGACGGAGTAGCCTGGTGGGCTGCAGTCCATGGGGTCGCTAACAGTCGGACAGACTGAGCGACTTCACTTTCACTTTTCTCTTTCATGCATTGGAGAAGGAAATGGAAACCCACTCCCGTATTCTTGCCTGGAGAATCCCAGGGCTGGGGGAGCCTGGTGGGCTGCCGTCTATGGGGTCACACAGAGTCGGACATGACTGAAGTGACTTAGCAGCAATACCATACTAAAATTTTTTGATAAAGTATTCAAAGACATTTATAACAAAAGATAAGAAAAAAAGAATTGATTGAACCAAGCTTTCCAATATAATATTATTTTAACTAACTGATGGCTCTGAAATATTTAGTATATTTTGGAAAATAAATTTAAAGTCATACTTCTTGAAGTTTGGCATCTTGTAATGACCTAGGGAAGTTTCATAGAATAGACCAAACCTTGAGTTTAGAGTTTCTGACTAAATAGATATGTAATTGAACCCCAAATTTATATTTCTAATTTTCCAGGTGATGATAAATTTGTTTCTGTGATCAAATTTTTGGGTCTTTGATTTAATGAAATCCTACTTGCTAGATAAAATAAATAAAAACAGAAAGACTAAGAAAGCACTTAAGAAATGTTCTTAGGTTTAAAAATGGTAAGTTTATGTCATTATTGTTGTTGATGTTCAGTCTCTAAGTTGTGTCTCACTTTTTGCAACCACATGGACTGTAGCATGCCAAGCTCCTCCTCCTCCTCTATCTCCTGGAGTTTGCTCAAATTCATGTTCATTGAGTCAGTGATGCTGTCTAATCATCTCATCCTCTGCCACCCCTTTCCACTTTTGCCTTCAATCTTTAACAGTATCAGGGTCTTTTCCAGTGAGTTGGCTCTTTTCACCAGGTGGCCAAATTATTGAAGCTCTGGCTTCAGCATCAGTCCTGCTAATGAATACTGAGGGCTGATTTCCTATAGGATTGACTTGTTTGATCTCCTTGTTGTCCAAGAGACTCTCAAGAATATTCTCCAACACCACAGTTTGGCACCATTAATTCTTCAGCACTCAGCCTTCTTTATGGTCCAACTCTCACATATGTGCATGACTACTGGAAAAACTATAGCTTTGACTATATGGGACTTTGCTGGCAAAGTGGTATCTCTGTTTTTTAATACCATCTCTAGGTTTATCATAGCTTTTCTTCCAAGGAGTAAGTATCCTTTTAATTTCATAGATGCAGTCACTGTCCACAATGATTTTGGAGCCAAAGAAAATAAAATCTGTCACTGCATCCACATTTTTCAGTTCTATTTGTCAAGAAACAATGGGACCAGACTTCATGATCTTAGTTTTTTGAATGTTGAGTTTCAAACCAGAATTTTCACTCTCCTCTTTGACCTTCATCCAGAGACTTTAGTTCCTCTTTCCTTTCTGCCATTAGAGTGGTATCATCTGCATATCTGAGGTAGCTGATATTTCTCCCAGCAATCTTTATAATAGCTCATGATTCATCCAGCCCAGCATTTTGCATGATGTATTTTAGATATAAATTAAATAAACTGAGTGACAATATACAGCCTTGTCTTACTCCTTTCCCAATTTTTAAGCATTCAGTTTTTTTCTATTCTGTTACTTCTTGACCCACATACAGGTTTTTCAGGACACAGTAGCCTGGTACTCTCATTGCTAAGAATTTTCCACAGTTTATTGTGATCCTCACAGCTAAGGAGTTTAACATAATAAAAACAAATAGAAGTAGATGTTTTTCTGGAATTACCTTGCTTTCTCCAAGATCGAGTGAACATTGACAATCTGATCTCTGGTTCCTCTAACTCTTCTAAACCCAGCTTGTGCGTTGGGAATATCTCACTTCATGACTGCTGAAGCCTAGCTTGGAGAATTTTAATCATAATGTTGCTAATATGAGAAATGAGCACAATTGCAGAGTAGTTTGAGAATTCTTTGACATTGCTCTTCTTTGGGATTGGAATGAAAACTGCCCTTTTTTTAGTCCTGAGGCCACTGCTGAATTTTCCAAAATTGCTGGCATATTGAGGGCAACATTTTAACAGCATCAGCTTTTAAAATTTTAAATAGCTCAACTGGAATTCTATCAATTTCACTAGCTTTGTTCACAGTAATGCTTCCTAAGACCCACTTGACTTCACACTCCACGATGTCCACCTTAGGTGTCTGACCAAACCATCATGGTTATCCTGGTCATTAAAATTTTCTTGTATAGATCTTCTATGTATTCTTGCCACCTCTTCTTAATCTCTTCTGCTTCTGTTAAATCCTTACAATTTCTGTGTTTTATTGCATGAAATGTTCCCTTGATATCTCCAATTTTCTTGAAGATATCTCTAGTGTTTTCCATTCTATTTTTCTCTATTTCTTTGTACTGTTCATTTAAGAACATCATACCTCTCCTTGCTATTCTCTGGAACTCTGCATTCACTTTGTTATATCTTTCCCTTTCACTCTTGCCTTTTGCTTCTCTTCTTTCTTCAGCTGTTTGTAAAGCCTCCTCAGACAACCACTTTGCTTCCTTTATTTCTTTTTCTTTGGTATGGCTTTAGTCATGACTGGAAGAAACACAAGCTGGAATCAAGATTGCCGGGAGAAATAGCAATAAGCTCAGATATGCAGATGACACCACCCTTATGGCAGAAGGTGAAGAGGAACTAAAAAGCCTCTTGATGAAAGTGAAAGAGAAGAGCGAAAAAGTTGGCTTAAAACTCAACATTCAGAAAACGTAGATCATGGCATCCGGTCCCATCACTTCATGGGAAATAGATGGGGAAACAGTGGAAACAGTGTCAGGCTTTATTTTTGGGGGGTCCAAAATCACTGCAGATGGTGACTGCAGCTATGAAATTAAAAGACGCTTACTGCTTGGAAGAAAAGTTATGACCAGCCTAGACAGCATATTCAAAAGCAAAGACATTACTTTGCCGACTAAGGTCTGTCTAGTCAAGGCTATGGTTTTTCCAGTAGTCATGTGTGGATGTGAGAGTTGGACTGTGAAGAAGGCTGAGCGCCGAAGAATTGATGCTTTTGAACTGTGGTGTTGGAGAAGACTCTTGAGAGTCCCTTGGACTGCAAGGAGATCCAACCAGTCCATTCTGAAGGAGATCAGCCCTGGGATTTCTTTGGAAGGAATGATGCTAAAGCTGAAACTCCAGTACTTTGGCCACCTCATGAGAAGAGTTGACTCATTGCAAAAGACTCTGATGCTGGGAGGGATAGGGGGCAGGAGGAGAAGGGGACAACAGAGGATGAGATGGCTGGATGGGATCACTGACTCGATGGACGTGAGTCTGAGTGAACTCTGGGAGTTGGTGATGGACAGGGAAGACTGGCATGCTGAGATTCATGGAGTCACAAAGAGTCGGACACGACTGAGCGACTGTACTGAACTGAAAACCAGATAAAATCAGATGATAAAATGAACACAATTGATTAGGTAATTGAATATAATATTGGCCAAATTTTTCTAATTTTACATATTTGCTTTTTTATTGTTCAATGTGACATATTAAAAAAGAAAACCTATAGTTGTGTCAAACAACTGTAAAATAACAAACAATTTCATTTTCGAAAACTTTTACATCATACTTCTACCAGTACTTAGGCCTATTGTCAAGCTTTTAGGGTTGTCATTATAACACAGGTATTTGACTCATGTAGTTATATTTTTATAATTTTACAACATTCATTTTCTTTATTTATTTATCATCTTACTAACAATTTGTTTTTTTTTTTTTGCTATGAAATAGTTTACAATTTATCAATAAATTATTTTATTTCCTTTTTTAAAAAAATCTAAAAATAAGTTTAAGGTCAACAGGGTCAAGATATTATTTTGCATTTTGGTCACAAACTGAGGTGACTATCCTACCAGTACAGTTTCTGAAGAAGAAGGAATGTTCTGCTATAAATGAGGTCATTTATGATATATTTAGGTCAATGAGTCTCTTTCCTTGATTCTCCCTCTTCAATTTTTCCTTTTTGCCTATACTCCAGTTCAGAGATTTGTATTAGAATGGCCAATAGGCCATTTTCTAGAAGTTAATGAACTGTCTTACACTAGCTAGAAGCGTGTGTTGCATATAGCTGCTACAATTAAAGGAAATTTAATTAATTCATATGCAATTCAAAAGAAAGCTCACATTATGTAAATGAATAGCTAGAACATATCTTTTCTGACAGTAATTATCCATGACTAATGCTGAACTTAAGTATCAGCTGAGATTAAGTCAATTTAATCTGATCAACATGTCAAAGATTTCTTTTAAGTATACTCTGTCAGATAGCACACTAAATGAATTTTACTCAAGTACTTATATCCTGCTGTCTCACAACTTAATAGAATAACATTCCCCCCCCCAAAAATGTTGTATATTTAGCAAGCACATTATTTTATAGCTTCTATGCCTTCAGGGCATTACAATGATTTCTCAGTTTTAAAATAAACAGAACTGAAACAAAACACAAAAGATACCATATGTAAAGCAAAATCATTCTACATAATTCTAAACATGATCTTCTCAATTATGGTGCAATTCTCAATTGTTTTACATAATATACATTTTATCAAATAGGTACTTAAATAAAGTAGGTCTAGGTTGAAATAAACTTTAGTAAAATATGTTATTTTCATGTGCAAGGTACTGTATTAGATGCTACAGAATAGATGAAAAAAGCAGACATAGATATTTTTGCTAGTTGCTGACAAAGGACATAAAGCAGGATTTGGGCCCCAGGAAAGAGGCAACAATTTGGGGGCATGTTTAGAGACACAAAATGTGTGAGATGGATAATATCAGGGAAGAGCTCGCATATACTATGTCATGGCATAGTTGAGGTTATATTTGAGGAATGGCTTAGGAGCTCAAAAGAGATGTAAGGGATACACAGAGTATGAATAAAGTTTGATGCTAGATTTAAAGCAGTAACAACAGGAGGAAAACAAACAAAGAAACAAACAAATTTTGATGAGCTAACTAACCCATAAGCAAAACTGTTTTCGAGGGCCAAGTTATTTGAGGTGTCAATTGTCTCATCAAAGTACATAATGTTATAGTAAAAATTCAAGTATTATGCTAACTTTGATTTGTTAAAAAAGAACAACAGATTTGGGGGCAGAGAATAGGATTATAGTCTTTGCTTTTCTTTGCTATTAGTCTGACCTCAGCCAGGCTGCAATCTTCTTGAGCTAGATGTTCAAATGGTAAGATAAGAGGAAACTAACATCTTTAGATTTACTCTCATAAACAAATTATGTCATTGAACAATCCTTGGCAAAGCAGTTTCTAATAAAAGGCAATTTGAGAAATATATTTAGTAATCTTTCTCTAAATATATTTAGAAATATCAATAATCTCAGATATGTAGCTAATACCACCCTTATGGCAGAAAGCATAGAGGAACTGAAGAGCCTCTTGATGAAAGTGAAAGAGAGAGTGAAAGGCTGACTTAAAACTCAACATTCATAAAACAAAGATCATGGCATCCAGTCCCATGACTTCATGGCAAATAGATGGAGAGACAATGGAAACAGTGACAGACTATTTTCTTGGGNACTGAAGAGCCTCTTGATGAAAGTGAAAGAGAGAGTGAAAGGCTGACTTAAAACTCAACATTCATAAAACAAAGATCATGGCATCCAGTCCCATGACTTCATGGCAAATAGATGGAGAGACAATGGAAACAGTGACAGACTATTTTCTTGGGCTTCAAAATCACTGCAGATGGTGACTGCAGCCATCAAATTAAAAGACACTTGTTCCTTGGAAGAAAAGCTATGATCAATCTAGACAGCATATTGAAAAGCAGACACATTACTTTGCCAACAAATGTCCATCTAGTTAAAGCTATGGTTTTTCCAATAGTCATTTACAGATGTGCAAGTTGAATCTTGAAGAAAGTTGAGTGCTGAAGAACAGATGCTTTTAACCTGGGTTGTTGGAGAAGACTCTCAAGAGTCCCTTGGACTGCAAGGGGATCAAACCAGTCAAACCTAGAAGAAATCAGTCCTGAATATTCATTGGAAGGACTGATGCTGAAACCCCAATACTTTGGCCACTTGATGTGAAGAACCGACTCACTGGAAAAGACCCTGATACTGGGAAAGATTGAAGGTAGGAGAAGAAGGGGAAGACAGAGGATGAGATGATTGGATGGCAACACTGACTCCATGGGCATGAGTTTGAAAAATCTCCAGGATGGACAGGGAAGCCTGGCGTGCTGAAGTCTGCTGCTGCTGCTGCTGCTGCTGCTAAGTCACTTCAGTCATGTCTGACTCCATGCGACCCCATAGACAGCAGCCCACCAGGTTCCTCCATCCCTGGGATTCTCAAGGCAAGAATACTGGAGTGGGTTGCCATTTCCTCCTCCAGTGTTGCAGTCTGTGGGGTCGCAAAGAATTGGACATGACTGAGCAACTGAACTGAACTGATAGCATCAACTGTACAAGTTGAAACATTGTTTTTAGCTTCACTTCAGTTCAGTTCAGTTGCTCAGTCATGTTCGACTCTTTGCGACACTATGAATCACAGCACGCCAGGCCTCCCTGTCCATCACCAACTCCTAGGGTTCACCCAAACTCATGTCCATAGAGTCGGTGATGCCATCCAGCCATCTCATCCTCGGTCATCCCCTTCTCCTCCTGCCTCCAATCCCTCCCAGCATCAGAGTATTTTCCAATGAGTCAACTCTTCGCATGAGGTGGCCAAAGTATTGGAGTTTCAGCATCAGTCCTTCCAGTGGACACCTAGGACTGATCTTCTTAGATTTGCTCAATTGTCTTTTTCCTAAAATTTTATCTCTCTCTCTCTCTTTTTTTTTTTTTTTTTGCACTGTTAGTACTTATAAAAATGGACTCTAAGATCAAAGTCCTTTATTTGGATTCCAACTGTCACTACAAGTGTGATTGTAGGCAAGTTAAAGTCACTGCACCTCAGTTTTCACGGTATAACTAGAAGATAAAAGAAATTGTGCATTATTTAAATGAATATATAAAGTGGAGGTAATAATAGAAATCATAGTAGCATATGGTTGTTGAGAGGATTAAGTAAAATGAGGTACAGAAAGTTCCTGGCATAGTGTATAGTTTAATAAATACAGTTTTAAAGAATTATCATTAACTATGGATTTGGCATGCAAAATATATTGGCTTAGAATCATTGGAGCAGATAAAGAACAGACTTTCACAACATTAGTTATTATTATAGCTCTTGGGAATGTATTTATTGGAGTGTTTAAAAGTGTGTTTTCAAATAATGCACCTAAAATTTTCAACAGTATCCACTAGATAATAATTTCCTCATATGAAAAAAAAAGTAAACTCACATTTGTTCATTAGATAGTTTGATTTAAATATTAAAAAAAATGGTAGCATTTAATTTCCATGTATGGAAAAATTTTAAATCTCTTCAATAAATCCAAAATAAAATTTTTGTTACACACTGTAAACTCTAACAAACACATGTGATCCTCACAAACTTCATACAAGTGATAATTCAAGTAAATATTCCAAACCTACAGAAGATTGAGCATAGTGGGATCTTTTCATGAACTTTAATAACTGGAATATTTGTTTCCTGCTACTATTTTGTAAAGTTGGTTGAAATAAGGCTGCTTGACTATAAGTTTGCCTGGGGCACCGCTACTGAGAAACAGTTTGAATGGTCACATCTCTACAGTTCAACAAATTTGGAACTTTCAATACCATCTTATTTCAGACAATCCATTGGACTTCTGCAAGCACCTTCATGTAATTCTGTATTCAAATTTATTTTAAAAGAAATACATTTGAAGAAAAAAAGGTAAGTACAGAAAATGCTGGGGATTCAGTTTTATTGCATCCACCCAAATTATAGTTTCTGTTTAATACAAACTAGTTTTTGCCAGTGCAAATGAGTTTTGATGTATCATTTCAGGAAGTTAGAAGATTTGAGCTAACTAAATAAAATGACGAGTTACTTCTTATTTCATGTCTGAACTGTGATTATAGCAGCAGAACACTGAAAGAGTTTAAGCAACACTCTCAAACCTCTGACTTCAAATTATGATCTTGATAACAAAGTACAAAATAGCTTTTATCATTAATTTTATCCTTTCCAAATCCCATCTAAGACTGTATTTTTCTCTTAATATCTTCTCTAGTCAATTGAGAACTTAGAGTAAGATTTTTGATAAATACTTGGCCAGATAAAAATATTATTTCATCATAATGTTATTTATTTAGATTATAGAAATGGGTCAGAAGCCAAAGAAATCTTGCTATAATAGCTTCAATTGGTAGCTAGAAATATCTTGGCATGATAGACAGATGCTGCTGCTGCTGCTAAGTCACTTCAGTCGTGTCCGACTCTGTGTGACCCCATAGACGGCAGCCCACCAGGCTCCCCCATCCCTGGGATTCTCCAGGCAAGAATACTGGAGTGGGTTGCCATTTCCTTCTCCAATGCATGAAAGAGAAAAGTGAAAGTGAAGTCGCTCAGTCTGTCCGACTGTTAGCGACCCCATGGACTGCAGCCCACCAGGCTACTCCGTCCATTGGATTTTCCAGGCAAGAGTACTGGGGTGGGGTGCCATTGCCTTCCCCGATAGATAGATAGTTGATAGATAAACAGTGAAAAAAGGAAACAGAGACAGATAAATCAGAAGCAAAAATTAGATACTTAATATTTTCTTTTAGATAATTATGATATTTAAAAGAAATGTTATTAAAGATTTTGAGTGACAAACCTATGATACACCTAGATAGCATATTGAAAATTAGACATATCTCTTTGCTGACAAATGTCTGTATGGTCAAAGCTACTATTTTTCTAGTAGTCATGTATGGATGTGAGAGTTGGACCATAAATCAGGTGCTGGATAAGATTTTCGAGAGTCCCTTGGACAGTAAGGCGATCAAACCAATCAATCTTAAAGAAAATCAACCATGAATATTCATTTGAAGCATTGTTGCTGAAGCTCCAATACTTTGGCCACCTGATACAAAGAGCTGACTGGCTGGAAAAGAGCTTGATGCTGGGAAAGACCGAAGGCAAGAGGAGAAGGGGTGGCAGAGGATGAGATGGTTAGATAGCATCACCAACTCAATAGATATGAATCTGAGCAATCTCTGGGACACAGTGCAGGACAGAGGAGCCTGGCATGCTGCAGTCCATGGAGCGGCAAAGAGTTTGGTATGACTTAGCGACTGAACAACAACAATGGAAATGTATTTATTTTGCTAAGTAGTTAGGTGGTATTCTCCTTTATGATGCTGCCTAAGTGCAATTCCAGAAAAATAAACGACCCAATCAAAAAGTGGGCCAAAGAACTAAACAGACATTTCTCCAAAGATGGAGGTGGGAGGGGGGTTCATGTTTGGGAGTTCGTGTAAAAAAATAAATACAAAAAAATAATAATAAAATAAAATAAACAAATGGGACCTAATTAAAATTAAAAGCTTCTGCACAACAAAGGAAACTAAAATCAAGGTGAAAAGACAGCCTTCTGAATGGGAGAAAATAGCAAATGAAGCAGCTGACAAGAACTAATCTCAAAATATACAGGCAACTCCTGCAGCTCAATTCCAGAAAAATAAATGACCCAATCAAAATTGGGCCAAAGAACTAAATAGATGTTTCTCCAAAGAAGACATACAGATGGTTAGCAAAGACATGAAAAGATGCTCAACATCACTCATTATCAGAGAAATGCAAATCAAAACCACAATGAGGTACCATTTCACACCAGTCAGAATGGCTGTGATCCAAAAGTCTACAAGCAATAAATGCTGGAGAGGGTGTGGAGAAAAGGGAACCCTCTTACACAGTTGGTGGGAATGCAAACTAGTACAGCCACTATGGAGAACAGTGTGGAGATTCCTTAAAAAACTGGAAATAGAACTGCCTTATGACCCAGCAATCCCACTGCTNGACTCTGATGCTGGGAGGGATTGGGGGCAGGAGGAGAAGGGGACGACCGAGGATGAGATGGCTGGATGGCTTCACTGACTCGATGGATGTGAGTCTGAGTGAACTCCGGGAGATGGTGATGCACAGGGAGGCCTGGCGTGCTGCGATTCACGGGGTCGCAAAGAGTCGGACACGCCTGAGCGACTGAACTGAACTGAAGAAGAGGTGGAAATGCGCTAGGCTCACATGGCTCACACGTCTAACTGCGAGCTCTTCCCAGGACACCAAGCTCTCTCTCTGGGTGGCCGAGGGGCCCACGTGTAGGTGCCCAGTGCCAACGAGCAAGCCATGGAGGCTTGGAGGCGTGGAGGAGGAGGTCATCAGGACCAGGAAGATGGCAGCGGGGGGGTCGTGTTTCAGGAGCCTGGCCCGGCCATGGGAGGATGGCAATCTCCAGCGTTCAGCCGTGCCTTTGTTTAACTGGGAGCAGAATGTGTGTGTAGACAGTGAAAAACAATTTTCAGCTGGAAGCCTGGCTTGGCCTGGCGAGTGGGATCTGATTAGTGTTTTTGAACTCTTGATTAGCATTTGAACGAAATACCCAAATGACACAAAGCCAATCCTAGTAGCGGACGGAGACTTAACATTTTTTACTCTCTTTCTCTAAGGCAGTCAGGCACCTTCTTTTTGCAAACTACTTTGGGCCTCCAATAAGCAAATCATTTCTACAAGCACCCTCACATTCCCCTCCAGAAACCAGACCAGAGGAGGTGGGTCCTGGGAGAGTTAATTTACATCACCGGCTGCTGGGCTGGAGAAGTGGGAGCCTTTTCCCAGCCTCACTGGACCAGGGCCAAGGGCAGATCCCTTCACGTGATCTCCCTGGACCGGCTTCTGGAGCTGACAGGATCCCGCCCCTGAGAGCTGAGTTTTTATTGCCCCTTTTGTTCTCCATTTTAGGGAGAATTGATAGCTGAGGCTAAGAATAAACACATTCTCTGCCAGTCAGATTCTGTGGGGAGGTTTTTTAAAAGGATCTGGCCAGCAAAAATATTTATGTTGAAACTCAGCTCTCGCTTCACAGCTTGAGGGCATGGGTGGTCAAGAAAGGAATTCCCTACTCCGCATACAATACTTCTCACCTGTCTCAAGAAAGCTGGGGAGTATTTGGAGCTCAAAGTAAATTCTGCAGAGGTTTCTTGGTTGCCTAAGATTAGGATTAATCCTTTAAAAAGTATTTTTATGCCAAGACGGACCTTCCCAGGTGGTTCAGCAGTAAAGCATCTGCCTGCCAATGCAGGAGACCCAGGTCTGATCCCTGGGTCAGGCAGATCCCCTGGAGAAAGAAATGGCAACCCACTCCAGTATTCTTGCCTGAAAAATCCCATGGACGGAGGGGCCTGGTAGAGGCTACAGTCCACGGGGTCACAAAAGAGTCAGACACAACTTAGTGACCAAACAGTAAGAACAGCAATGCCAAGAGGATATTTTCATAATTAAACTTTTCAAAAACATTTTTTTCTAAAGAAAACAATTGGTATCTCACTCTTTCTCTTAACTTTATCAATGGCTTCAAGGCATTTTTGTCCAGGTCCTGATCTACTCCTGGCGTGCTGCGATTCATGGGGTCGCAAAGAGTCGGACATGCCTGAGCGACTGAACTGAACTGAAGAAGAGGTGACACTGCGCCAGGATTTAAGAGTTTAACTTCTTTTCACACTGAAATCCTTTAGCATTTTTTTCTTTTTGGCCACACCACGCGGCATGTGGGATCCTAGTTCCCTGATTAGGGACAGAACCCAAGACCCCAACACTGGAAGCATGGAATCCCAACTACTGGACCGCCAGGGAATTCCTAGCAACTTAAATCATGATTTCACTAGTTAAATGTCATGAAGGGTAGTTCAGTCAGTGCTCCAGTAGGTGACAAAAATCAATGCTTCAACCACGCTGGCCACCTTTTTATTATAGTAAATAAAATCTTTAAGTATTAAAACTAGTAATCTCACAGGGAAACTCCTATGGATTTTCCCACTCTTAATGCTTTCGAAACAACAGATTTGGGAATGTTAGAATACCAGAACATGAGATAACTAGTATTAGTCCAAACCAATAGATGGGGGGGGGGTGAGTTTATTCTTGTTTCTGTGAACCTGTCCTAATATATACATGGCTGTGGGAGAGACTTCCCACTTCCCCATAGTTTTCAGCCCAACACTGAGATTAACTTTAGGTTTATGGAGAAAATAACCTGCAAGGAGTTTTCATTGTGTTTGTCAAGTTGAGACCTGTTATTGGAGATTTAAAAATGGTGTGGAGTCTCATAAGCCCTAAGTCACAGAATTTTTAAAACTTTGGTTATTATTTTGAAGAACCCAAGAAAATAGCTTGAGACAGGATACAGGAGGGGGAATTCAGTGTTTTAGAAAACACACCACTGCCAACACCCTCACACAGCCTATCTGGGAAAGTGAGAAGTGGAAAGGAATTTCTGTCTGCAAAGACTTCTTGGGATAGATGGTTTAGCAGACACCTTTTCAGAACCAGTGTATCTGTGCACATTAGAAGTCTATTTCACTGCAGTACTCAAGCCCATCTAGTTTATAATCTGACCTCTTCTTCAAACAAATGTTTGCTTTGAGCAAAAATGAAAAATGCTTTTTTCTTGAGTTTGATGAGTAAAATTCAGCAGCATACAACATACTATGTAATGCAGTTTTGTGTTTGTGTGTGTGTATCTTCCTGTTTTTTGTTTTCAGAAAGGATATTATTCTGGGATGTTAAAAATCCCCCTTGAAAAATAGAGATAAGAGGTTTCTCTGTTTTACATAGGGGTGTCACGTTTCCATAGCAATGAAAGCAGCTCTTGATACCTGATTAACCAAGGGCTTCCTGGTTCCTCATTCCATGTAATAGGGAGACAGGCAAAGGGGAAAACAACAGGGATAGAAAACTGCAAAGGCTCAGGTTTGGTCTCAAGGATTTTGTGGTAATAAGTATCCAGAGACATCAGATATTTCCTGGTGTTAGTTATATTGAAAAGGGGGCTTTCTGCTTTTAACAATCCCTGTACTTTTACAAACATAAACATTTAATAAACTTGAGAAAGCACCTCCCTTCATACAAATTTTTAGGCAATCAAGATAAGCGCAAGTGAGCCAAGCAGACCTCACTTTCGTGGTTTCACTCTTCTTAGTTATTTCTACTGAAACATCCCTGGGTCCTCTCCTGGAGACTTTGAATTGCCCCACAGCTATGCTCTGACCTGATCATCGTTTTAACTTACCAAAGCACTTTCTGAAACTCATCTCCTTAGCAAACCTCTCCCATGAGCTGCAGAAATTTGGGAGGCTGTGTTCCTCCTGCTTCGTTCCTTGACATCTGCTCTCAAGACACTTCACTAGCACATTATAAATCTAAGACTGGGCTTCCCTCGTAGCTCAGTTGGTAAAGAATCTGCCTGCAGTGTAGGAGACCTGGGTTTGATCCCTAGGTCAGGAAGATCCCCTGGAGAAGGAAAAGGCAACCAACTAATAAATCTAACAGTGGCCCTCAAACCTGGCAGTGCATCAGAATCATTCTATGTTGATTACTGGGCCTTGTTCCAGAATTATGGAACCAGAGTCTCCGAGACAGAAGCCCCCAGATGCATAGTTTTCATAAATCCACAAGTGCTTCAGGTTTAGAAGTCAATGACGTTTTACTATGTCTATTCTGTTTCCCTGGTGGCTCAGATGGTAAAGAATCTGCCTGCAGTACAGGAGACCCAAGGTTTGATCTCGGGGTTGGAAAGATCCCCTGGAGAAAGGCATGGCAACCCACTCCAGTATTCTTGTCTGGAGAATCCCATGGACAGAGGAGTCTTGTCTATGGGGTTGCAGAGTCGGACATGACTGAGCAACAAACACTTTCACTTTTTACATTCTGTTTCATGTCCCCTCTGGGTATCTGCATCCATNGATCCCCTGGAGAAAGGCATGGCAACCCACTCCAGTATTCTTGTCTGGAGAATCCCATGGACAGAGGAGTCTTGTCTATGGGGTTGCAGAGTCGGACATGACTGAGCAACAAACACTTTCACTTTTTACATTCTGTTTCATGTCCCCTCTGGGTATCTGCATCCATTTGTGTGCACTGCGTGTTTTTAAGGAGGATAATCAGATGCCAGCAACATCTTGGGCAGTGTTGTTATAATATGAATTCCTTAGTACCACTGTGACCATGCTTGCCAATCTGACCGTGGGATATGCTGCCTGGGAATGTATATTTTAATGTGCTGCCACTCTCCATTCCCCAAGTGTGGGGGACAAACTGGAATACCTATACGGACTGGGCAAGTCATTTCAATGAAGGAAGCAAGCTGGGTGAGATGTGACTAGAAGGAACCTGATGCCCAATATAAAGGGCCAGGTACTACTTACCTGAGCAATGTGCTGCTATTTTGCCAAAGCAGAAATACATCCAGTATTGCCTATGTTTTGAATTTTTCAGAAGCCAGAAATTCAGAGAAATTTAATTTCTCACTGGGGTTGGGGAGGGGGGAATTGGATGAAGATGGTTTCAAAAGGTACAAACTTATAAGATAAATAAGCACTAGGGATATAATGCACAGCATGATTAATATAAATAACCCTGATGTATGTTATATATCAAAGTTGTTAAGAGAGTACATCTTAAGAGTCATTATTGCAAGGAAAACTTTTTTTGACTTTATATCTATATGAGAAGATGGATGTTCCCTAAACGTACTGTCTTAATCATTTCATGATATATGTAAGTCATTATGCTGTACACCTTACACTTATACAGTGTTGTATGTCAATTACATCTCCATAAAACTAGAAGAAAAAATAAATAAAACAGTAAACACAGCCACCACAAGCAAGTTGTACCCTTTGCCTTAGAGAGTCCCACCCATGTCTCAAAACTCTGGTAACTTGCAGTGTCACGCGACACTTGGGGCCTGACCGAGTGACTTCTTATGATGAATTGTAATAGAATTGCAGGGTTAGAAGGCCACAGGCCTTCATCACCCAGGCCATTTAACAACTGAATCCCCACCCCCGGCCACATTTTCCCACCTCAGGATGAAGACACCCTAAACCATCTCACTCCAATCCCTGCCTCTCTGTGTGCGCAGATCTGAGTGTTTTTTGGCCACCTCCATTAGGGTACCATATACACACCCAACATAGCACATTTCCAGATGAAACTGTCATCGTCCAACGCCATCCCTCCAAATGCTCGTTTCCCTGTGTGCCCCCAGTGAGCTCAGTGTGATCTGTCCAGCAACCAAAGCCCGAGACCTGGGTATTATCCTTACTACTTTGCCCTCCTTCACAACCTCTATATCGGATCATCTATCACCTCTTACTAATTCTTCCTTCTTAATATCAACCAAATTTGCCTCTTCTTTTCATTCCCATTGCCAGTGACTTATTTTAGGCCATCTCTTGTCTGAAGGCCAGTCCTTCCCCTGTCAAGTTGGTTTTAGCCCCGCTTTGATTCATTCTGGCCTTAACTCACCAAAACCAGAATGGTCACCCTAAAATCCAAATCTGATGACATTAATACCAGGACAACAATGAGGACTAGTCAGAGTGCAAACAGGGCAATGTCAAATGGCCCTTGCCTGTCTCTCCCTGCTCCATTCTTCCTCGATCCCATGCCTGAACTCTCTTCACAGCCACACAGAATCGCCTTCACTTCTCCAGGCATGTTACACTGTTCTTTCCTTTGTTCCTTCGCAAATGAGGTTGTCTCTGCCTGAAAACTCATCTCCCAAACCAGTCCCCAAGTCTCCATGGCTTGGCTTAGTTTATGCCTACAGGCCCTTAAAATCTTAGCTTAATCACTGTTGTAATTGTGGTGATGACAATCATATGATGAATTAACATGTATTAAATGCCTACTATGTGCCAGGCACTGTTCTAAGAGCTTTCACATATTTTATCATTTAATCTTCACGACAAGCTCAAGAGACAGGTCATGTCACTCACTACCAGTTTTAAAGGAGAGCACAGATTGGCAGGCTGCAGTCCATAGGGTTGCACAGAGTCTGACATGACTGAAGCAACTTAGCATACACCCACAGACATCACCACCTCCATAGCCTCTCGTGAGCCCCCAGAATGCTGTGTGCGATGCTTCTGAGAACTTCATATTTTCCCCCTGCATAGCACTCACTAAACTCCACTGCAGTTCCAGACAACCTGTCCCTCCCAGCAGATTCTGCTGCTGCTGCTAAGTCACTTCAGTCGTGTCCGACTCTGTGTGACCCCATAGACGGCAGCCCACCAGGCTCCCCCATCCCTGGGATTCTCCAGGCAAGAATACTGGAGTGGGTTGCCATTTCCTTCTCCAAGGCATGAAAGAGAAA
>SJYX01022687.1:38855-56457 GCA_006410675.1 Oreotragus oreotragus
ATTCTGCTGCTGCTGCTAAGTCACTTCAGTCGTGTCCGACTCTGTGTGACCCCATAGACGGCAGCCCACCAGGCTCCCCCATCCCTGGGATTCTCCAGGCAAGAATACTGGAGTGGGTTGCCATTTCCTTCTCCAAGGCATGAAAGAGAAAAGTGAAAGTGAAGTCGCTCAGTCTGTCCGACTGTTAGCGACCCCATGGACTGCAGCCCACCAGGCTCCTCCGTCCATTGGATTTTCCAGGCAAGAGTACTGGGGTGGGGTGCCATTGCCTTCCCCGCCCAGCAGATTCTAAACACCTATATATATAGAACACACAAAAAAGACAATGCCTTATATAGTTTTCTCAGCATTTAAGACAATGCCTATCATGGGACTTCCCTGGGAGTCCAGTGGTTACGACTTTGCTTTCCAACGCAGGAGGTGTGGGTTCAATTCCTGGGCTGGGAGCTATGATCCCACATGCCTTGGTGCGCAAAAAAATCCCAAAACATAAAACAGAATCAATATTGTAACAAATCAATAAAGGCTTTAAAAAATGGTCCACATCAAAAAAAAGAAGTCTTTAAAAAAAAATAAGACAAAGTCTGCCAAATAAATAGAGAAAAGTTAATAAATAATGGGATGATTTTTGAGTTGTTGAACATCTGACTGTTCTCCACTGAACAGACAACAGTTTGTTTGAAAGCACCCCCCATTACTGCCATGTCTGTAAGCTGGGAGACAATCCAACTCATCTATTAGAAAAGCATGGCTGAGGGGCAGGAAATAAGTGTAAACAGCGTAGCGATACACTCTCTGTAAAAGCTATACCGACGGATGGCTAAGCATCTACTAAGCATCTACTTCTCCTCTTCCTTCTCTTCTGACTTCAAGTGGGTCCCTAAGTCCTGACCATGTCTTCTGCTTTCCTTTCTCAGGATCATCACTCATGTTCAGACGCCTCCTTCCTCTTGGCTCCTCCTTCCCCCAGGTACCCATCCAAGTACCTGTGCATCCACCCATCTAACCAGCCAGATGGCTGACACGGAGGATCTAGAGACTAGTACAGCTAAGTCCCTCTCCTCAAAGGTATATCTCCTAAACTGCCTGGGCCACAGAAAGGGCTCAATGAACATTTGCTTCTGCCCCTGATCCCTATCTGGGGAAGGGACTGATTTAACCATCAGTGTGAACCTGCAAGCCACCACTTTTTCTCAACAAACTCTCTGCCCCTTTTTCATTGTGAAAACAACATTGCAACTGTCTCATGACCAGTCATCCTGACTTTACAAAGGAAAATCATGTTCTAGTTTTACAAGCTGAGGCCCAAATAACCTTTCTGCCCCAGCTGACAGCTGAACTTAGTCAGAAGAGCATAATTTATTAAAAATAAAATTCATGTAAATGATTTTTGAGTTGTTGAACATCTGACTGTTCTCCACTGAACAGACAACAGTTTGTTTGAAATCACCCCCCATTACTGCCATGTCTGTAAGCTGGGAGACAATCCAACTCATCTATTAGAAAAGCATGGCTGAGGGGCAGGAAATAAGTGTAAACAGCGTAGCGATACACTCTCTGTAAAAGCTATACCGACGGATGGCTAAGCATCTACTAAGCATCTACTTCTCCTCTTCCTTCTCTTCTGACTTCAAGTGGGTCCCTAAGTCCTGACCATGTCTTCTGCTTTCCTTTCTCAGGATCATCACTCATGTTCAGACGCCTCCTTCCTCTTGGCTCCTCCTTCCCCCAGGTACCCATCCAAGTACCTGTGCATCCACCCATCTAACCAGCCAGATGGCTGACACGGAGGATCTAGAGACTAGTACAGCTAAGTCCCTCTCCTCAAAGGTATATCTCCTAAACTGCCTGGGCCACAGAAAGGGCTCAATGAACATTTGCTTCTGCCCCTGATCCCTATCTGGGGAAGGGACTGATTTAACCATCAGTGTGAACCTGCAAGCCACCACTTTTTCTCAACAAACTCTCTGCCCCTTTTTCATTGTGAAAACAACATTGCAACTGTCTCATGACCAGTCATCCTGACTTTACAAAGGAAAATCATGTTCTAGTTTTACAAGCTGAGGCCCAAATAACCTTTCTGCCCCAGCTGACAGCTGAACGTAGTCAGAAGAGCATAATTTATTAAAAATAAAATTCATGTACTGGAAGTGATTTTGGACACTTGCGTGAAGGATCATGGGGACCAGCACTGAAGAAAAAGGAATCTGGCAGCCTCTTCATGTAGAAAGAGGAAAAAAGGGGGACTGAAAACCACAGGTGGATGGGATGTGTGTGTCACCCTTCTAGGTATTATAGAATTCCAAGCCACAACTGTGTCTCACGGTCCATGCATGTATTGAAGGAAATGCTGATGCAAACAACACGTCCCAGTATAAACTAAGACCATCTGTGAACACAGGAAGTCATCCCAGTGCTCAAAACAGCTCAACAGGTTCTCCTACAATGTCAAAGCCATTACTATTCCCAACAGCAAGAGTCAAGCACATGTTTATAATAACAAGCCACAACTGTGTCTCACGGTCCAAGCATGTATTGAAGGAAATGCTGATGCAAACAACACGTCCCAGTATAAACTAAGACCATCTGTGAACACAGGAAGTCATCCCAGTGCTCAAAACAGCTCAACAGGTTCTCCTACAATGTCAAAGCCATTACTATTCCCAACAGCAAGAGTCAAGCACATGTTTATAATAAAAAGCACAGAATCTTAGTTAGAAACTTCTAGTTCCTTTATCAAGTTTGCCAAATATCTACAAATTCCATTATCTTGCTGTCCTCAAAGAAAAGTTATACATTTTAACATGAAATGTAGGCTATGCCTAATTTTTAAACCGCTCAAAAGTCTAGTAAAATTAATTTCCCTACACAGCACTACTAAAAGAGGGAACACGTATTTATTAAACAGAACAAAAACTGGTTATCATTTTCAGTATCAGAACTGAATATTTCCTTTAATAATAAAACTTATGCATAAGAACATTTCAGTGAAATATAAAACAAACATTTTTCTCCCCTTAGTTCCAACAATCTTTTCTAATGCCCATCGGGAGAAGGAGATGGAAAGCAAAGAAAAACCTGCTAATCTGTAATCTGTAACTAAAGATCCAGAAAGATGTTAGTTCTCATTTCACTTAAGGGAAGGTGAAATGCAAAAATAAACACATCAGTTTATTCATTAGTAGTCAAGTGAGGAGGTAAACACATCTCTCAAATTAAGGTATCTCAGTGTGAATAATGAAGGAAGTGCTCTAAAATGCCAAATCTGGAAAAGATACCACCTAGAAATAAGTGACAGTAACTCACAGTGATACTAAAAATAAGAATCAAGTTGCAATATCTGTACTTAGCAACATCAACGGACTATGTGGATCTTCTTTATAACGTACTTTTTGCATAAATTGTGGAATGTGTTTTGAGAACAAAAAGTGTCCAGGTCACCTAGGCCATTTGTTCTCAGAGCACCTTGGTTGGGGGAGATCCAAGTGAGTATGAAGTTAAGTATTAATAAAAGCCTATAGCTAGCTAGCACTCTTGCTGCGTGCCTTTCTACCTGCAGAAGCTTTAGCACATTTATCAGAAGCCATACAATGCAAACCCTTTTGATATCAGGTCTCTGGGTGTAGCTTTCAAGATCACTCTTTGTTCCATTCTTCCTGTATTGTCAAACAGCACCCAATAGGTGGTCTAGAGTGCATTTCAAACATGTGCTATTAATACGCCCAAAACCGTTGCTGCAAAGGTGAAAAAACAAAAAACACATTAATTGAATACTGGCCTGTTCTTACTCATAATGACACAAATGTGTGTTCTATGTCCTCAAGCAATAGGAAATAATTTGTAAAACCGTGAACTCTTTAGGTGAATATGCTTACAGGTTTTAAAATATGTATTATTCATAGTTACTAAATAATTCTCCAACAAAAACTACATACAGTTAAGTGTAAGTCACAATTAAAAAAAATAATGTTGTAATCCTTTTTTTTTTTTAATTTACTCTAGTTTTCAGACTGGTATACTAATGATTATTAGCAACAGTATTATAGCTGTAGATACTTCATGTTTTAAAATGTCTTTCTAATGCTCTTTAGAATAGTTCTCTTATAAATATTTTTTTGGAAAGTCACTATTATTCCCACTCTATAGATGTCATATGGAAATGATGTCCCTAGCTCAAATGACTGTCACAGGTTCATCAGATAACCCACATTAACATGTACGGTATTTGACACATTACTTACTGAGTGCTCAAAACGTTAACTATTATTAATATGCAAAACTATTGATAGTTATATTAAGGTTATGAGAGTCTATTTTAAGCAGGCCAAGTCTGGTTTGGGTCTTTCTCTGGAACTGGACAATTCTTGCCCAAAATGAAGCTACCGCTGGTTATAAACGCTGAGCCATCTGCCTGGAATGCTTTTCCCTTCCTCACTCACAATCCCTAACTGCTCTCCTGGGCTAATTCTCACTCTTCAGATCTCAGCGTAGACAGTACTTCCTCCAGGGACATGCTGTCCTTAACCTTGCCCGCATCTGTGTCACACTGCATACACTGGGGTCTCCCTCTACACGCTCCAATGCATATCGCCACTGTCAGCTTTCACGTTTGCACCCTATGATGAATGCAGGGACCGTGGTCTAGGCACTCCATTCTTGGTGGTTAGCACAATGCTGGAACACAGTAGGTGCTCAATAAATGTCTGTGGTATGCAGACACCTGGGATGTGAAACCAGCCTGGTTGGCATTTCAAGAACAGGTTTTCATAAAGTGTAAGTGACTGGGGCCTAGAGATAAAGCAGAACCCAGCCATGGGGCCAGTGGGGGATGAGGCTGGTGGGGTGGGGAGCAGTGAGGAGGGGTGCTAAAGGAGATTAGGTGAGAGCAGCAGGCCCATGTCCAGACTGACCCTGGATGTCTAGAAAGCCACTGTGCAGCACCGGGAACCGGTGCCTGGGCTGCCTCCCGTGGCCCCAGTCCGAGCGATTTCTAACCCTGAGCGTCAGCAACAAAATGCAGGTCAGGGGCCCCTGGGGGCTGGAATGAGCCTGGTCTGACCCACAGACCCCAAGAGACTTACCAGACAGTTGGGGTGTGCTGTGCACGCCTGGCCCAACACAGGATTGCAGTGCTGAGGAAGAAACTTGGAGACCTTGGCTACAGATGCTGGGAAACGCACTAAAGTGTTCTGATTTGTTACGGCAGCTGCGTCATAGGAAGGGACCACTTTAGAATAGTATCTGACAGCATGGAAGGAATTAAGAGACAGAGCTGTGCTGGGGATTCGCTTTTTATACGCATCACCGATAGCGTTCTCTGACGCAGAGCTGGACTGACCTTTAATAAAAGAGAGTATCCATCAGTATATGCAAATTGGTAACTCTGAACTACTGTATTTGAAATAAATCACCCTCTATTTCATTTCCCCAAGGTACAAACTTAAGATACTGCTACACTCAAATGCTGATGAAAAAACAAAGTGAACTTTTTGGTAGTGACATTTAGTGTAATACAAACACTATAAATTAGTGTTCACTTGTCATTTAAAGACACAGATTTTAGAGACACATCAGCTCTCTCTGCCTGTGTATGCGTGTGTGTGTCTTTCATCATAAAAAGTGACCATTTCTACGAAGCAAGGAAGAATGTTGGAAAGAAAAACTCCATTCAGCCACAAATAGTTTGGTCACTGATTTTTCCATCACTCTATTCTGTACAGTAACTAGAAGGTAGAAAAAAACGTTTAATATATCGTGAATGTTAACAATGTAGTCCCTATGCTGTGAATATTTATTTTCTTCTGGACACTAACAGAAATGAAAGTAAAGGAATATAATTTTATATCAACTTTAAATACAAATGGACCTGGAATATTTGTGAAAAAAAATCATTTCAGCAAAAGTGTACATAAATTTATGGAAAAGGACAAGTAAAAGCTATTTAATGAAGTCTAAACGCTGACTAAGATCAGCACTTCTGGTTTACAGGTCAGATTTATCACAGAAAGCAGGGGATCATAGGTGGCCACTTAACTTCTCTAACCTTCAATTTACTGGCCTAAGTGGTGAAAGTGCAGTTTGAAAGACTTAACTGATTCCACCTGTTCCATTCGTCTTTCAAAAACCATTTTGCAACATGCATGGCCAGCTACACATGTGCTCACATCCAGCCCAAGGAAAAGTCCAAAATATAGAAACATCCATGTACAGGGATGTATTTTCTGAAATGTTATGTATAAAATCACTTTCCCCACAAACCTGGACACACTACATGTAGCAAGAAAACTATTCTCTAAATCGTTGGATAAACTACTAAAACCATTAAACTGGTGATAAAGGCTGCATAATACAAAATCCAAGCGTACAGGACACAATGTTAAGTAAAAACATAAGAGACAAAATTGGAGGTCCAATACAATTACTACTATGTTGTTGTTCAGTTGCCCCATCGTGTCCAACTCTCTGTGACCCCATAGACTGCCGCAGGCCAGGCCTCCCTGTCCCTCAGCGTCTCCCAGAGTTTGCCCAAGTTCATGTCCATTGCATCAGTGATGCCATCCAGCCATCTCAGCCTCTGACGTCCTCTTCTCCTTCTGCCCTTGATCTTTCCCAGCATCAAGAACTTTGCCAATAAGACAGGTGTTTGCACCAGATGACCAAAATACTGGAGCTTCAGCTTCAGCATCAGTCCTTCCAATGAGTATTCAGGGTTGATTTCATTATGGCCCCACTCTCACATCCGTACATGACTGCTACTAGCGGGTTTTAGTAAAGGACTAATACTGCTTCCAAATGGAAAAATGCATATAAATAAAAGCAGAATGAGGGGTTTGGTTCAGTGACCTTCAAGGTGTCCTCCAGCCTGAATCTGACATAAGCCTGTGGTCCTAGTGGGTTTGTTTCTTCTTGGACCAGTCACTTTAGGTGATACAAAACCAAGAGATTCGGGGGCACAGAAAGGCCTGAACGCACTAGCATGAGGAGAGTGTTTCAGAGATTCTGTAGGATATGAAGAGTGGAAATGCATAAGTACTGTCTGTATAAGAAGTAACATTGACAGGCATGTGCCTGTGGCCTGGCCTCTCTCTGATCTAATTTGAGCTGATTTAATCATTCTTTGTGACATTCAGCCAGAGCTACTCTAAGCAGTTTAACCATGGCTCATGGCTACTTTTTCCTTCTCTCCTTCCCTCCCTACTATGTCAGGAAAAGAAGTCTAAAAGGACTAACAAACACCCTGAGGCTGATACATGAGCAAGGAGGGCTGTGTCCTATTTCGGGCCCCTTTCTCCTTTGACTTTTGGCATCAATCCCGGTAACCCCATTTTCATGTGGTCTCCATTATGTCCCCACAATATGCACACAGCCTCAATGACAGTGTCACATCTTTGCTATCACTACTAGTATTCGCTGAAAACTCAGATGACAGCTAGCATTTTAAACCAATGAAACTTTTTAAAAGTAAGGCCTGCATATGACTTTTTTAGACATATGCTATCATGTACTTAACAGACTATGGTATGGTGTAAACAATTTTTATATGCACTGAGAAATCAAACAACGAGTGACTCTATTGCCAAGCTCATTTTATTGCAGTGGCCTGGAAGAGAACTCACAATATATCCGCGGTCTGCCTATACAGTCTTAGCACTGAATTAACATGAATACTTGCCTCGCTTTAGCTTCTACTCACATAATACACACAGTCACCAGTGTGCTTGTCATCTGTGAGCAAGATGAACTTTCTGGTGAAGACAGTCAATTTTCAGCCCACCCTCTGGGATAACACTATTCAAATGCCTGTGGCCAGCTGTGGCCTTCCAGCAGACAGCACCAGAGGACCCAGGGTGCAATCTTCCAGCTACAGCTCATCCCTTGGTTATCGCAGTGGCTGCACCGAAGCCCACATACACTACAGCCGCAGAGCAGTGGGCAGAGCTCACCTCTCACAGCTTCATCCAAGGCGTCCTGGGAGGTAGGAGCAGAGTACACATTCACGCGCTCGTTAGTCAGGACTCTGATGCCTGACGCAGGTGAGTGAGTGCTTCTCAGCACACTGCTTTCCCTTAGAAGACAAGACACATTCCTTAGGCATTTCTCAAAGAGGAGGATATGAACACTATTGAGTTGAACTGCTCTTCTGTCATTTGAGTTCTAAAAGGCACAGAGATAAACTCTGTATTAAATATTAGAGCAAAGCATAGACTAGGACTCAGGATGGTTATTTAGGACATGAAGGAAAGGTTTACTTTTCCTTGTTAAGAGTTCTTCTTGGTTTACATATTTTAATCAATTTAAATAAGGAAGCATTCATTTGGCACACCACCTTTTACACTAGAAACTTCTTTAAGGACTCCTAACTGAAAAAAAATGAGGCTGGATTGCCCTGGTCACAGAGGAATGCTAGAATCCATCATGCCATGAATACATTGTCAGTCACCACAGGCAGTACTTGTGAAGTCTGGTTTAAAGAAACAACAGAAGAAGTTAAGAGTGAGTCAAGTCATGAAGGGATCCCAGGCCTGAGACTATTATATATTTTATCCACTATAATTCAATGATGCACATCAGCAACGGGAAAAGTTCACTGATTCTTAGTAGATGCCTGAGTTCTCAGTATGGGTTGGTTCAGTGCCTGTGTTATTTCTAGCATTAATATCAAAGAAAAATAACAAGGCAACTTTGGATTCACAAGATTCAGACTGTCATACCTTTGTGCCATGATCGTGCCTGGGACGGATAGCTGGATGGGCATTTGTTGTTTCTTACAAAACCTCCTATTGCTCTGAAGTACTTCTGTAATCTAAGAAACAGACAGACAGACAGAGACCTACTTTATCAACAGATAGCTATAGATGTTTTTCAAAATATACAAACAGACATACATTTCCAATTAAAAAATAGAAAGAAAGGAAACTGCAGCATTAAGGCATTGTCTAAGAGGATAAAATTCAAGGGCTTGAGAGTTGCATACCTGGCCCATGATGGCTGGAGGGATTTTCTCCCGGACAAACTTCACGTAATCAACTGTGGCCTCGAGGACGGAAGCCGCATCATTCTTTCTCCCCTTCATATATGGCAGCAGGGTGCGCAGCTGCTCACAGCAATACTTGATTCGTTCTCTGAGCAGAGAAGTGCAACAAGTAAGGAATAATTAGTCTACTTTCTTACTGTCACAAGGACAAACAGTCTTCCTCCTGGGTCTGTTTATAAAGGAACCAGCCTTTCCCTTTCTGGTGTCCGATTCAGAGGAAGACCATATCCCCACAAGCCAGCAGCCTCCATGGCCCCTGGAATCCCAGCTTCCTGGGGCACTGGTTCACATGCTGCCAAGTACAGTGTCTGTGCTGAAGGCAACCCAGCTCACTCATCCCTGTGGGTGTGCAGGATGCCCGGACACTGAGGACACCAGAGAACACCCCTCTACCTATGGAAACCCACAGGCGACGCAACCCTCAGAGGAGAGAATCACACACCACATAGGTAAATCCTTTTATGACCACACGAGAGACAACTGGAAGACAGAGTCCGTGGGATAGTCCCGTCACTCTGATCTGGACCACATTTCCAGCAACACACAACTAGCATCTTGAAATACATGGGCTTTAACTATGTTCTGAAAGGAAAATAAAAAGCCTGCTTCCTTTACACAAGGCGGGCACATGAGCAAAACAAATAAACCGATATGAGAATGACACCCAGGCTCATACCAGAAAGAAACCAACCTAAGTATTTCATAGTTTTGAAGGGAAATACCTAGGAAATGTAACACCAAATTGACCGAAGCCTTTGGAACCTTCAGTTATCCATGTTTTCATTTAATAAACATTCTTAAGCATGTTTTGTGCTGAATACTGCCATACTGACATAAATGGGATCAAAGGGTAGCTTTGCCAATTTCTAGCTGGGATCTTAGGCAAGTTACTAAACCTTTCTGAACCTCAGAATGACAAAAATAAATGGATTAAAAAATCCACTTTGACATATAGCCAGTGAATAACTCAAATATTCCAGACCAGTGGGTGGTATTTTAATTGGGCTTTAAGCTTTGGAGGTTCCGTGGAAATGTATCAGGGACGATTCTGTAAAAGGGTTGGCAGTGTCAACAATCTGACACATGGATGAAGGGCTTTGAAAGGTCATACACCCTTCCATAGGGTACTTTCACTTATAAGGATCACAAACACAGAATAAACTTTATGTAGAATGATATCCATTATGGTAGCCTTTCAGTAAAATGACTTCCCTGTGGCTCAGACACTAAAGCGTCTGCCTACAGTGCAGGAGACCCGGGTTCAATCCCTGGGTCAGGAAGATCTCCTGGAGAAGGAAATGGCAACCCACTCCAGTATTCTTGCCTGGAAAATCCCATGGACGGAGGGGCCTGGTAGGGCTACACTCCATGGGGTCGCAAAGAGTTGGACACGACTAAGCAACTTCACTTTCCTTTTCAGTAAAATAGGTAAACCAATCTAAAGACACAAAATAAGTGGATCCTTAAGTAAGCTAGAGGATATTAGTTCAGCAGAATATTATCTGGACGTGGAAAGGATATAAAGCTTACTGGGAAAAAATAGGGCATTTCTATAGGATATAAGTAGAAGACAGAAGAAGCATATAAAATATGATTACAGCCATTAAGGCCAAAAGAGACAATAGTGTCAATTAGTCAGTACTTCTAGATAGCTGGATTATAGAATATATTATTTCTTCCTTTTATTTTCTATATTTCCCAAGTATCTGTGGGGCACATATCACTTTTATAGTGAAAAATCATATTAAACATTTCTTCCATTAGGAAAATGTTCAAACATACAGGGAGACTGAGAGAATTAAAAATTCTTATTCTTTAAAAGCTGAAAGAATTAAGAGTTTTTACAGGGAGCACTTAAATACCTATAACCTGGAGTCCACAGTGAACAGTTACTGTCCATGCTTTGTCATATATGAATCATCCCACTGGCCAGACATGAATCCATTTCATTACACTGAAGTATTTCAAAGTAAATTACAGACTTCAGTGCACTAAACCCTTAAACATATTATGAGCTACAGTTAAAATCATTTTATTTTCAGGTAACACTTACATAAAATAAAATGCACCAATCTTAAGGGTACCATTCTATGAGTTTTGATAATGCACAAAGCTGTGTGACACACACCACCTCATTAATATTCTCATGACTCCAGAAAGTTCCTTCTGTCCCTTCTTAGTCAGTCTCATCCCCCGTAAAAGGCAACTGCATTTCTGATATTTTTCCCTCTCACATTAATTTTTGCCTCTCTTTTAACTTCACATATATATTTTTATGTAAAGTTTCTCTCACTTACATAATGTTTTTGAGATTTATCCAAGATAATCTGTTATGTCAGTAATTTGTTGCTTTTTATTAATAGCATTCCAAAGTATAAATATGCCACAATTTATTTATTCAGGCTCTTATTAATCAGCACTTCCACTATTTCCAATTTTTGATCATTAGGAATAAAACTACTAGATCTTCTATACATCTTTTTGTGAATGCACATTTTTATTTCTCTTAGTAAATGTATAGGAACTGAATCAATGGGCTATTTTATAAATTTAGAAGAAACTGGCAGAACTTTCCCCCAAATTCTACTATTTTACACTCCTACCATCAGTGCATGAGAATCCCTGTTGTTCTAAATCTACGACACATTTAACATTGTCAGTTTTAGTTTTAAAATATTGGACTTTCTGAGGTATATGCGGTAGTATCTCATGCTTTATAATGTGCATTTCCATGATGACATTACATTCAGCATTTTTTTCCACTGCTTATTAGGCACTTTATCTTCCTTTGCGAAGTGTGTGTTCAAATACTTTACCTATGCAGGTCTTTTTACTATTGAACTTTAGGAGTTCTCCATATATTCTAGTATCAGTATTTTATCAATATATTTGTTTTGCAAATCTTTTCTCCCTGTCTGTAGTCTGCCTATTTATTTTCTGAGTGGGGTCTTATGAAATCAAAAGTTGAAAATTTTGAGGAGTCCTAATTCTGCTTCTTTTGTGGTTATTGCTTTCTGTGTCATAAGGAACAATCGCCTACCCTCAGCTAGTGAAAACATTAACCTTTATTTTCTTCTAGAACTGTAGCTTTCAGTTCATTACCTATGAGCCACATGAATCTATTTAAATATAAATTCATACAAAATTAATAAAAATTTGAATTCATTTCCTAAGTTGCAATACTCACATTTCAAATACTCAATAATATGACTTGTAGCTACCTTCCTGGACAGCAGATACAGGCCGTTTCTAACACTGCAGAAAGTTCTACTGAACAGCCCTATTGTAGAAGCTTTACAGCTCTAGCTTTATACAGTAGCCCTGTCTATACTCCATGCTGAATTAATTTTCACATGATATGAGTAAGCGGTCAAGTGTCATCATTTGTTTCATATGGATGTCCAGTTGTTCCAGCAACGTTTACAGAAAAGACTTTTGTTCCCCAAGTTGTTTGCTCTGGTGATTTGCTGAAACTCAAAAGACCAAAATATGTGGGTCTAATACTGGCCTCTTGTGTTATATTATCTATCAGTCCATCTTCACTTTAGTAAAATAATTGATAAATGTAGCTGTATACTATGTTTTAAAGCCAGGTAGCTTACACAATTCAATTTTGTTAGATGTTTTTAAGATTGCTTTATTCTAAGGCCTTTTATATTCAGAGCCCTTTCCATACAGTTTTGAATTAGATTGTCAACTTTTTCCAAAAAAAACCCAAAAAACTACTCAAATTATCTAGATTTGAATTGCATTTCAGTTTAGTGAGGACTGACGTCTTAATAACATAAATAGTTTAATTCATAATTATATATAATGCATGACTTAGGTTTTTAGTTTATCACAGCAACATCTTGAGTGACCACTGTACAGATATTACAGGTCTTTTATGCATCTTTGTTCCTAAATATTTTTGTTAGAAGTCTGTCTGAGCACTATGCTAAGACCTCCTCGAAGGCAACAATTCATTTCCTTTCTCAATTCTCCAATCATATTCTGGCGCGTTACCCTCACACCTACTTGCTGAATGGCTAAATGAGCAGAAAGAGTGAGCAGCACACATTCCGTTGCCAGACAATCTAGCTTCACAGTGACGGCTTTGCTTCTGGCCATGCTGCATCTTTGTTGCTGCCTGCAGGCTCTTCTGTAGTTGCAGCAAGTGGGGGCTGCGCTCTAATTTCTGGTGCCCGGGCTTTGCTGCCTGCAGGCTTTTCTGTAGTTGCAGCACGTGGGGGCTGCGCTCTAATTTCTGGTGCCCGGGCTTCTCCTGTTATGGAGCATGGGCTCTAGGCACGCGGGCTTCAGTAGCTGTGGTGCGTGGATTTAGTAGCTCCGAAGCACGTAGAATCTTCCTGGACTGGGATCGAACCCACGTACCCTGCACTGGCAGGCGGACTGTTAATCACTGGACCATAAGAGAAGTCTTCACACTAACTTTTAACAATGCTATAAAAAACTATGAAATTCATGAAAGTAACTTCTTCCTACAAAGGAATAATGCTAAAAAAAAAGGGGGGGGGGGAGGCTGTATCAAAATTTACCTTCTCAGCTTTTCCTTGCTTGAATGAAGAAGAGAAATCTTTTTTCTTTTCTCAAAATTTGACAATGGAGCCTTTAAATCAAATCCAATGTTGTTTCTTAGAGATTCAGAGCTAGAAACAAGAGAAAAATTGTATCACATATTTAAAAGGAAAATTATGAGGCAATTGTAAAATAATCACCAATACACTAGTCAAAGGATGCTTCTCTAAATCCCCAGCTTTATAACAAAGGTGCAGTAATTATCAAAGCATTTTACCTTATGTAACCTTATGTAACAGAATATTTTATTTCAAAAGAAATTATTAAGATTATCATAAATTCAATCCAAAATTCTAAAAGATACTGATTAATAACAGACACAAACAGTACTAAAATATTCTAATCTCACTGATTATGAATATTCCAAATTACATGACTGTATCTAAAGGTGCACTGCAGGAAAACAGCACAGAGGAAGAGAAGGCCAAGATATACTATTCTAGCTTGATCAGCAGCTGGTGCAGTTTCCCTCCATGTAAAAATGCGTCATTTAATGGATATTTTCTGGCTCTACCATTTTTCTAGATTTGATTTTAATTGATTTAAAAAATGTATTTCTCTAAGAAACTTACAAATTAATATTATCTTCTTCATTTGAAGATACATGACTTTCAAATGACTTCATTTGAAAATTTACTTTTATTTATACTAGTAGGCTTGTGAGGAAAAACAAAGATACAAGATGAGGAGGGCTCAAAAAGCAGTTTTAAGTAACACAAGCCTTCCAAAACCCTTCCCAATCTCAACTCTCAGAAAAAAGTTTAACACAGAAAATTTCTTTGAGGTTAAAATCTTAAATAAGATAAAGAAAGCTGCTGTTAATTCTGCACTGCTGAAGTAAGTGCGTCCCTGGTTTAACCACACTTACTGGTTGCCAAGTCTCCTCCTTGTACAAAATAGTAGATGGTCACATTCTACAAATTCTGTAAGTGACTCAAACTTCTTACTGCCATCACCCAAATCCTCAGCACTTTTGTCCATTCTTTACAGTCAAATGCTCTATTTAAAAATCACCTTGGAAATTAGCTTCAAGCAAAACAAAGAAATTCACGCATATAGAATTTTTACAAGCATTCAATGTTAGAACTGAAAGGGTTTTAAATGGCCCTCAGTTCAATGGCCTATCCTCTGCAGGTTTGAAGGCTAGTTCTAATATCCCAGAGGGACACAGACAGAGAGATTGTCTTTAAAGGGTCATTTTCAATAAACAGGGTGATAGTTCATGAAAAGATATTGGGGAAAAGCTTAGCAGCAGATGGGTAACAGCTTAGGATTCCATTGTTTTAAAAGTCTGAACATCAATGCTTTTATTTAACCCAGTCTCTAGTTGAACATGTCCAGTGATGGGAGTGGGTAGTCTATCCCTTCTCCAGTGGATCTTCCCAACCCAGGATCTCCTGCATTGCAGGCAGATTCTTTACCAACTGAGCTATCAGGTAGGTAAGTTACTACTTGACAATTCAATCTGCTCCCCTCTGGTGGTAGAATGCTTCTTTATACTGAGATGGATACTTCTTTAACATGCACCCTCAGTGCCAGCTCAGGATTCTGAAATACAGAACAAGCCGTATCCTTCTTCCACAAAACAGATACTTTCTTTTGCATCACCCCCAGCACTGGAGCTGCTGTTCCACAATCAATAAGTCCTCCAGAAATGTTTTTTAATGAACTTATACAATAAAAATTGCTATTAGGAAAAAGTGAAGAAAAAAAAAAACTAACCAAGCAAATACATCAGTAGAAAAATATCCCAGGTTTTCACTGTAGGACTTCTGCAGAGGCAACTCAGGTTCTTCAGGCTTCACAGAAATTTCATTCTTAACTGCAAATTAAAAAAAGGAACCATTTTAATTATAAAATCACTGGTGGGGATGATGTTAATCACACATGCAAGCTCTAATCAAAAACAGTTGTCATGTTTCACTCAATAGATTTTACAAAGCAGTCCTTTTAAAATAAAAAGTAATTTATAGATTTCAGCCTGTTAAGCATGACTCAGGTGAGAAAGCAAAATTATAACACTACATAAAATTTACTCCACAGCAGCCTCCTTTAACCAGATTTTACTAATTAGTGATAGGTGTGCTTAAAATGCATTCAACTGAGCTTATTTATTATTTACAGGTAAATATCAGAGGCAGAAAATGCATATGAGTCTTCAGTAAGCAGCTGCACTGCCAAAATAAAGCATCTGATGGTAGTGTTGTTTTTTGGTTTGGGGGTTATTCTTTTTTTGCTGTCTTGCAGCTGCTCATCCTCAGAGCAGAGATGAGATGACTGGTGAGATGTGGTTATGACCAATAGGAACGTGCTAGACAAGTGGAGATGAGCAGCTGTTCTATTTCCAATGAGAACCAAAATGAGAAGAGATTACCAAAGGACCCTGGTCCAGAAGGGTTACCATTTCTCTCCCAGGAAGAACTCTGGCACTTGCAGTGGCTGGGAGCCATTAGAATGTTACAAAACAGACTCACTCATCTTCCCTCCACAATGAAGAAAATTTTAAAAAAATGAGAGGTGTACTGAATCTTGTATCATCTGGAGTATGAGCTTATCCAGCACAATCCCAAAAGTGTCTTCCAGGTCCATTTGAAGAAAAATACCTTAATTTCAATAGATTCCTGCTTGTAACCCAGGCTTTGAAAAACCATAAATAGTCACTGATCAACAATGATTCCAGTAGAATTTAATTTCAGAAATTGGAGTCTGCCCTTTTACAAGCCATATTAAAACTAATTTAATTATCTTAAGTGTTCAGATGCTGGCAATACACATAGATGAAGAATTTAGAAATGCAAGGTCTCACTGAAGCACTGACACCAATTATCTGTATATAAAAATCTAAAAAAAAAAAGAAAGTAACACACAATAAAAATCTAAAACAGAAAGGATAACCACTCTATTAACTTAAAGAAGTAAAATAATTTATATACAAGTGTTTAACAAGGCACAAGACTCAAGGTTAACGGCACTGGCTTTTACATAATCATACAATGACAAAGCATGAATAAGTCCATTTAAATGACTAAGTCCATTTAAATGACTAAGGAATGATTTAGCAGCTACTAAAACAAACGACAAACAAAAAAAAATACCCTGTGCTTAACTACAACATTGCATTTGTCCTTATGCAACACACTTTAAACCTTTGAAGACAAACTTTCTCCACAGGTAGAGAACATGCTTCCCTTTATTTTATTCACACTTGTTTTCTTCAGTTCTGTTCAGTTTAGTTCAGTGGTATCTGAAAGCCCATGGACTGCAACACGCCAGGCTTCCCTGTCCATTACCAACTCCCAGACCTTGCTCAAACTCATGTCCATTGAGTCAGTGATGCCATCCAACCATTTTCATCCTCTGTCGTTCCCTTCTCCTCCTGCCTTCAATCTTTCTCAGCATCTTTTCTAGTGAGTCAGTTCTTCACATCAGGTGGCCAAAGTACTGTAGCTTCAGCTTCAGCATCAGTCCTTCCAATGAATACTCAGGACTGATTCCCTTTAGGATTGACTAGTTGGATCTCCTTGCAGTCCAAGGGACTCTCAAGAGTCTTCTCCAACACCACCACTTAAAACCATCAGTTCTTTGGTGCTAAGCCTTTTTTATGATCCAACTCTCACATCCATACATGACTACTGGAAAAACTACAGCTTTGACAAGATGGACCTTTGTTGGCAAAGTAATGTCTCTGCTTTTGAATATGTTATCTAGGGTTGGTCATAGCTTTTCTTCCAAGAAGCAAGTGTCTTAATCTCATAGCTGCAGTTACCATCTGCAGTGATTTTGGAGCCCAAAAAAATAAAGTCTCTGTTTCCGTTGCTTCCCCATCTATCTGCCATTAAGTGATGGCACTGAATGCCATGGTCTTCGTTTTCTGAATGTTGAGTTTTAAGCCAACTTTTTCACTCTCCTCTTTCACTTTCATCAAGAGGCTCTTTGGTTCTTCTTTGCTTTCTGCCATAAGGGTGGTGTCACCTGCATATCTGAGTTTAT
>SJYX01022687.1:58277-114231 GCA_006410675.1 Oreotragus oreotragus
TTGCTATTCTTTGGAACTCTGCATTCAGATGGGTGTATCTTTCCTTTTCTCCTTTGCCTTTCACGTCTCTTATTTTTTCAGCTTTTTGTAAGGCCTCATCAGACAACCATTTTGCCTTTTTGCATTTCTTTTTCTTAGGGATGATCTTGATCACTGCCTCCTGTACAATGTTACCAACCTCCATCCGTAGTTCTTCCGGCACTCTGTTTATCAGATCTAATCCCTTGAATCTATTTGTCACTTCCACTGTATAATCGTAAGGGATTTGATTTGGGTCATACCTGAATGGTCTAATAGTTTTCCCTACTTTCTTCAATTTAAGTCTAACTTTGCAATAAGAGTTCATGATCTGAGCCATAGTCAGCTCCTGGTCTTGTTTTTGCTGACTGTATAGAGCTTCTCCATCTTCAGCTGCAAAGGATATAATCAATCTGATTTTGGTGTTGATCATCTGTGATGCCCATGTGTAGTGTTGTCTCTTGTGTGTTGTTTTCTTCAGACTATGATAAACAAGGATTATATGTCCTTATACTATAGAGAATGCAGTTAATCTTCAACATATAAAAGGCATTAATGGAAAATCAAATGTATAAAAACAGTTCTCACAGAATTTTAATTACAATTTTTCAAACCTTTGGAAACTTGTTTTCCACTCACCAGTATGTGAGAAATATGTTTTCCAGTATTTCAACACAACACTCATTTTTTCCATTGTTAGTGGTTCGGTTAAAGCAATATCAGCTCCGTGCCCTGAAACACAACCTAAGAATCTTTGTATTAAATATTGACCTTATGATTTCTACTTGGAGGAAAAACAAATAATATATCCAACAGGCACATACCTTTAAAATTCTCAGGGATTATAAAAACAAACAGCAAATGTGTATTTTTTTCCTCACCAAATCTGAAAGGGAAAAAAGTTTAAAATGAAGCAAAATCAACATTAAAAAACTTGGGATTCATACATTTAGCTTATTAGGAAGTAACTACACTAGGGTGATTTTCTTTATTTCATTAGAATTTAAAATGGTGTTGTTAATATGGAAATTTACTGACAGAAGCATCTTAAATCAGTGAGGGAAAAGACTGCTGTTGTTCAGTTGCAAAGTCATGTCTGACTCTTTGCTACCCCATGGGCTGTAGCTCGCCAAGCTCCTCTGTCCATGGGATCTTCCAGGCAAGAATACTGGAGTGGGTTGCCATTTTCTTCCCCAAGGGAGCCCTCCGACCCAGGGATCAAACCTAAGTCTCCTGCATCTCCTGTACTGCAGATGGATTCTTACCCCTCAGCCACCAGGGAAGCCCTAGTGATAAGGATTTTTTTTTTTCAATTTACAAGAGAAGATGTTGCATTTTGATTTCACGCAATTGTATGGAGAGTTCTGCAGTGTGTGGCTGAGGTGGGCAGTACAGTTACAGATTATTTAAAAAATACAAGGGAAGGGGATATTCTGAAACTCATGCTTGCTCTGTTTAAAGTTTTATATACAACAGATGCTTTAGCTTCTCTGTTTCCTTTTAATGGGCAAGAAAATCCAAATTCTGAGTCATTAGTCAAAACCCTGGCTTCTCTGAGCAGGAGTTCACTCTGTTAATAAGAATAGTCTTTTTACAGTTCATTTCTATAGCAACCACTAATGCCAGGATGTTTAAAACTGGACAAGAGGTAAGTGAGAGGTAAATTTTTAAAAATAAACCTTTAACTTTAGAATAATTTTCCATATACAGAAAAAAAAATATGAAAACAGTAGATTTTCCATATACCCCAAACCCAATTTCCCATACTGAAAACACCTTACGTTAGTTTAGCAAATTTCTTACGATTAATGAGCCAACATCGATACGTTATTATTAATTTAAGCTCATTCTTTATTCCAATTTCCTTAGTTTTTCCTAATGTACTTATTTTTCCTATGCCAGGATCCTATCCAGGATCCTACACTACATTTAGTGATCAGGCTACTTAGGCTACTCTGCACTGGGATATTTTTGCTGACTTTTGTTTTTGATGATCTGGATAGTTTTGGGAATATGGCTCAGGTATTTGAAAATACTACTCATGTATTAGGTAGAATGTAAGATGGAGCACTTTTATTCTCACTTAAAAAAAAAAAGAGTCAAAACCTTATCCAGATTCTTGATCTAACTACAAGTTTACAAGACATTAAAAAAAAAAAAGAGGAATATTTTTTAAGATGCTATGGGGATGAAATCAGAATGTGGAAAATTTATAAGACAAATGGCCCCTTTATAAAACACATAGAAGATAAAAAGAAAAAAAAATCAAAAGGAAAGGAAAATTGAATCTTCATTTGTATAAAACTCACAGTTTAAAAAAGAAATCATAAGAAAAACAAGAGAAATTTGAACATCAGCTGGATTTTTGACAATACTAAGGAATTGTTATTAACTTTTTAGGTGTGATTATTGGTATTGCTTTTTAAAGATCACTTATCTTAGACAGGTATTTATTCAAGTTCTTATGGATAAAAGGAAATGATGTCTTAGATTTGCTTTCAAATTATCCACCTTGCCTTTAAAATAACCTACCAGTGAGCAGGGATGGGAGGCTGGAGAAGGAGGTGTAGGAGAGGGTAGGTATGAAACAAGATTGGCTGTATATTGATAACTATTAATATTATGGGCACTTGGAAGTTCATTGTACTATTCTCTCTAATACACTTGAAGATTTCCAACATGATTTTTTTTTAAATTGTGGCATTATTGTTAACTATACTTAGGAATTCAGTAAGGTGGAATTCTGATAGTTTGGTGGATACTGAGCATTGACATTAGCTAAAAGAAAATGATTTCCCATGGAGAATAATACTGTGAACCTGACTTTAAAGAGAACAGCTAAAACTGTTGAAGACAAACTATTCTTAAATATGTAAAGCATCATTTATTAGTATATGGCCATATATGTGGTTATTATTTATTCCTTAAAACAAGACCTGGAAGAACCCCCACTGAATAATATTTGGTCATCTTATATCTGCATTTGAAAGTAAACATACTCTATTCTACATTCCAAATTACATTACACACAGAATATAGTTCTGAGACATACATACTGAGAACCTACTGTGTGCCAGATTCTGTGCTGGCTCTGGGGGATACCATAAACAGACAGAAAGACCAGTCCCCGTCCTTGTGGAGTCAACACTTTTTGGGGAGGACAGACACTGAGCAAATGCCTGTAGTTGAGTAACTCAGTGGCAACTCTGTGCCCAGTGCTGCAAAGGAAAGCCGTGGGGTCTGAGGGGAGCACGGCCTGGGCACAAACCTGCTCTGCAGCTTCAGGTAGAGGTACCCCAGCTGGCTAGGAGGAACCACATGAAAGGCAGGGGCTGCGAGAGAGTGGGAAGCAGACAAGCAGCAAAGTGCATTCTGGAAAGGAAACAGCAGATGTACAGGCCTGGGAGTGCAACGAGCAAGTGAATTCCAGAAAGTAAAAGAAGTCCAGGATGGCTCTAGTACAGAGCTTCTGAAGGACAAACACTTAAGACAAGACTAGACAGGGAGGCAGGGCTGGAGTCTGATTATAGTAGGCCTTTTAGGCCAAGTTAAAGATGCAGTATTTCACTAAAATGAGCGAAAAATAAAATAAGATGGACAATGGAAACTGTTAGGCTTGGGAGTAACATGATTATCTCTGCATTTTTGGGAGACCACTTTGCCTACAACAGGGTGAACTGACAGAAGGTGGCATAGATTACATCTGAGAGACCCCAGTGTAAGCTATCCAGGCAAGAGTTGATAGAGAAAAAATTATTGAGACATACTAAGAACTTTCTTTAAATGATTCAGAATATTTACTAAGTCAATTATGTCAAACAAATAGGATATTGCTAAAATGTGACACTCTACTGAGATCTATTCAGGATTGATTCTTTGCTATGAATTCTGAAAGAGAATGTGGGCTGAAAGAGAAGAGAGGAAAGAAAGGAAAGAAGAGAGGAAACCTAAGGAAACCTAATACGGTTTCTATGAGGAAATGAAAAGCTCAGGAAGTTGTTCTACTGTCAAAACAGGCAAGTGTGGGAGGGAGGGTAGAATTTGACCACAGACTGACGTGACACTAAGAAAGGCCCATTAGCACACGGTGTACTGTGGACAGCGGGGAGCTATGTGAACAGTGGGGGTAAGGAGGAGAGAATAACCCCTGCCATGATGTAAGTTTTTCATATCTATTTTGTAAGTGATGAAAAACTGTAGAGTATACCAGGGGTATGGATAACAGGATGAGGTGGGAGGCACAAACGGACTGAACAGATAGAAACTTAGTGGGTAGTTTAGTCCAACTTTTGAAATAAAAAGTACTTTCCAGATTCATGAAAAAATACATCATGGTAAGTTAAAATATTCTAGAATTAGAGAAGTTTTTAAAAACAGATTCTCACCTTTTAGAAATAATCCTGTTTCTACTTTTCAATTGATTTTACTGACTAGAAAACAGGTCAGATTTGGATATATGGATTTTTATACCCTGATGAATTTCAAGCTTTACAAATGGAGTTGGAATTCTTGGATTTGTCAAGAGAACAGAATCAATTACCAACCCAAACACTTCCCCTGCCGGTGGGGCCCTAATTGTACAGGAACTCCAGCAATCAATAGAGTTCCCAGAATCCAACACTCACAGATCAGCTTCTCAATCACATTCTGTACAAATCAATAAGCTGAAAGAGTTTCTAGTATCCAGGGTCACCAAAAAAGATCCTCTTTCCACGAAATGAATGTTCCTTAATGCAAAACTAAGCAACACCAAAATACAACAAAAATCTCCTTCCTCCACCTCAACTGATACCACTTCTTTCACTTACCAAAGCCAAATTGCAGGTTCTGAGACCTTATGAACACATTCTCAGTTGAGGTCTCCTGAGATTTTAAAAATCTGCAGCTTGCATTTCCCCTTATTTCACCACATACACTGCTGAAATGACATGATGCTTCCTCCATACACAAGACTGGGTGTTGATGTTCTAATGTCCATCCCTACACGTCCATCTCCAGCAACCACTGCCAAGTGGAGGCTGCTATAAGCTCACACTGAAACAGTGCCCACCCCAGCCTGGTCCCCATCTCCAAGTCCAGTCCCTGGTAGCTGGAACAAAGAAATAAAAAGACATACAAAGGTGTTTTGAGCTGAGTTGTACACTCTGATGATCGAAGAACCTCAGGAAAGCCCAGCTGGCCTCTGAAATCTATCATCTAATAGGAGAACCAAAAGGTTCTTTCAAGTCCATATGAAGCCAGGGGACATTTTAAAATACACTTCCTTTATAGCACAAGGATTTCAAAAGAAAAAAGCCAGTGTCATTTTTGAGGAGCAGCCTCCCTGAGTACTGTGTCCATTATGCTGCCTGTGGGCCCAATGCAATCAAATTAACCTGGCATGGTCTAGTTTGGTCTTTGTAACAAGTAATATCCTTTATTAATTAATTAAAGCAAGAAGCATTTTCATGGGAAAATTAAGAGTTTTTCTATAAATATGAAAACTGTGAGTTTACTTGCTACTAATAGGGCTCCTGCGATAAAATGCAATGATTTCTTCCAGTCAATAGTGAAGGCTGGTGTGCCCTGCTCACAGTGTGCTTTTTGTCAGAAGAATTTCTGCTGCAACCCTAAGTCAGGTTCACCAGATGATGTGATGCTAGAAACAATAAACATCTAGAATGTTCCTCAGTTCTTATAGAATGTTTTTATTTATTTTTTATTCCATGACTTTGTTTATGAATAATGCTTTTAGAAAAACTACTTAGATGTTTTGTTGTTACATTGTTTACTGTCAAGAATTCAGGTCATGCAGACTGGCTAATCGGATTTTCTGAGCAGCACTGTCAAGTCAAGGATGTCCTGGAATTTGGGAACATAACAGGACAACCTGTGGCTCACGAGATTGGGTTTCCTTAATGAAGTAATAAGTTAACTGATCAGACAACTGGATCTATAAGGGAAAAAAATGAAACAGAATCAAACTTGATTCGCTGACTGAGCAGATGGAAGCACATTTTGTGTTCCCTCCCTGTCGCTGTACTGCTCTGAGCTCACGAAACTCACAAGAGTTTGAAGGACCTCAGAGAAAGTTCATGGACTGGAATATCACAATGCCAAACAGGATGCAAGCACAGTGGATGAGTCTGCAACATACTCTGATGTTCTGTCCTGGCCTTTGTAAGACAGAGTGTCTGGATGTACCTGAATTACCAAGTGTCTGCCTTTTGAATTTGGCTCAGTTTTGAGAACTGACCTGTGCCAAGGGTCAAACACTCCTGAAATTCTGGAACCAAGAATATGAATCTTGAGATCATCTTAAAATACTTTACCACTGGGTGGTATCTGAGTTCATCTGGCTCAATAAGAATGTATTCATGAAATTACATCAAGATCAAAAAGAATAATTAAAGAGCCTCTTAATGAAAGAGGAGAGTGAAAAGTTGACTTAAAACTCAACATTCAGAAAACTAAGATTGTGGCACCCAGTCCCATCACTTCATGGCAAATAGATGGGGAAACAGTGACAGATTTTATTTTTGGGGGGACTCCAAAATCACTGCAGATGGGGACTGTAGCCATGAAAGTAAAAGATGCTTGCTCCTTGGAAGAAAAGCTATAACCAACCTAGACAGAATATTAAAAAGCAGAGACATTACATTGCCAACAAAGGTCCGTCTAGTCAAAGCTATGGTTTTTCCAGTAGACATGTACAGATGTGAGAGTTGGACTATAAAGAAAGCTGAGTGCCAAGGAATTGATGCTTTTGAACTGTGGTGTTGGAGAAGACTCTTGAGAGTCCCTTAGACTGCAAGGAGATCCAACCAGTCCATCTTTTAAGGAAGTAAGTCCTAAATATTCACTGGAAGGACTGATGCTAAAGCTGAAGCTCTCATACTTTGGCCACCTGATGTGAAGAGCCAACTCATTGGAAAAGACCCTGATGCTGGGAAAGATTGAAGGCAGGAGGAGAAGGGAATGACGGAGGATGAGATGGTTGGATGGCACCACTGACTCAACGAACATGAGTTTGAGCAAGCTCCAGGAGTTGGTAATGGACAGGGAAGACTGGAGTGCTGCAGTCCATGGGGTTGCAAAGAGTCGGACATGACTGACTGAACTGANCCCTGATGCTGGGAAAGATTGAAGGCAGGAGGAGAAGGGAATGACGGAGGATGAGATGGTTGGATGGCACCACTGACTCAACGAACATGAGTTTGAGCAAGCTCCAGGAGTTGGTAATGGACAGGGAAGACTGGAGTGCTGCAGTCCATGGGGTTGCAAAGAGTCGGACATGACTGACTGAACTGAACTCAACTAGGAATGTCAGCCTATAATCGAGACGTGCCATCATTCTTGAGGATGTCAGAGTATAAAGTATTATTATTTTTATGAATATTTATAACTGTTTCATGATTAGTCCCAGGCCAAAACCACAGTTCTTCTGTAAGAATAAATTTTAAAATCTTTTTAATGAGCTGGCTTGCATTTTATCCTAAAAGAAGTTTATATAGCTAACAGAGTACATTTATTCTTATTTTCAATAGAAATTGATATGTATTATAGATATACATACATTTGTGATCATGTGCTCTGACACTGAAAATAAACATGGACCAGTTCTTTACTTACTGGCAGAGCACCTAAGTGCCCAAAGAGAGAAGAGTAAGCTAAATCTTCTATATTTTCCTGAACCTATCCAGATTTTGAGATATAACAGAACAACAACAAAGCTCTAAGGGGAAAAATCCAAAATACAGCATATAAAAGCTAAGCTGTAACCCTTTATCTTGGCTTAGTCATTTAATGTTAGCCCAAAACTCATGAGATAAAGTGTTCTAAGAAAGATAAAGATTTAATGCCTTATAAATGGGGCAAGATGTTCATGAGACTCATTATCCTAAGAAAATTATAGCCTCAAAATATAAACATGGTCCATAAGGGTATAAATAAGTCATAAAGTCATAACAGTTCTGAGGACAAGAAAGGGAATTTCAGAGACATTTCCAGCTGCTGAGGTCAGTATCAGGAAACACAGAGTTTCCAAAAGAAGGCTTTGTCCCTTTTTCAAAGAGGAACACAAAAGTTAGGATTCATGGTCCTTCTGAGGTATGCTCAACCACCCATACCTAGAGCAAAATACAGAATACCTAGTATTAGTCAATACCTAAACTGAATATTGCGGGAAAGGCAATGGCACCCCAACCCAGTACTNCAAAAGAAGGCTTTGTCCCTTTTTCAAAGAGGAACACAAAAGTTAGGATTCATGGTCCTTCTGAGGTATGCTCAACCACCCATACCTAGAGCAAAATACAGAATACCTAGTATTAGTCAATACCTAAACTGAATATTGCGGGAAAGGCAATGGCACCCCACCCCAGTACTCTTGCCTGGAAAATCCCATGGACGGAGTAGCCTGGTGGGCTGCAGTCCATGGGGTCGCTAACAGTCGGACAGACTGAGCGACTTCACTTTCACTTTTCTCTTTCATGCACTGGAGAAGGAAATGGCAACCCACTCCAGTATTCTTGCCTGGAGAATCCCAGGGACGGGGGAGCCTGGTGGGCTGCCGTCTATGGGGTCACACAGAGTCGGACACGACTGAAGTGACTTAGCAGCAGCAGCAAACTGAATATTGAGAATAACATAATGAGACCAAAAAAAAAAAGAGAGAGAGAGAAAACCAAATTCAAGTATACTCTACAAATTATCTATTTTTTTTTCAAAAAAATGAATTTACAGCAAAAAAACCGAACTATCATATACATGTCTGTATATATAGTTCCTTTATCTGCCTTCTTCTCTCTGCTAACACATCTTAATCTATGCTATTCAGAGAAGAGAAAAAATCCACAGAGGGAAGGATCACACAGAAGCTCTTTCCTCTGTCCCTGAAGCTTTTAACAACTGTGACTAGACATAAAGCCTGTTCTTCAACATAACTTTAATCTTATCCTGTCTAAAATGTATCCTTGATCATGCGCATACATGAGGCCTTTACCACCTTTGGAGGAGCACAGCTAGACTCTGGCCCCTGGAATGAGGTGGGGTCAGCCACCCAGCTGGTCCACTGCTCTTCCAGAATGATATTTTTAGTTTAGAGTAAGTTTGGCATTTATGGGATCTCAGAGGTATAAACAGCCAGATCATGACAGACTTTTAGAAGAAAGAATGTGAAGGGAAGAATAAAGAATTCTAGTCTGAGTTGTGTGAACACAAGCCATGTGGTCTCATGAAAGTCACTTTAGCCTCAGGTTTCTAATCTGCTGAGTAGGAAGGACGAAGCCTTGCCCTCATAAAGCTGTTGTAAATTCTTTAAAATGCTATATAAGTGAGATATTACTATGCACCTTCAATGAGAGGTACCCTATGTTTAGACTTTTGAAAAGATGTATTAGTAAAATAGGCATATCTTCAGAAAGAAGATTGTACACATTATGTTTTGGAAGTAAAATCCTATTTGAGGTAATTTGCCTGGTTTGTTTAGTTCATATTCTGAGTAGAAAGCCAACGAAATTCGTAAGACCAAAAGTTCCAAGAAACCCCAGGAGCAGGGTCTGTCTTCTGTCTTGTCTTTAACAAGTAACCAGTGGCTCTGGCTTTTTCCCAGTCCCATCTTTCTTTTCTCCTAATGTAATATTCTTGCCCCTTTTCATTCTGGGATAACAGTATTGCTCTGAACTTTCTTCTTTGGTGTAGAAAGACCTCTCCTATAATGATGAGAAGTCCCTAAAGATATATCAATATTATTTGCAATTACACTTCATCGAGTCTTCTCACAGAAGGGAAACACATTCAATCTCACCTAACCCTATTTAAAAACATCCTAAATGACTCAAAATCATATGTAATCAGGCAAGGAAGAACCTAACTCTTCACCTCTAGACTCCAGATCTCCAGAGTGAAGTGGGTCAAACAGAAGAATGTCTATGGACCTGCTGGATGAAACAAGAGTAATGGAATCGGTATTGACTTGGACTCAGTGGGTACAGAGAGCCTCATGGCTCTTTCACATCAGGACATTTCTTAAAAGAGACACCTTCAGCCCACAGCCATCATGACCCAGAGTGGTCATCTGCTTTAGTATCTTCTATAACAATTAATGAACTCTGAAAAGATATGCCATGCTAATGACATCATGATTAAAAAGGAGTGCCTATCAAATTAAGGGAAGCATTATATACCAAATAAATTTCTATGACCAATTAATTCTTATACCCTCACCTATTACTTTTTAAGTTAAAATGACAATTCTTATAATAGTATGCCAAACTGGCCGTAAAAACAAAGGCATATATAGAGATTTTGTCCTTGAAAATATCTCTCACCTTAAAAATTAGAGTAGTATCATCTTCTAAGGATTTTTATAGAAGCAAGTTTTAATAAAAACTATTCTAAAGATATAGAGTCAAGATTTTACCTAATTAATTTGACCACTTCCAGCTCCTCAGCAGTTGGTGGCGAAGTCAGCTTCAGGAAAACCATGTCAAATGTGCAGTCATCCACAAGTGCTGCTGCCTTCTTCACATCACTAATGATGATGGTGACTTTTGCTATATTTGAAAATAATTTCTGTACAGTATCAGCCAGGTACTGAACTGTGACATCGCCCACTAATAAGAGGTCTATGTTTGCCTGAAAGAGAAGGAAAAAAGCAGACACACAATGTCTAGGCATAGAGAACAAGTCACCATGTATGAGAAAATAAATAAAAGTTACAAACAGCCAATGACTGACTATTCAGTTGGAATGAATGGCCAACTATAAGCATACATCAAGGGCAGGACCTATTCATCTCATGTCCTTAGGGCTAAGTCGCTTCAGTCGTGTCCGACTCTGTGCGACCCCATAGACAGCAGCCCACCAAGCTCCTCTGTCCCTGGGATTNATGACTGACTATTCAGTTGGAATGAATGGCCAACTATAAGCATACATCAAGGGCAGGACCTATTCATCTCATGTCCTTAGGGCTAAGTCGCTTCAGTCGTGTCCGACTCTGTGCGACCCCATAGACAGCAGCCCACCAAGCTCCTCTGTCCCTGGGATTCTCCAGGCGAGAACACTGGAGTGGGTTGCCATTTCCGTAACCTAGGTATTGAACAGATTTGAAAGTCATGCTATTTTTAAAAGTTTTGATTGCAAATACCATTCTACTGTGGTTGTCCTACAAGTCTCTTTCTCATCCTATTAACAACAGATAAGATTCTTTTGGTCCAGTTCTCCAATTGATCACCCTGCTGGAAAACCTGTTTATTAATGAGGGAACCAAGCCGGTGCCTCTCCCACATGATTTACGTGTGTGTGTATGTGTGTGTATATGTGTGTGTGTGTGTGTGTGTGTGTGTGCGTGCACGCATATATATATATACATATGTATAAACATGTATATATGTACAAAATGTGCTTTTATTTAACAGAGTGATTACAATGTACAAGTTTCATATTTGAGAAAGAACTCGCCACAAAATTTTTACTTGAAGATGTTGAATGTCCTGGATGAAAGCATTTATTAGGTGCTTAGCAATTTTAAAGTTTCTCTCTTAATACTACTTTCTTGCTTTATACAAGTTTATATGCTTAGTACATCTAAATAAAAGGTATTAGTAGAAAACAAAATGTTTTTAGATAGCAAATTAATACTTCATCAAAGTCTCCAGAAAGCTAGTTGAGCAAATAGCATGGCCTTTGCAGTCTTGCTATTGAGAAAATATGATTTTTTTTCATTTAAAAGTTTAATTGTAATGTATCATTGATTTTCATGAAACACACATTTCAAAGAACAGAGAAAGATTTAAATCCCCCAATTCTAAGAAATACTCAAACCAAATCCTTTCTTTGAATGGAATATACATGCTATTCAAATTCCAAGATTAGGAATAAAAAATATTCTTTATTTTCATTTGGGGATATTTTCAAGCACATTTAGTTAGAAAAAATAGAATTTCCATCTTCACCTTTCATTTCTGTGCTTTATTCTATACAGACATTAAATACAACCCAGTTACAATGTCAAAGAACAGCATTAATGAATAAGCTAAACTTCTCTTAATAGTTTCAAATGCCATATATATGTATTATATAAGTATGTATGTATGTAAATTTGGGGGGACTTCATTCTGATGCATTGATCTATTTGCCTATTCCTGGTTAATAGCACACTAATTACTAGCTCTTTATGTTTTATATTTGCTGGGGCATATCGTTCCCTCTTTACTATTTTTCTATTTGGTCTTTAGATATTTTCTCACAATGTTTCTTCCTACAGAATTTTATCATCAGCTTGTCAAGTTCCATAAGGAGTCCTGTTAAAATTTTGATTAAGGTTGGAATTTATTTTTAAGATTAATTAGGGACTATCATTATGGTATTACATCTCCCTATTTAGGAAGTATGACTCAGAGAAATCTGGTCTTATGTTGTTCATTTTTCTTGTTGTTATTGCTCAGTGGCTAAGTCATGTCTGACTCTGCAACCCCACGGACTGCAGCACGCCAAGATTTCCTGTCCTTCACCATCTCTCTGCTCAAACTCATGTTCGTTGAGTCGGTGATGCCATCTAAATATCTCATCTTCTAGGACAGTCTTCTCCTGGATTCAGTCTCTCCCTGCATCAGGGTCTTTTCCAATGAGTCGGCTCATCACATCAGGTAGTCAAAATATTGGAGCTTCAGTTTTCTAGTTACCCTTACATAGATTTTTCAAGTGTCTTCACACATTGATTCCTAGATTTTTCAAGATTTCAGAATCAACGTGAAAGAGATATATTTTCTCCCTATACTTCCTGATTGATTACAGCTGACTGAGAGAAGCACTATCAATTTCTATATAAGGAATTTGCTTCAAGTACTTTAAGGTACTCTCCATTTAGTTCCAATATTTTTTAGCTGATTCTTCGATTTCCTTGATAGGTTATCATATAGTTTTTTAAAATGACATCTTTATCCCTGTCTCCAGAATTTATGTCTTTTACTTACTGATCTTAAAGCATGGCTAGGACATTCAAAGGGCTTTCCAGGTGGCAGTGGTAAAGAACCTGCTTGGCAATGCAGATGTAGAAGATCCAGGTTTGATCTCTGGGTGGGGAAGATCCCCTGGAAGGCACAGCAACCCACTCCAGTATTCTTGCCTGGAGAATCCCATGGGCAGAGGGGCCAAGAGGGCTACAGTCCACAGGACTGCAAAGAGTTGGACACGACTGAAGTGACTTAACACTCACACACAGGACATTCAAAACAACAGTAAATAGCAGGAGTGAACCGAGCATGCTTGTCTTGTTCCTGACTTTCTATAACGGGAAGATTTCAAATGTTTTTACCACTACTGAGGCTCAATACCCTTTACCAAGTTAAATAGTTCTCTATTTGGAGGCTAAGAATTTTAAATCAGAAATGGGTATTAAATTTATCAACAGCTTTTTCAGTACCAACATGATTGTATTTTTTTCTCCTGTCATCAATTAGTGAATTACATTAATAGATTTCCTAATGTCAAGTCATCATTGAATTACTGGGATAAACCTATGCTTAATGCAAACAGATTCATTTTATTTTAGGTTTTTGCATCTATGTTCATAAGTAAAACTGGATATAATTTTGTTTTATGGTACTGACTTATCTGGCTTGGGTATCAAGGTTATGCCAGCCTTGAAGAAATAGAAAGCTTCAAAACTATTCCATGGTCTTGAATACTTTATAAAAGAAGAAATTATCGGCTTAAAGTTTGGGTAAAACTTGTCTGTGAAATCTCGGCTTGAAGTCACTTTATAAAGCTAAGTTTTAGACTGCCTTTTTTGTTCCTTACTGCTTACTAGTAAAATAAGTGTTATTTTAAACACCTACATAATGAAGTTATTGTCAAGTGGTTAATGGTTTTTTCTTTTTTTAATTTTGGGGGCTATTGACTCATTTCTTGTTTCAGTGCATAGTCATCAGTGGATGTACCCAACATGACTTCTTTTCAGAACTGGTTGGTATTTTCTCTGTGACTTAATATACGATGCTTAATGTTACATGGATACTTGAAAAAAACTGCATATTTCCGTTGGGCATATAGTTTTACAAAGCTTCAAAATGAACAGATTAAACTTGTTCATTGCTGTCTCACTTACTTTAGGTCTACTTGATTTTTCAGTTTATGAAGCAGATGTATAAACTGTCTCTAAATATGGTTTGTCAATTCATCGATCTCTCTAACTACAGACTCTGTCTATAACTATGGACTCTGTGTATAACTATGGATTAGGTACATAAAGGTTCCTAATAATTTCATATATTCATACAAATATGTAACTGTAATACTTCATATATACTATATAGTGATCTATCTTTATTCAGTATGTATTAACATAGAAATATCATATATTGCTAACTATATTGAGAATAAACTATATATATCTATTTTTTTAATGCTTTTCATCTAAAATTTTATTTTTTTCTGATATTCAGCAGTTAGTTTTTTGCACCCCTTTATTTTCAGGCTTTATCATTTTGATTTTGTATGAATTTTGCAAGTAACATATATTTGAATTTTTGTTTTTTCCATCAGATTTCAGTTTTTTATATATAATTACTAAATTTTTAATAAGTAATTACATTAATGGCACTAGTTAATGAACATTAATTAAGGTAATCAATATAATGTAATTAACTAACATTAATTAATTATGAAACATTTATAACTTAACATGAAATGGTCTTATTCCTCTCATTTGTTATCTCAGGTTTTCCATTCACTATAATTTTGTTTCTCTTTTCCCAAGCTGTTAGGCTGAGCAAATTTTCCTTTTCCCTCCTGTTGCTCCTACAATGTTAAGAGTTAAAACTCTTTATTTATGTTCTTTGGTGGCATTAGGGCTCACAATTCAATGCTAGTTTTCTAATCAAAATACTCCAGCAAGTTAGAATCTCTTTATCTCTGAACTCTGAAGATAGTGGGTCATTGCCTTCTTGCATCCAGAGTTGCTGATGAAAAGAAAAGGCTGCCTTGTTTGCCTTTTAGTGCTTTTCTCTCATGCTGTGGACTCTGATCGTTTTCTAGGATGTGTCTGGGTATTGGCCTTACTCAGCTCACTTGGCACTCGATAGATCTTCAGCTCTAGAAAGTTCCTTCTATTATTTTTTTTGGTCATTTCCTCCTATTGTCTCTGTTCTTAGGAACAGTCTGTTAGATGCTGGGCATCCTAAATTGATCCTTCATGTCTCAACTTCTGAGAGACTTAAGTTTATTGTTCATATTACTAGCTCAAGCTTTAGTTCTATTCTAAAGATTCTTACAATTTCAGTTAATGTGAATTGCTCATTTCTAATACTTTTTCCTTTGATAACTGATCATAGTCTGAAAATTTTAGGATATGATATCCCCTCTAAAGATACAAATTAGCAATTTTAAAAGTTTTTCCTACGACCTTTATCACCTATACCTGGAACAGTTGTCTGCCATTCTTGGTTATCCAAACATAAATATGAATCAAGGACTCAGGTGAAACAGTGTGAACAGTTTTCCCTGAAGGTGGGGTGGTCTGCTTCCCCAGTTACTATTTCTTTTAAAGGAACCACCTACTGTGGGTTTGACTTGAGTGGGAGGGATGGTGGAAGAAAGGCTGGACTGGGACTGGCTATTTGTCTAAATAAAGGCAGGCTTTACTCTAAAAACCAAGCATTTTGTTTTTTTTTTTCCCCCTCCGGGGTAGAGAGAACTGGCTTTCCTTCCATTCTTGTCAGCTGTAGACATCTGGAAACTACCAATACCAGGAGCCCATGACTCATATAGAGTTCATTTTCTTTAAAAAAGAAGTGCCTGGGTTTGGCTCTTGGCTTGTAAGCCCCATGCTCTGGCTGTAGTAGGAATGAAGGGGGAGAGTCCCAAGTAAAGAACTCCAGGGCCCCAGCTGGCCCAGGGTTCTGCAGACGGCTAATCCTTTACCAGGGAAGCGCCCTTGGGCCCATTTCATGTTCCTTTCTGCAAATATTCTGCCTGGACTGTCGCTAGAATTGTTTTACCTGGGCATTATTTCTTTTCTCCATGTCTTTTAAGCTGCGGGGGTTTTTTTTTTCTACTTTTGTTTTAGTGGCAATTTGATTCCATCTGCTTTCTAAATTTCAAGCTTTCCTGCAGATTTTTTTTTTTAATGTTCAGATCTTCTTCAAATCAAGATCCCATTAAGGACTAAGCACTGCATTTGGTTGCTATTAATATATGTCTGAGCCACAGTCAGCTCCCAGTCTTGTTTTTGCTGAATATATAGAGCTTCTGCATCTTTGACTGCAAAGAATATAATCAATCTGATTTTGGTATTGACCATCTGGTGATGTCCATGTGTAGAGTCTTTTCTTGTGTTGTTGGAAGAGGGTGTTTGCTATGACCAGTGAGTTCTCTTGGCAAACTCTGTTAGCCTTTGCCCTGCTTCATTCTACAGTCTAAGGCAAAATTTGCCCGTTACTCCAGGTATTTCTTGACTTCCTACTTTTGCATTCCAGTATCCCACAATGAAAAGGACATCTTTTTTGGGTGTTAGTTCTAGAAAGTTTTGTAGGTCTTCATAGAACCATCCAACTTCAGCTTATTCAGCATTATTACTGTGATATTGAATGGTTTGCCTTGGAAATGAAAAGAGATCATTCTGTCGTTTTTGAGATTGTATCCAAGTACTGCATTTTGGACTCTTTTGTTGACTATGAGGGCTACTCCATTTCTTCTAAGGGATTCTTGCCCACAGTAGTAGATATAATGCTCATCTGAGTTAAATTCATCCATTCCAGTCCATTTTTGTTTGCTGATTCCTAAAATGTCAACGTTCACTCTTGCCATCTCCTGTTCGACCACTTTCAATTAGCCTTGACTCATGTATCTTACCTGTCCTGGTGGCTTAGATGGTAAATGTCTGCCTACAATGTGGGAGACTCGGGTTTGATCCCTGGGTAGGGAAGATCCCTGGAGAAGGAAATGGCAACCCACTCCAGGATTCTTGCCTGGAAAATCCCATAGACAGAGGAGCCTGATAGGCTACAGTCCATGGGGCCCCATGAAGTGAAGACTGAGCGACTTCACTTCACTTTACTTCAGGTACCTTACGTTCCAGGTTCCTATGCAATACTGTTCTTTACAGCATTAGACTTTACTTCCATCACCAGTCACATCCACAACTGGGTGTTGTTTTTACTTTGGTTCCATCTCTCTTCATTCTTTCTGGAGTTCTCCACTGATCTCCAATAGCATATTGGGCACCTACTGACCTGGGGACTTCATTTTTCAGTGTCATATCTTTTTGCCTTTTCATACTGCTCATGGGGTTCTCCCCCCCCCTCCCCCCAGTACTCTTGCCTGGAAAATCCAATGGACGGAGTAGCCAGGTGGGCTGCAGTCCATGGGGTCGCTAACAGTCGGACAGACTGAGCGACTTCACTTTCACTTTTCTCTTTCATGCATTGGAGAAGGAAATGGCAACCCACTCCAGTATTCTTGCCTGGAGAATCCCAGGGACGGGGGAGCCTGGTGGGCTGCCGTCTATGGGGTCACACAGAGTCGGACACGACTGAAGTGACTTAGCAGCAGCAGCATGGGGTTCTCAAGGCAAGAATACTGAAGTGGTTTGCCATTCCCTTCTCCAGTGGACCACATTTTGTCAGAACTCTCCACCATGACCCATCCATCTTGGGTGGTCCTACATGGCATGGCTCATAGTTTCATTGAATTGGACAAGGCTGTGGTCCATGTGATCAGATTGGTTAGTTTTCTGTGATTGTGGTTTTCAGTCTGTCTGCGCTCTGATGGAGAAGGATAAGAGGCTTATGGAAGCTTCTTGATGGGAGAGACTGAGGGGGAAACTGGGTCTTGTTCTGATGGGTGGGGCCACCCACAGTAAATCTTTAATCCAATTTTCAGCTGAAGGGTGGGGCTGTGTTCCCTCCCAGTTATTTGAAGTGAAGTCTCTCAATCACATCTGACTCTTTGCAACCCCACCGACTGTAGCCCACCAAGCTCTATGGGATTTTCCAGGCAAGGATACTGGAGTGGGGTTGCCATTTCCTTCTCCAGGGGATCTTCCCAACCCAGGGATCGAACCTGGGTCTCCTATGTTATTTGACCTGAGGCCAAACTATGGTGGAGGTAACGAAGATAATGGCAACCTCTTTCAAAAGGTCCCATGCAGGCAGTGCTATACTCAGTGCCCCCAACCCTGCAGCAGGCCACCACCCTCCCACGCCTCCACCAGAGACTCCTGGATACTCATGGGCAAGCTTGGGTCAAAATTCTCCAAGCCAGGCTTTAACAGTACATGGAACTGTGAACTTCCAGATGTTCAAGCTGGATTTAGAAAAGCCAGAGGAACCAGAAATCAAATTGCCAACATCCGCTAGATCATCAAAAAAGCAAAGAGAATACCAGAAAAACGTATACCTCTGCTTTATTGACTACGCCAAAACCTTTGTGTGGATCACAACAAAATGTGGAAAATTCTTCAAAAGATGGGAATACCAGACCACTTGACCTGCCTCCTGAAAAACCTGTAAGCAGGTCAAGAAGCAACAGTTAAGAAGCAACAGTTAGAGCTGGACATGGAACAACACACTGGTTCCAAATCAGGAAAGGTGTACGTCAACGATGCATATTGTCACTCTGCTTATTTAACTTATATGCAGGGTGGAAGGTGAAGGTGAAGGTGAAGTCGCTCAGTCGTGTCCGACTCTTTGCGACCCCGTGGACTATAACCTATTAGGCTTCTCCGTCCATGGGATTCTCCAGGCAAGAATACTGGAGTGGATTGCCATTTCCTTCTCCAGGGGATCTTCCCGACCCAGGGATCGAACCCGGGTCTCCCACATTGGAGGCAGACGCTTTAACCTCTGAGCCACCATGCCAGGCTGCATGAAGCACAAGCTGGAATCAAGATTTCTGGGAGAAATATCAATAACCTCAGATATGCAGATGACACCACACTTATGGCAGAAAGCAAAGAACTAAAGAGCCTCTTGATGAAAGTGAAAGAGGAGAGTGAAAAAGTTGACTTAAAGCTCAACATTCAGAAAACTAAGATCATGGCATCCAGCCCCATCACTTCATGGCAAATAGATGGGGAACAGTGCAAACAGTGACAGACTTTTGGAGGCGGGCTCCAAAATCACTGCAGATGGTGACTGCAGCCATGAAATTAAAAGATGCTTGCTCCTTGGAAGAAAAGTTATAACCAATCTAGACAGCTTATTAAAAAGCAGAGACATTACTTTGCCAACAAAGGTCCGTTTCGTCAAAGCTATGGTTTTTCCAGTAGTCATGTATGGATGTGAGAGTTGAACTATAAAGAAAGCTGAGTGCTGAAGAATTGATGTTTTTAAACTGTGGTGTTGGAGAAGACTCTTGAGAGTCCCTTGGACTGCAGGAAGATCCAACCAATCAGTCCTAAAGGAAATCAGTCCTGAATATTCATTGGAAGGACTGATACTGAAGGTAAAGCTCCAATCCTTTGGCCACCTGATATGAAGAACTGATTCCTTGGAAAAGACTGAAGGCTGGAAGAGAATGGGACAACAGAGGATGAGACGGTTGGATGGCATCACTGACTCAACGGACATGAGTTTGAGCAAGTTCTGGAAGTTGGTAATGGATAGGGAAGACTGGCATGCTGCAGTTCATGGGGTCACAAAGAGTCAGACACTACTGAGCGACTGAACTGAAATGAACTGAATATATGTCTCCATGGACTTCTAATTTAGAATACCACTTCTGCTTGTTTTTGTCTTTTTAATATTTACTTGCTAAAGGTACCAGCACACTGTTAAGCAACTCTTGCCAGGTAGACTGGGGAGGCCGGAATGTCGATAGGTGTGCTCAATTGATCATCATGAGCCAATCCCACTCTCCTGCCCCACTCTATTTTAAACAGAATAATAATTCAATATTATTATTTGATATTAGGTCTTTCATAGCCTAATATCAACTCATGTCACCAGCTTCATGTCCTCCTACATTCTAAGAAGACAGCATAACACTCTTAAGTGAATTTTGAAATCTGGAATTTCTATAGTAGAGAGTATCAGGACCCTTTTAGAGTGTTTCCTTTTAATTTTGTAAACATTCTTCATTTCCATTAATACTTGGAGGAAGTGGGACTCTAAGCCACCATGATGCTTTTGAGTGAAGAGTGCTTGGGAATCTCCACTGGGGTACAGGGTTTCTTTTAATACCATTACAATCCCTTGTGAACCAAATGCCAAACAGTGAAACAATCATTAACAAGGGGACCTAAAATGAGTAACTAGATTTTTGTTTTTCAATTAACCAGGTTAACTGAAGCAACCTATGAATGTCCAAAAGTAACGTGCCTGCTACAGATGGGGTAACCATTTAATTTACCTTCCAAACTGAGACTCATGAGAACAAAGGGGGTGCTATTAATTATTATACTAAAAAACACGTATCAACTAGGCTGTCCTGGGCTATGAACCACCTGCAAACCTTTCTAGTGGTAAAGTTTCTTTTTTCCTTTAAGACCGCCTGCCACTTTTATTGCATCTGCTTAAATATACTTGATGTCTAAGTACTCTCACCATTGGTATTTACTGAGTCCCTACTCCAGGGCAGATGCTGTGCTGGGAATTCAAGGTGAACAGACAGACCAGCTGTCTTACATCCTAGGAATCTTTTTTTTTTTCTTTTCTCTATTAAGAAAGAATGGCATTCAATCCTTGCAACACAGGGAAAACAGTGGAAGATCAGTTCTACTAAAGCTGTTACTGATCCTTTAAAAAAAATTAGAGTTTAACTGCTTTACAATGTTGTGTAGTTTCTACTGTACAACAATGTGAGTCAGCTGTATGTACACATTTATCCCCTGCCTCTTGGAACTCCCTCCCACCCCCCACTCCACCCCATTGGAGCATTGAGCTCAGCTCCCTGTGCTGTACAGCAGCTTCCCACTAGCTATCTATTTCACACATGATAGTGTAAACAAGTCAATGCTACTCTCTCAATTCATCCCATGTTCTACTTCCCCCAATGTGTCCACAAATCGGTTCTCTGCGACTGCATCTCTATTCCAGCCCTGCAAAGAGGTTCATCAGTACCACTTTCCTAGGTTTCATATATATATATGTGTTAATATACAACATATTTTTTAAACATCTTGACAGTTTGCAGCAAAGGTTTTCACGGTAGGTATAACAGCATCCATTGCCTTGTTCAGTCACTAACTAGCATCTCTGAGTAATATACCTATGCAATCCTCATCTGGCTGGGAGGGTAATAATACTTAAATTACAGGACTGTTGTTAAGGAGAAATGTTTGTACAATGCCCTGCAGGTGGTAGTACTGCCCTATGATCCCAAGTAACACCAAATCTGAGCACATGGAACTCATCAAATCAAGGAGATGGGAAGGGGAGAGTAGAATTAGAAGGAAAATGTGTCCACATCAGGCAGTGAAAATAGCCCTAAACCAAACTTCTGTCTTCATTACTTGAGCCACAGGTAACACAAATTAAGTTTTGAACAACGTGCATCAGTTACTAATGTGAACCCTTTCCTGGCTAGCTCTAATGCTTCTCACCGCAATATTCTGCTCAAAGGCTTAGTTCTAAGTTCTCTAGAATTCCTCAGCTACTCTTGTGGAGAAAAGTCAAGAGCGAGCTTTGATGGGCAGAACCCAGGTACTGGGGCAAAACTGAGGAGAGGTGGAAAGAGATTCTCAAAGAGCTGAGGAACCAAAGTACCCCTCATGGCCCCTTCTGCAACTTGTAACAGGACACAGAGGGGCAGGAAATAAAGCCGTTCTGAGAAGAACTGATTCGCTCTCCTGCCAAAAGCTTCCGTCTCTGCCCCACAAAATCAGCACACAAGGAACGTTCCTAAATCAGATCAGAATACTGCCCCACTGTCCCCAAGTAACTCAAATTAACTGAAGAGCTTCTAATCAACTTAAATTTGAATATTTATACAGTTAAAAATATCTTGATGGTGTAATATGAGCACAGGTGATGAGAAGAATCCATTGATAAGAATAAAAGGAAAATGAATAAAACGTTCTAGTATATTCAGCTCTGGAAAACTGCCTTTAGTACCTCTAAGATTTTCACCTGTGAGCATCACGACCTGAACTGATGCTGGGCTTCATTCGGTGGAATTTTTTTTTTTTTCCTATCTGAATTGTTTACTGCACTCCTTTAACAAAAGCAATACATATTCATTGCGGGAGGTTGGAAAATTCACAGCAATCGGAAGAGAAAATAAAAAGCATTTAATTCCAGCACTCAGGGATAAACACTTTGGTGTAGCTCCCTTAAGTGTGGGCAGTTTTTTTACAATGCCACACCATCATCACCCACGCACTTCATCCACTCTGATTACTGAGATCAGGGTAACAGGCAGGGCACGCCAGTCTCTGCCATTTTTAAAACACTGGATTTCCATTTGCAATCTGTGGCAGGCTAAACCCTTAATTAGTAACAGCAGGTGCTGAAGTGCTTAAAGCAAATGGCTCCTGCATTTTAGTGAGCTGTTATTTACGTGACTCTTATCACCGGGAGCAGCGCTGACAATCAGCAGCAGCTGGGCGGGCTAGTGCCCTGACTGGGGCGCTTGCTGGCCACCAGTTTTCCCAGGAGTCAGGGCTTTAAGCAGCTCTAGCTGGAGAAATTGGAGAAGGCAATGGCAACCCACTCCAGTACTCTTGCCTGGAAAATCCCATGGACGGAGGAACCCGTTAGGTTGCAGTCCATGGGGTCGGTAAGAGTCGGGCACGACTGAGCGACTTCACTTTCACTTTCATGCATTGGAGAAGGAAATGGCAACCCATTCCAGTATTCTTGCCAGGAGAATCCCATGGACAGAGGAGCCTAGTTGGCTGCCGTCTATGGGGTCGCACAGAGCTGGACACGACTGAAGCGACTAGCAGCAGCAGCAGCTGGACAAATGAGCAAGCTGCTCAAAGGGTGCAGTTGGGGCTTCGGGGTCTCTTAAGGGGGGAAAGCCACAATTATCTATGTACTAACTACTTGGGCATCAGATATTTTATTCAGAATTCCATTGTGTGCAGCTCTGCCGAATCACACCCCCCGCCCTCAAATACTGTTTTTCCTGAGTTTAAATCTCTCTCTTTAGTCGCTAAGTCGTATCCGACTCTTTGCAACCCCATGGACTGTTGCCTGCCAGACAAGAATACTGGAGTGGGTTACCATTTCCTTCTCCAAGGGATCTTCCCGACCCAAGAATCGAACGCCGGTCTTCTGCATTGCAGGCAGATTCTTTACCGACTAGACTACGAGGGAAGCCCGATAGGTGCTTCCATTTTGAAAATTACAAAAACCTCTTAAACATGGTCCACTTCCAAGTGGTAGTAATTCGGTTCAGAAAGCTTGTTCTCAAGGAATGAAGAGACTGAAGTATGCATAACACTCTCAGGGGTACAAAACTCGACACCGCCCAGAAGGTTTCCCTCTCATATTTATCAAGACGTGAAGTAGAAGAAAGTCAACGCCACCTCGCCTTGCTTCCTAGGGTGGGGTGGGGTTTAGCTTATGCTTCCTTCCTGGTGGGCTGCTAATCTGCCTTTCATTATTATCGAAAATGAGTCACAGAAATGATTCTGCATTTCTACCGAGGGGATGGTAAATAAGGTGCGCCCCCCGCCCCACCGAGGCCGCCCCACCGAGGCCGGGGTAGGGCAGATTTGTGAATAGGATGGGAGGATGTGGGAGGAGGGCAGCCGCCTTTTCCCACCAAAGGCAACGGTCTCGACAGGCGTCAGCCGGTTTGGGGGTCGGGGGCGTGCAAGGACACTCCGGACACCCCGCCAGTGAGCAAAGTGGAAAAAAAAAAAAAAAAGGCACCCGAGTTGTGCAGACTATAGACCTGAAGATAAACTTTCCCGTATTCAAGATGGTGACTAAAAGTCTCCATATCCAAACTGAAACGTGTGGAATCTTTTGTATACAGGATTCAGGCGAAAACATAAAAACTGCCTTATCTGGTCACTAGCCCAAGACGTCTCGCCCTCGGGTCGCCCCACCGGTGGTCCGGGGCCCCGAAAATGAGTGTGATGGGGGAGCGTCGAGAGCTCGAGAGGGTGACTCTGTGACGACAACACGGCCCGGTCCCCTTCCCTCCTCGGGCCTCCGCTCCTGGGGTGACCGGGCGCGTCCTCGACCTCGAGGTGGGCAGGCGCCCGCCGAGGGCTCCCAGGAGCCGGCCGGGTTGCCAGGGAGGCGTCCTGGACTGGCTCGCGCCCCGCAAAGGCCGCCGCGGCCGTCCCCGCGACGAGCTGGCCTGCACCCGGCGGGGCCGTGCCGCCCGACTGGGCCCGCGCCTGCCGGGGCCCGCGCCTGCCGGCGCGCCGTTTTTAAACGCAGCTGCCTCCCCTCCCTCCTCCTCCTCCTCAGCCTCTTACCTGCCCTGGGGCTTGGCCGAACTCCGGGCCGGTAATTGAGGCCGCCATGGCCCGTTGCGCACGTGCGAGTCCTGGGGCAGCCTCACCGCGGGAGGAGCTTGGCAGCCAGCCTGCCTCGTCAGCCGCCTGCCCCGCGCCAATGGCTCTGGGCCCCCAGCGGCGGGGCGCCCGCCCCCGCCCCGCCCTTAAAGTAGCCCTGCCACCCGTTCTGGCTCCAAGCCTCGGCAGGACCAGGTCGGGGTGGGGTGGTGGTGGTGGGGACTTCCGGGGAGCCGGGGGGATGGCGATGGGCCGCCCCAAAGTGCCCTACGGGGCCCCAGAAGACCCTGTCACTAGCAGCAGCCCACCAAAAGTTCCATTCCTCTTGCTCTGGACCTCACACAGTTCAGGCCTGGGGCAAGGACATGTCTAAAGAGTCTTCAGTGTCTTATGGGAATGCTTTCAAGTTTAAATATCAGGAATTAGCATACCCTGTCACTAGCAGCAGCCCACCAAAAGTTCCATTCCTCTTGCTCTGGACCTCACACAGTTCAGGCCTGGGGCAAGGACATGTCTAAAGAGTCTTCAGTGTCTTATGGGAATGCTTTCAAGTTTAAATATCAGGAATTAGCAAACTGGATTTTTCTTTTTCCAAGACCAAGGGATGGTGGATCCCTATCCTATTCCAAGGATAAGGATAGTGAAGGCTGATTATGGTGCTTTCTTTCCAAATACTAAGAAATGTCCTGTGAGTCAACAACAAATATGGTCCTCATTTCTCAAGGGAGAAATCTCCAGGTGGTGGCTGCTATGAAACCTGCTTTGTTCAGCCTTGCTAGACATTTTATTGAGATCCACTGAGTGCCCCGACCCCTGAGGGATCCTTCCTCTTGTCTTTATCACTGTTATTGGTTTCTTTCATTGCTAAAAAGTTGGGGGTGGGGGTAATGTCACTTTGGATTTGGCTAGACCCTTGATCTTACTTGAACACATAATACACACGTGCTCAACTTGATCCACCACTTCCCATCTCTGGGCAAGCCTACTGTTTCCTGAGCAGATGGTGGAGGGGTTCTGATTTAGATCATGACAGCGAGCAAAAATATAACAGTGGTTGCCCATGATTTTCATGCAAAGAAAATGCAGTCAAATTTCTGATGGAATCATTCTGTATTATTTTTGGAAGATAATTTTAATAGATACTAAGAAAGCTGTAAATGGACCATAAAGCTGAGGACCGAAGAATTGATGCTTTTGAACTGTGGTGTTGGAGAAGACTCTTGAGAGCCCCTTGGACTGCAAGGAGATCCAACCAGTCAGTCCTAAAGGAAATCAGTCCTGAATATTCATTGAAAGAACTGATCCTGACGCTGAAACTCCAATACTTTGGGCACCTGATGAGAAGAACTGACTCATTGGAAAAGACCCTGATGCTGGGAAAGATTGAAGGTAGGAGGAGAAGGGGATGACAGAGGATGAGATGGTTGGATGACCTGTCTCAATGGACAAGAGTTTGAGCAAGGTCCAGGAGTTGGTGATGGACAGGGAAGCCTGGTATGCTATAGTCCATGGGGCTGCAAAGAGTTGGACAGCACTCAGTGACTGAACTGAACTGAATTTTGGCTCTATTGTTTTTCCAATTAATCAGGAACTAAGTGTGTTCAGCTAAACATCTGTGAAACAGTTAGCTTGCCCAATAATAATATAGGTGAATTCATCCCCAGGCATTGAGGTAGGGGTGAATTGAGACAGCATTAAGCACCTTCCCCAGTCTGGTAATCAAGTTTCTCATTGACCTAAAGGTCTAGATTAGCAAGTCTGATGCTAATAGTGATGAAACTATTGTGGAAACTGTCACAGTCATTGCTTTTTTTTTTTTTGAGTGGATGATGACAAAATTTATGCAAAAGGAAGTATTTCCTGTGTTGGAGGAAGCAAAAAGGTGATAAAGCTCTTCAGTATCAAGAATATAAGAATCCAGGTTCCATAAGAACCAATTTAGATATCTGAGAAGTTTCCAATTGCCTAAAAGAAAGAAGCTTACTCTGTAAATGACAGGCATCTATGGAAATGAAATGCCACTCCTTGGGGGCAATTTTTGCCTCTCAAGAAACAGTTGTCAACATCTAGAGACATTTTTTTTTTCATTGTCACAACTAGTATCTAATGAGCAGGCATCAGGAATATTGCTAAACATCATACAGTGCACAGAACAGCCTCCCAGAACAGAGAATTAATTATCTGGCCCCAAATGTCATTAGCACTGAGGTTGAGAGGCTCTACTATAAACCTTCTGAATTATAACACAAAATTTTAAACCATTTAACTTCTTTTTCACCATTAACATTCTTGAATCATACTCATTTTTATTACTAGAGATAAATAGACAGACGAACTCTTCCTGTGGTCCCCTAGAGTTAACAATATGCTAAGGCAATGACAACCGACTCCAGTACTCTTGCCTGGAAAACCCCATGGGCAGAGGAGCCTGGTAGGCTCAAGTCCAGGGGGTCGCACAGAGTCAAACACGACTGAGCGACTTCACTTTTCACTTTCATGCATTGGAGAAGGAAATGGCAACCCACTCCAGTGTTCTTGCATGGAGAATCCCAGGGTGGGGTGGCACCGAGTCGGACACAACTGAAGCGACTTAGCAGCAGCAGCACCACCAGTCATATTCTTGATGGAAAGCTGAATACCAAGAATTATAAAATATACAAAAAATAATAGAATAATTCTATATAGAGAAATATATTTTAAAACATATTCAAATTTAACAATTCAAATTCCTCTTAGAAAATAGTTTTCCAATCATTTAAATTAGCATTCATATGCTATATGCATTATATATAATGCATATGCTATATGCATTACATTATTTCCCCCAAAACTAAATTATAATTATGTATTTCTCACAATATTCAAATTACAAATAGGTTTGTAAGTAGTACAGTACATATGGTCTCCTCAAATGAACTCATGAAGAACCTATTCTTAAAATATTTGGAAATTTTCCATCCAGATATTTTCTAGAAACTGTTCTATACTTGGCTTGTTCAGAATTAGAGAAATTTAGAATTTGATAGGAACCTAGGGATTACCTGATTGTCATTTCTGTTTAAAGATGCTGAGGCCCAAAGAATGCTCTCCTAAGTAGTTAGGACTGTAACCACAGAGATCGAAAGCCAGAGACTTAACTGATTTCAATCATTTTTACTAATTTTTTTTATACTTCAGTTCAGTTCAGTCGCTCAGTCGTGTCAGACTCTGCAACCCCATGAATCACAGCATGCCAGGCCTCCCTGTCCATCACCAACTCCCAGAGTTCACTCAGACTCACATCCGTGGAGTCATCAATGCCATCTAGCCATCTCCCTCTGTAGTCCCCTTCTCCTCCTGCCCCCAATCCCTCCCAGCATCAGAGTCTTTTCCAATGAGTCAACTCTTCGCATGAGGTGGCCAAATACTGGAGTTTCAGCTTTAGCATCATTCCTTCCAAAGAACACCCAGGACTGATCTCCTTTAGAATGGACTGGTTGGATCTCCTTTCAGTCCAAGGGACTCTCAAGAATCTTCTCCAACACCACAGTTCAAAAGCATCAATTCTTCGGCACTCAGCTTTCTTCACAGTCCAACTCTCATATCCATACATGACCACAGGAAAAACCATAGCCTTGACTAGACAGACCTTTGTTGACAAAGTAATGTCTCTGCTTTTGAATATGCAATCTAGCTTGGTCATAACTTTCCTTCCAAGATGCACTAAATTCACTTTTAAAATACATATACTTTTAAACACTGTGCCTGCAATATTTTAGAATATTGAATCCAAGAGTGTACCATAACTTGACTGTTAAGTTCCATTATAGAATTGTAAACAAGGATATGTTTATACTGGTAACTAAGGAAGGTGACCTTTGTTTCCACTTTTGCCATTTCCCCCCATCTCCTTTCAGGCAGTTCATCATAGAATAGCTAGAATAATCTTTTAAAATAAAAGTCAGAGTATTAACTCTTTCTCAAAACCCTTCTGTCAGAAAAATTTTTTAAAATTATTTTCCAAGTCTAACAAGGCTTTATATCATCTGACTCCATTAACCTTATCTCTTACCATTCCTAGGACCTCTCATGACCTCCTCTTCTTCCTAAAATACCAGGTAAGTGCAAAGCTAGAATATTTTGCCCTTGTCATTCTTCTGTTTGGAATGGTCTTCCCCAGGTTTCTCCATTTCATGTAGATTTCTGTTATGATGTCACCTCTGTGGATACTCCAATTAGAATCTAATCCTTCCATTTTTCTTTATAAAATTTTTATAATGTTATTCAGCATATATATGTTTTTACTTGTTTTTCTCCCCTCTCTGGAAGAGGAAATTTGTATCATTCACTATTATCACCTTGGCCTAGAAAAATGCCTGGCTCATAGTAGGCACTAAATATGTGAATAAATGAATGAAAGTCATTTCAGTAAGTTGATTGGTATACACTGACTTGGACTCTGGTCTTTCTGCCTCCAGGTCTACAACCTGTCCTTTGTTTCATAATGCCACTCATTTCATAATGGAAAGAAAAAGACAAGGTTTAGAGGAAGGAAAAAAATATTGCAGGTGTCAAAATGACAGGCTTGGTATCTCAGATCTGGACTGGCATCAGTTGTGTTGGTGGTGGCACAGGAAATGTGGATAAGTCAGTTCTAATCTCATCCCTTCCTCATTTAAAGTGTACAAGGCTCCTCTGCTTATCCAATTAACTTCTCATTCCTCCCTGAGGCACTAGGGCACACATTCTCTTGCCCCTATCTGGCTTTCAAGATTCAGCTTTTAATCAAGTCAACTAGATTAAACTAGATAAACTGAACAGGATTCCCTGACAGTGTCTTGGGATTCTCCCCAGCATAGGATCCCCACAACCAGACAAAGTGGCCTCTTTCTTAAGACTATAGTGCTGAAGGGATGAATCACCTGAAGCCTAGAGAAGCCCAGAGCCACCTTCAAAGGACAGAGCAAAGTTGGCCAGCAACCACTGTGAACCAAGTTCATTGATTTAGACACCATGCTGGATATCTCTTCTGACCCTCCCCAGCTGCTGACTCATTTATCCCTTGATTCTGATTTCAGCCTAAAAACTCTCCCTGTTATCCCTATGTCAAAGAGGCTAGGACCCTTTCTGTTCCTATGCCTCCTTTGTTTAGCTCATTTGGTTCTCCCAACCTGAAGGCGCATCTCTGACAACTGCATAGTGTAAAGTTTATTAGTACACTTACTTCTGAACATTCTCATTCATCCTGGCTTGGGGGCTCTGCCATGCTACTCTCTGACTCAAACTTCCCTTTGGTGGTTAATTTGGGAAGACAACAGGAAAATTCGCAAGGTATTCCCAACTCTGTCTGACATCTCTGTTTCAACAATTAGAATTCATTGTAAGTATTATGATAAGACAGAGATTTGTTTTGTTTGGGTGCAAACACAGTTCATTTTGCTTCTTTTCCTAATTTTGGTTAAATTTCAACGGTAATAGTATATGCTTTAAAATAACATTCCTTTAAATAATATGATAAAAAATAATCATTACGAACAAAGGAAATAATGGTTATCTGCAAAAGAATTACTGTATACATATAACTGATTCACTTGATTTGCTTACAACAGAAACTAACATAATACTGTAAATCGACTATACTCCAATAAAAATCAATTTTAAAAAGCCTTGGTATTTGCCTAAGCCACTAAAATGCTAGAGGAAAACAACAACAAAAAATCTTTATAATACAAAGTAACTTTAAAATAATTTTTAATTTAAATTTTATATTGGTGTTGAGTTGTTTAACAATGTGTTAGTTTCAGGTGTACAACAAAGTGGTCCAGTTATACATATAAAATAACACATTTTGACTTTATTGTGAATAGTTATTCACAGAGATTTCTTTACTACACTTGGTATTCTAGCATGCAGCATATAGAGGATGATCAGTAAATATGTTTTCCCCAGTGAATTAGGAACCATTACCCTTAGGCAGTGATGAAGGTCAAAGAATAGTATCTACTTTTAATGATGCCTTGCAGCCAATAACACTGAGATGTGACAGTTTCCTTATCGTCCAGTATACCAGTATACTTTCAACAACAGAGTTTAGTTTTATGGAACGAGCCTTTACTAGGAAATGTGGAGCTAAACCAAAGTGATACTCTAACTATGGATGAGGGGGGCTGTGTCACTCACGGTCCAGAATGAGGCTAGGCACTGCCACAGTGATAGTTCTGAGGGCGTCCCTCCAGGCAACCACACAGCAGAATCATTAAAAGCAGCTTCCCTGGAGTCATTGATAATAGCTTTATTGCCTGAGGAGATCAGTAGTTACAAAGCCGCACAGCCTCCTTTAAGCCACAAAGACTGCTGACTTAAAGTCCTATGGAATTTCTACATCACAAACATACTAGACAATCTTAAAGAAGTCTCTGGTATTGTGAAGGTGGCTGATGAGGTGAAGGAGAAAAAAATGATGTTCACACTTTCCTTGTAAATACTTACATGTATACTAACATGAGTTAAAGTCAGCTGGATAAATTTTTATTATGAAAAATTTCATACATATATGTTATGTAATAGATGTACAACATAAAGTATATGAGTGTATATGCACCTACTACCCAACCTAACAGACACTCAATAATTTTGAAGTTTTTGAAGTGCCTCTCCCATTCCTGGTCTCGTCTTTCAAGATATAAATATTATTTATCCTTTTTTTTTTTTAAACTGCTGAAACCTGAATGGATTGTACTGAGAGAAAAATAAGCCTCTGTGTGAAGCCCCTGAGGTCTAGAGTTGTATCTTATAGTCATAATGCAGATATTGATAACTTGAAATTAAGTGCTGTATTAACAAAATATTAGTACTAAAACAACTGGCATGGCATTAACTTAGCAGGTCTGCAGTGGGAGGGAGGGACACCAAGTCTGGGGACCCCTATTATACACAGCAGATTAAGTGCTTTCCAAAGCTGTGGGTGAAGGAAAAGAGGTGGGAAAACTAATAATGATGCATGCCTGATGTTACTGGCTGCCTTTGACCAGGCAGAAGGAAAAAATGAGCTTGGGATATCATCAGCCAGTTTGCAAAGAACAGGGTATAGACAGTGTCTCAAGGAGAGCCCAGAAATTTGGGGGCATGAAAGGGTTGGAAAGGCCAACTGCTTTTAGATCTAAAAAATAAGAAATAAGACCTAGAAGGGTTGTGTGCAACAAGAGGCCACCAGGACAGCCTGTGGCAAAGATTAGACTGTGGGTATTAACTTATGCCCAACCATAGATGCAAGGTAGCTGCCATTTGGTAGGTAGAGAGATACAGGCCAATGAAACAAATCTTGCTCTAAAACTGTCATTATTATACATGGAATTGACTACTATATTAATAGAGCTATATTATCCAAGAAACCATAAACATGGACTAAAAGGTTTTTGACTACTTGAACTAAGAAGCCACTGTCTATGGGAACCCAAGTTTATTCTAACAGAAAATGAGCTCTAAAAGCTGTGCATCTCCAAAGGGGGGGTCTAACCCCCAAAGCCCACTTCAAATATGAACAAGAAGATTGAAAGGGAAGAATCTTTCAGGGAGTAGAGTTAAGAGGCCATTGAGAAAAATAAACAAGGACACTCCTATCAGGAAGCGGAATCACAGCCTGATCTAGGAACCTATCCCATTAATAGGATTCCATAAATGGAAGATTCCATAAATGTTATGGATCAGAGATGGTGTGCGGTCTTCTTTTCGGAGTGGAAGTGCTTATGGGTTCCCCTCAGACACAGATTGGTATATTCCAAGGTTCTTTGGGTCGAACCTGTATTTGGCACTTGCACAAGGCTTTAAAGAGCCTCCCTTGTGGCTCAGCTGGTAAAGAATCTGCCTGCAATGTGGGAGACCTGGGTTTGATCCCTGGGTTGGGAAGATCTCCTGGAGAAGGGAAAGGATACCCCACTCTAGTATTCTGGCCTGAAAAATTCCATGGACTGTATAGTCCATGGGGTCGCAAAGTGTCAGACACAACTAAGCAACTTTCACTTAAAGAGCGGTATCCTAGAAACCAGTGGATGAAAGAGCAAGAGATTCTGTTTAGTGAAAAAAAGGAAAAAAAAATTATTTTGGTCTGTTCAGTGGACTAGAAAATACACTGAGTCAGACTGCTTTAAAAATAGCAACTGAAATTCTAGAATCCGACTCAATGATGGAGGCAGGCCAGGGGCCATCACTATCAATAAAAGGCTGAATTTCTCTTAAGTAGTTTCAAAGAAAGATATCATTATCTGCTGAAAACAACATCCAAAGACTTGTAAGCTTTACTAAAAATATTGTTTGATACTATATTATTAGTGAGCACAGGCTGGTTGAACAAGTAAAATCCAAATCTCAGTAACTTCACATAGTCACTCACTCACAGAAAGATATACTTTCCATGTACCCCATAATCAAATGAGAGCTAGCAAGGTAAGAGAAATGGATTTGCTACATGATTTTAGTACTTTTACCACATTAAGATATCAGAATTGTCTCAAATAAAAAAGGTTTCCCCCCTCCCCTTCCCTATCACATACTCATAAAGGTACATTTGAAATCCATTAAGTTCTTTTTTTTTTTTTTTTNTTTCCATGTACCCCATAATCAAATGAGAGCTAGCAAGGTAAGAGAAATGGATTTGCTACATGATTTTAGTACTTTTACCACATTAAGATATCAGAATTGTCTCAAATAAAAAAGGTTTCCCCCCTCCCCTTCCCTATCACATACTCATAAAGGTACATTTGAAATCCATTAAGTTTTTTTTTTTTTTTTTTTCAAGATTTAACCAAAATTATGATTTTTACATTGGGGAGTAGACTGAGCGACTTCACTTTCACTTTTCCTTTTCATGCAATCTAGAAGGAAATGGCAACCCACTCCAGTGTTCTTGCCTGGGGAATCCCAGGGACGGGGGAGCCTGGTGGGCTATCGTCTATGGGGTCGCACAGAGTCGGACATGACCGAAGCGACTTAGCAACAGCAGCAGCAGCAAAAGGATAAAAAGAGAAAAAAAAATTCTTATGTACTATAATAAGTCAATCGATAATGTTTTAAAACTTAATCAAGAGAACAGTTTGCAAATATTTAAAAATATGGAAATAAATGTCCCAAGGTTGAAAATGTAAAATAACTGACCCAAGAATAGGAAGTTGGAAAATGAAGGACACAGGAAAATGATACAAGGAAGTTTTAGAGATTCTGGGATAATAAGTAAGGTGACTGTGATAGTCCTAGTTTATGGGCTGTTTTTCCCCCAGCATCCTGTCCAATTTAGCAATTTTTCTTGTGAAATCAATTAGCTCCATCTTCATTCTGCAGAGAAGACAGATTGTTAAAACATGCTCCCTTCTAGTACTCCACAAGGAACTCTCCCTCTTCACCTATTTCTGAATCATCACTTGGAGCCTACCTCATCTTCCTCTGTAGAGCTGGAGAGTAAATTTGTGTAACAGAACACATCTTTGGCATTTTCAATAGACTAAAGCCCCATTTTTGTAGTCTCTCCTATATTTTCCAATAATTAAAATCATATTTTATGTATGACTTTGCATCATTATGTTTACTTTCCAACGTTAAGTCCTCCCATGATCTGTTTTGCAAACTCCACTAAAATCAAACAAAATGTATTGTGTGCCTGTCATATACTAGGTAATAAGCTAACTGGTGACAAATGATGAATAAGAGTGTTCATTATATTAAAGTGCTGGAGATAAAGTACACTGAAGTACGTCAGAATGGAGATATATGAGAAGAAATAATTTTAATATAAGATAGCAAATACTAACCAATGCAGAATATTTAACCATGTGCAAGAAGCACAGTCCACTTATGCATTTCCCTTTAATTGTGCATTTTTTGGTATGACAAATAATACTGATAGAGTAATTGTCCTTGCATGTTTTCTATGTGCAGGGTTTTTCATTAGACTTGATTACCAGAAGTACAAACATTAAGTCAATATAACATTGTCTTTCAAAAGAATTATATGAATTTATATTCCCAACTGCAGTGTATTAAAACTTCTTAAAGGAAAAGGAAAGTGAAGTCGCTCAGTCGTGTCCGACTCTTTGCAACCCCATGGACTGTAGCCCACCAAGCTCCTCCGTCCATGGGACTCTCCAGGCAAGAATACTGGAGTGGGTTGCCATTTCCTTCTCCAGGGGATCTTCCCGACCCAGGGATCAAACCCAGGTCTCCCGCATTGCAGGCAGACACTTTAACCTCTGAGCCACCAGGGAAGTTAAGAACTTCTTAACTTCAGCTCTATTAGCACTGAAAATTGTCTTTTTGAAAATCACTGTTTATTTTATAGATGAAAAATAGTATCTAATTTTAGTTTACATTTAACAAATGGACAATAATAATATTACTCCTAATTTTGGTAGTTTTGGCTACTGGTAAAGCAACATTTTTGAAAGTCCATATTTACAGTCCACAGATACACAGCCTATAAGACACAATTAACATATATTTTCAGAAGCCATTTTTGGGTCTGATAATGGACAGGGATGCAAAGAAATAGATAAAAACAATAGAATGGGAAAGACTATAAATCTCTTCAAGAAAATTAGAGATACCAAAGAAATATTTCATGCAAAGGTGGGCTCAATAAAGGGCAGAAATGGTATGGACCTAACAGAAATAGAAGATATTAAGAAGAAATGGCAAGAATATACAGAAGAACTATACAAAAAAGATCTTAATGACCCAGATAACCATGATGGTGTGATCACTCACCTAGAGCCAGACATCCTGGAGTGTGAAGTCAAGTGGACCTTAAGAAGCATTTCTATCAGCAAAGTTAGTGGAGGTAACGGAATTACAGCTCTTTCAAAGCCTAAAAGATGATGTTGTTAAAGTGCTACACTCAATATGCCAGCAAATTTGGAAAACTCAGCAGTGCCCACAGGACTGGAAAAGGTCAGTTTTCATTCCAATCCCAAAGCAAGGCAATGCCAAAGAGTGCTCAAACTACCACACAACTGCACTCATCTCACATGCTAGCAAAGTAATGCTGAAAATTCTCCAAACCAGGCTTCAACAGAAAATGAACTGTGAACTTCAAGATGTTCAAGCTGGATTTAGAAAGGCCAGAGGAACCAGAAATCAAACTGCCAACATCCATTGGATCATCAAAAAAGCAAGAGAATACCAGAAAAACATCTATTTCTGCTTTCCTGACTATGTCAAAGCCTTTGACTGTGTGGATCACAACAAACTGTGGAAAATTCTGAAAGAGATGGGAATACCAGACCACCTGATCTGCCTCCTGAGAAATCTGTATGCAGGTCAAGAAGTTCTCCAGGCAAGAATACTGGAGTGGGTTGCCATTTCCTTCTCCAGGGGATCTTCCCGACCCAGGGATCAAACCCAGGTCTCCCGCATTGCAGGCAGACACTTTAACCTCTGAGCCACCAGGGAAGTTAAGAACTTCTTAACTTCAGCTCTATTAGCACTGAAAATTGTCTTTTTGAAAATCACTGTTTATTTTATAGATGAAAAATAGTATCTAATTTTAGTTTACATTTAACAAATGGACAATAATAATATTACTCCTAATTTTGGTAGTTTTGGCTACTGGTAAAGCAACATTTTTGAAAGTCCATATTTACAGTCCACAGATACACAGCCTATAAGACACAATTAACATATATTTTCAGAAGCCATTTTTGGGTCTGATAATGGACAGGGATGCAAAGAAATAGATAAAAACAATAGAATGGGAAAGACTATAAATCTCTTCAAGAAAATTAGAGATACCAAAGAAATATTTCATGCAAAGATGGGCTCAATAAAGGGCAGAAATGGTATGGACCTAACAGAAATAGAAGATATTAAGAAGAAATGGCAAGAATATACAGAAGAACTATACAAAAAAGATCTTAATGACCCAGATAACCATGATGGTGTGATCACTCACCTAGAGCCAGACATCCTGGAGTGTGAAGTCAAGTGGACCTTAAGAAGCATTTCTATCAGCAAAGTTAGTGGAGGTAACGGAATTACAGCTCTTTCAAAGCCTAAAAGATGATGTTGTTAAAGTGCTACACTCAATATGCCAGCAAATTTGGAAAACTCAGCAGTGCCCACAGGACTGGAAAAGGTCAGTTTTCATTCCAATCCCAAAGCAAGGCAATGCCAAAGAGTGCTCAAACTACCACACAACTGCACTCATCTCACATGCTAGCAAAGTAATGCTGAAAATTCTCCAAACCAGGCTTCAACAGAAAATGAACTGTGAACTTCAAGATGTTCAAGCTGGATTTAGAAAGGCCAGAGGAACCAGAAATCAAACTGCCAACATCCATTGGATCATCAAAAAAGCAAGAGAATACCAGAAAAACATCTATTTCTGCTTTCCTGACTATGTCAAAGCCTTTGACTGTGTGGATCACAACAAACTGTGGAAAATTCTGAAAGAGATGGGAATACCAGACCACCTGATCTGCCTCCTGAGAAATCTGTATGCAGGTCAAGAAGCAACAGTTAGAACTGGATATGGAACAACAGACTGGTTCCAAATCGGGAAAGGAGTAGGTCAAGGCTGTCTATTGTCACCCTGCTTATTTAACTTCTATGCAGAGTATATCATGAGAAATGCCAGGCTGCATGAAGCACAAGCTGAAATCAATATGGCCGGGAGAAATATCAATAACTTCGGATATGCAGATGACATCACCCTTATGGCAGAAAGCGAAGAAGAACTAGAGAGCCTCTTGATGAAAGTGAAAGAGGAGAGTGAAAAAGTTGACTTAAAACTCAACATTCAGAAAACTAAGATCATGGCATCCAGTTCCATCACTTCATGGCAAATAGATGGGGAAACAATGGAAACAGTGACAGACTATTTTGGGGGGCTCCATATCACTGCAGGTGGTGCCTGCAGCCATGAAATTAAAAAATGCTTGCTCCTTTGAAGAAAAGCTATGATCAATCTACACAGCATATTAAAATTAGCAGAGACATTACTTTGCCAACAAAGGTCCATCTGGTCAAAGCTATGATTTTTCCAGTAGTCGTGTATGGATGTGAGAGTTGGACTATAAAGAAAGCTGAGCATCAAAGAATTGATGCTTTTGAACTGTGTTTGAACTGTGGTGTTGGAAAAGACTCTTGAGAGTCCCTTGGACGGCAAGGGGATCCAATCAGCCATCCTAAAGGAAATCACTCCTGAATATTCATTGGAAGAACTGATGCTAATGCTGAAACTCCAATACTTTGGCCACCTGATGTGAAGAACTAACTCAATGGAAAAGACCCTGATGCTGGGCAAGACTGAAGGCAGGAGGAAAAGGAGATGACAGAGGATGAAATGGTTGAATGGCATCACCGACTTGATGGAAATGAGTTTGAATAAGCTCCGGGAGTTGGTGATGGACCGAGAAGCCTGGCAAGCTGCAGTCCACAGGGTTACAAAGAGTTGGCCATGATTGAGCGACTGAACTGAACTGAACTGACTGACTGGACAGGGAATCAGAGTATCTTAGTAGCAGAAGGGATACTGCTGCTGCTGCTGCTAAGTCGCTTCAGTCGTGTCCGACTCTGTGCGACCCCAGAGACGGCAGCCCACCAGGCTCCCCGGTCCCTGGGATTCTTCAGGCAAGAACACTGGAGTGGGTTGCCATTTCCTTCTCCAATGCATGAAAGTGAAAAGTGAAAGTGAAGTCGCTCAGCCGTGTCTGACTATTAGCGACCCCATGGACTGCAGCCTACCAGGCTCCTCCGTCTATGGGATTTGCCAGGCAATACTGGCAGTCATCAAATTCACCCAACTGCAGAGTCCTTTCTGTAACATCCCTAACAAAGGGACACGTAGCCACTGCATGAACAATTTCAATGATGATAATAAACTCATGTTGGGTAGCTCTCTGGATAGTAACACGCTCTCTGTAACTGACACAGAAACAAGAAATTGCTTTATAAAGTTAAAAGGATGCTCTATAAATTCAAGATTTTTTTCTAATTCATAAGTTGGATTAATATGTTAACTTGTTTTAAAAATAGTGTTCTACTGTCAAAATGGTATGATCTTGCATTTAAATACACCTTTATTATTTAAATGTTAGTCACTCAGTTGTGTCCAACTCTTTGCAACCCCATGGACTGTAGCCCTCCAGGCTTCTCTGGCCACGGAATTCTCCAGGCAAGAGTACTGCAATGGTAGCCATTCTTTTCTCCAAGGGATCTTCTCGACCCAAAGATTATACTCAGGTGTCTTGCACTGCAAGCAGATCTTTACTGTCTGAGCCATGGGAAATCTTTTATTATATTTTAAAGATACTTTCATATCTCAATCACACAGTGATTTTAATAACAGCTTTTAGTGTTCTGGTATGCTTACTCTCTTTAAATGCCAAAATTACAGTATCTTTGTTGTCACAAGTCTATTATTCTGCTATTTAAAAATTTTAAAAATCTATATTATTTACACATTGAAATAATACACATTGAAATAACTGTTATTCAATTTCTCAAGTTATCCAAGAAATGACATGTTATATACGGTCTAGACAGGCCCTCACTTGGTACCCAAAGCAAAGAGTGTTAAGCTTCTGTTGCAAGACATAATTCTTAGTCCAAAATAATTTCTTGTGCAGTGGATTATGACCATCACAGTACTAAAACTGATATAGGTAACTTCACATTGGAATCTCCAGCTATACATGATAAAACTAACGAAGATGATGAAAACTAGAAAATGTCTCTGAAACAAAACCTATATAGCTCTCTATAAATTAGGGGGGAGAAACCTAACCCTAGTCAAATGTCAAAAGATGCTTTATTAATATTTCTACAAGGTTATCAAACAAGATAGGATTATTCAAAAGAAGTCAAGGAAATACTGGGAAGTAGTATATAAGCTTCATTGTCCTTCTGACTAGTGTAGTATCTCAAAGAGCTTCTTCGTTAGAAAATTATGGTAAAAATATACTCTTGACTCAGCAATGGCACTAATGACAATGCATTTTAATGTTTAAGATCATATTTTCTAAGCTCAAATAAAATCCTATTAAAATTCATCTGCCAATTTATATTAAAAGGTTAACATGTTTAATATGTTTTTAATAATAGTTTTATTAAGGTATAAATAACACTACATGCAATTCACCCATGTAAAGTGCTTTCAGTATTTTTTAGTTCATTCATGAAGTTGTACAACCATCACCATGATTAATTTTAGAACATCTACATCAGCCCCCAAAGAAACCCTATCCACATTAGCAGTTTTTCTCCATTACCCACCCTCCCCTTCAGCTGATGCTGAAGCCCCATCAGCCTTCAGTAACTATATTAATCTACTCTCTGTCCATACAGATTTGTGTATTCTGGACATTTCATATAAATGGAATTATATAATATATGATCTCTCATGACTGGCTTTGTTCATTCAGGATAATGTTTTCAAGGTCCATCCATGTTGTACTTCATTCCTTTTACTGCTGAATACTATTCCATTCTTTGGATATACCAGAATCTATTTATTCATTCATTGGCTGGTGGATATTTATTATGTAGAATAGTGCTATAAATACTTGTGTACACATTTGTATGTGCACCTTGGTTTCATTTCTCTGGGGTATATCCAGAGAAGTAGAAATGCTGGGTGACATGGTAACAATATGTTTAACCTTCTGAGGAACTGACAGACTGTTTTCAGAGCAGTGGTGTATTTTTACATCCTCACGAGGGGATGTAAATTTTTTTAATGCCTTAAAAGAACACTTCTCATACTCTTGTTCTATTTCCACTCTAGACTTGAGTACTATGAACACTTGGCCAGTGTGTGAGGGTTCCAGTTTCTCCACATCCTCATTACTCATTATATCTGTCTTTTAAATTACAGCAACATTTTTTTTTATAAATGGTACTTTTTAACACTTTGTAATATATTTATAGGTGCTAAAATTTTTGAAATAAACATTGTTTACTGAATTTTGCTTCAGGAATTGTGAACGCTTCAAAAAAACATCAATACTGATATTAATACATACTTCAATATTAAATTAAAGACCCCAAAGTATAAATTTTATACTGATTATTTCAGTAAATAATTGCAACTTTGTATAAAGCTTCACATTGACAAATTATCTTCAGAGCTCAGAATTAAGTATAACTTTTTCTCGACTTGTTTTTCCCTTCCATTAAAAAACAGAGAGAGAGGTGTGTAATTCACTCTTTCTTTGTGCTGATTACTAGGAAGCTTAAAATAGAGCTTTTTCTTAGTTGGGAATCTAGCAAAACTAACCTTTATTTTTATCTTTCATCTTATGGGTCTTGTTTCAATTTATAGATATATCTCTATATTTAGTAAAAGGTAACACAATCCTTTTTAGAAATAGTGTATACAGAAGTAAATAAATTAAAATGTAGTATCTAGTAATTATTTAATAAAATGAATCATGGTACCTGATATATCTATAGCTAGCTTAAACATGGGTGAAAATATTTCCAAATGGTTTCTATTTGGAATAATTTACAGGAAGTTACTTTATGTTTCCCTGCATTACTTTTTAAAGTCACATAGAATAATTGTCTATATGAAATGTATGTATTCTAATTTAGAGAAAGTGAATATCTATAAATAGTTAGAGAAAAGCATTTGGCATCCATTATTGGTGATACTGAATATAATTTAAGTTTTGGTACCAAATATAAGGTAAGAATACCAGAAACTATACTCACCTCTGAGTGATTTCTATAAAATCCAATAATTTAACTTATTAAGCAGGGGGAATAAATCATATGTATCTTCCAGACATAGGTGACAGTAAGAAAACAATCTAAATATAAATAAGAGAATTCGTAAATTTTTTTAATGCCTTAAAAGAACACTTCTCATACCCTATTCTATTTCCACTCTAGACTTGAGTATTGTGAACACTTGGCCAAAGTATGGTCCAAAGAACTAGGCCATCCCCATAAATTAATACATGTCATAGAATGACTTAAACTGCCATGTGTTAAGTGGCAGGATCTTGCAGTTGAATAAGTATTGGCTTTCTAGAATGATAAGAAACCTTAGAAATTGTATAGTTTGCTTCAGTTATAGATGTGGGAAATGAAGATGAGGTGAAAGAATTTGCCCCAAATCTCTTAAGTTCACAGCAGGGTGGGAACTATACCCGAGCTGATTCCTGATTGAAGGCTATTTCCACAATACCATGATAGTTCAAATTAAAGTTTAAAATGTATTTGATTTCCAGTTTTGTTTAAACCTTGAGTTTTAAAAAGCTGAACATGATATAGCCTAAAATAGCAAAAAACATTTTGATGAACTCACATTTTTAGCTAACAGCTAACTAGAATCCAAATAAAATAGCAATGTTACTATCAGAACAGATCATGAGTATATCATTAAAAGCAAGTGTAATGATGCCAACCTTAAGGCTTACTATGATATTTTAAAAATCATAAGAATGCTATTAGATTGTTTATGGTCAATTGAGAAAATTACTTTCATACAGACAAAAGAACAAACTTCTAGAAGAAAAGCTAAAGATAAGATTGATAGCTCTTTCTTATCTATTTCATTCCCTGATAAGTATGTGAAACATTAACTTTACAAGTTAAATATTAAAATGAAAAAAGGGAAGAAATATAAACTATCCAGTTCGGGAATCACAGATTGAGTTTTGAAAGATGGCTTGATCTTGAAATCTTTTTTACTGGTCCTCTCATAGCATTCATTGTCTTCTGATTCACTGAATTACATCTTACCCTGAAATAAGATAAGCATTAATCATGATTTTTCAGTTACCATTGTGTGCAACAAAAACACTAGTATGTCACACGGGGAGAACTACCTAGTTCTCCTAGTTCCCCCAGCCCACAGTTCTTCACAGAGAAATCTCTCTATGCAGATTTTCTGTTTACTGCATAATCCTAAACAGCTATATGTTACAGCATATTATATCATCTTGTCAAGTTACAGAGACAACTCCCTCAAGGGCAAATAATCCAAAAGCCTAGAAGTAGCCCATGAGGTAGCCTAATGTGGAAAGTTTTGTCCAAAGAGGGATGAGATGGACTAATCTGATGCTTGTCTCTGGAAATGTGAGTTAAAGCTAAGAAAATACAATCCATGAGGTAGAGCATGGACAAGATGGAAATAAGAATCCATGAGTAAGCCAAAGATGCATGACCTAAAATTACAATAAAATCGAAACTATGATATATACCAGAGTCTGTAATGTAAAAGTGTAGAAAGTAAAATTGGCAGTTGGTAATGAGAAGAAAAATGAAGCAGAGAATAAACTAGTGGTCTATTATACTACAAATAATAATAGCAACATTCTTAGAGCTCATAATCTGAGTCAGGGACTGTTCAAATTTTATTTACTTATTTACTCATTATCAACTTCACAAAATCTCTATGATACAGATACAATCATTAGCTCTGTTAGCTCTGACAGAAGACAGAAACAGGTTATATAGTAAGTAAGCAGATCTGGAATTTGAATCCGTGAAGTCAAAGTACAAAGTCTGTGCCTTTAATTACTATCCAATATGGCAAACCATTAAGGTGATGATCCATGAATATCTGCTGAGGTCTTTAAGGCTTCTCTGAATTCAACTTCTAGTATCTGTGGACCCAGTTATATTGGAATTCCTGTTCTTGGATTTCCACAAGACTGTCTTTCTCTCATTGACTTATACGTGTTTATAAGGACAACTTCCCCATGTGCTCACTTGATAAAGTAAGAGCCACCCTTAATTCCCTGCAGGTGCTTAAAAATATTTTACTCAGGAAGTGATGTCAGCTAAAATGACAGAATAGGGACCCAAAAAAAATAATTTCCTCCTTAAAAAAAATGAGACATTAAAAAAAAAAATGTTCAGAAGCAAGTTTTTAGAACTCTAAGAAATTAACCAAAGGCTTGCAGCAATCCTGGAGAATTTAATACATACACACCCACACACACACCCCCATGGCAAAATCCAGTAAGAATACTGAACTCTGTAGCTATTTCACTTGCCCTACTCCACTCTTTCCTCAGCTCTGTGGTGAAATTCCTACGATGAAATTGACAAACTAATCCTAAAATGTATATGGAAAATAAAGGGACTCTTAACAACCAAAACAATCTTGAAAAAGAAGATTAAAGTTAAAGGACTCACTCACTGATTTCAAAACTTTATGAAAAGTTATAGTCAAGACAGAATGGTACTGGCATAGGGATAGACTTACAGATCAGTGGAATAGATCTGAGAACCTAGAAATAAATTTATATGTTTATGGCTAATTTTAAAAAGGATGCCAAAGCAATCAACACAGTAAGAATAGTCTTTTTGGCAAATGATGCTAGAATAATTGAATAAACACATACAAAAGACTAAAATTTGATATATTTCACATCCTATACAAATATCAACTCAAATGGATTGAAAAAGAGCTGACACTATAAAACTCTTAGATGAAAATATGTATAAATTCATATATTCTCGGATTAGGCAATGATTTACTAGATATGATACCTGAAACACAAGCAACTGAGAAAATAAATCCTAGGAAGCCAGTATCAATTGGACTTCATCAAAATCAAAACTGTCTTCTTCAAAGAACATCATCAAGAAAGGGAAAAAACCAATAAATAGGAGAAAATATCTGCAAATCATTTATCTGATTAGGTCCAATAACCAGAAATATAAAGAACTCTTATAATGCAACAAAAATAACACAAACAAGCTTTTTAAAGTGGGCAAAGGACTTGAATAGCTATTTCTCCAAAAAAGATATACAAATGGCCAGCAAATATATGGGCACTAAATATCTAATGTGGGCCCCTGGAATCAACCTTCACAGCTCATTGCTGGAAGAACTAAGTTTCTGCGAAACTTCACTGGGGGAACTTTTAGAAGCTTATGCCTGGTTCCCTTCAAACTTCATCTCACACACCTCTTTCTTTTGATGGTTTTGCTTGTATCCTTTTACTGTAATAAATCTTAGCTGTGTGCACAAATAGATGCTGAGTCATATGAGTCGTTCTAGTGAACCACTGAACACAGGAGTCGTCTTGGGGTCCTCTCAACACAGAAGCACAGCATTTTTCAGAAGGAAGTTCTTTTCTACAATTTACTTAAATGCTTTAACTCCATTGTACTTCCATTGATTATTCATTATCTTGTACTTCAAGTATTTATGACTACTCAAGGAAGAATAAATATATTCTTATCCATCTAGCCAAATACTGAACAGAACGTTGCTATTCTATGAATTTCCACCAAAGAAACCTATTATACTACATGCACTTTGAGTGCCTGTGTTTGAAAAGAATTCTGATCGATAGATAATTTATATCTTTGCTTATAATTTTAATATTGTTAAGTTATATATGAATATATTATCTGCATGAGATAAGGTTACAGAAGACAAAAATTGCCTGAGTAATTCTTCTGTACTTAGTACTGGACCAGGGAAAAGCGTGTGTAGATATAACCTCCTAAACTCCTAAAATATTCCTCTGTTCTTTATTCATCCTAAATTATTTTTATTCACATACGAAAACATAATTTAAACTGCATTGACGCCTACATTTATTTCAGTGTCCATACTTGCTCACTAAAAGGTTCACTTCAGTTCAGTCACTCAGTCATGTCCAGTTCTCTGTGACCCCATGGACTGTAGCACTCCAGGCCTCCCTGTAGATCGCCAACTCCTGGAGTTTACCCAAACTCATGTCCATTGGGTTGGTGATGCCATTCAACCATTTCATCCTCTGTCATCCCCTTCTCCTCCCACCTTCCCAGTATCAGGGTCTTTTCTAATGAATCAGTTCTTTGCATCACGTGGCCAAAGTATTGGAGTTTCAGCTTCAACATCAGTCCATCCAAAGAATACTCAGGACTGATCTCCTTTAGGATGGACTGGTTGGATCTCCTTGCAGTCCAAGGGACTCTCAAAAGTCTTTTCCAACACCACAGTTCAAAAGCATCAATTCTTCTGCACTCAGGTTTCCTTATAGTCCAACTCTCACATCCATACATGACCACAAGAAAAACCATAGCCTTGACTAGACAGGCCTTTGTTGGCAAAGTAATGTCTCTGCTTTTTAATATGCTGTGTACGTTGGTCATAACTTGCCTTCCAAGGAATAAGTGTCTTTTAATTTCATGGCTGCAGTCACCATCTGCAGTGATTTTGGAGCTCAAAAAAATAAAGTCTGCCACTGTTTCCCCATCTGTTTGCCATGAAGTGATGGGACTGGAGGCCATGATCTTAGTTTTCTCAATGCTGAGTTTTAAGTCAACTTTTTCACTCTCCTCTTTCACTTTCATCAAGAGCCTCTTTAGTTCTTCTTCACTTTCTGCCATAAGGGGGTGTCATCTGCATACCTTGACATTTATCCCAGCAATCTTGATTCCAGCTTGTGCTTCTTCCAGTCCAGTGTTTCTCATGATGTACTCTGCATATAAGTTAAATAAACAGGGTGACAATATACAGCCTTGATATACTCCTTTTCCTATTTGGAACCGTCTGTTGTTCCATGTCCAGTTCTAACTGTTGCTTCCTGACCTGCATACAGATTACTCAAGGGGCAGATCAGGTGGTCTGGTATTCCCATCTCTTTCAGAATTTTCCATAGTTTGTGGTGATCCACACAGTCAAAGGCTTTGGCATAGTCAATAAAGCAGAAATTGATGTTTTTCTGGAACTCTCTTGCTTTTTTGATGATCCAGCGGATGTTGGCAATTTGATCTCTGGTTCCTCTGCCTTTTCTAAAACCAGCTTGAACATCTGGAAGTTCATGGTTCATGTTCTGCTGAAGCCTGGTTTGGGGAATTTTGAGCATTACTTTGCTAGCGTGTGAGATGAGTGCAATTGTGCAGGAGTTTGAACATTCTTTGGCATTGCCTTTCTTTGGGACTGGAATGAAAACTGACCTTTTCTAGTCCTGTGGCCACTGCTGAGTTTTCCAAATTTGCTGGCATATTGAGTGCAGCACTCTCACAGCATCATCTTTTAGGATTTGAAATAGCTCAACTGGAATTCCATCACCTCCACTAGTTTTGTTCATAGTGATGCTTCCTAAGGCCCACTTGATTTCACATTCCAGGATGTCTGGTAAGTGATCACACCATCGTGATCATCTGGGTTTTGAAGATCTTTTTGGTACAGTACTTCTGTGTATTCTTGCCACCTCTTCTTAATATTTTCTGCTTCTGTTAGGTACATACCATTTCTGTCTTTTATCGAGCCCATCTTAGCATGAAATGTTCCCTTGGTATCTTTAATTTCCTTGAAGAGATCTCTAGTCTTTCCCATTCTATTGTTTTCCTCTATTTCTTTGCACTGGTCATTGAGGAAGGCTTTCTTATCTGTCCTTGCTATTCTTTGGAACTCTGCATTCAAGTGGGTATATCTTTCCTTTTCTCCTTTGTTTTTATCTTCTCTTCTTTTCACAGCTATTTTTAAGGCCTCCTCAAACAGCCATTTTGCTTTTTTGCATTTCTTTTTCTTGAGGATGGTCTTGATCCCTGTCTCCCATACAATGTCATGAACCTCCATCCATAGTTCATTAGTCACTCTATTAGATCTAGTCTCTTAAATCTATTTCCCACTTTCCCTGTAAGAGATTTTATTTAGGTCATACCTGAATGGTCTAGTGGTTTTCCCTACTTTCTTCAATTTAAGTCTGAGTTTGGCAATAAAGAGTTCATGATCTAAGCCACAGTCAGCTCCCGGTCTTGTTTTTGTTGACTGTATAGAGCTTCTCCATCTTTGGCTGCATAGAATATAATCAATCTGATTTCAGTGTTGACCATCTGGTGATGTCCATGTGTAGAGTCTTCTCTTGTGTTGTTGGAAGAGGGTGTTTGCTATGACCAGTGCGTTCTCTTGGCAAAACTCTATAAGTCTTTGCCCTGCTTCATTCTGTACTCCAAGGCCAAATTTGCCTGCTACCCCAGGTGTTTCTTGACTTCCTACGTTTGCATTCCAGTCCCTTATAATGAAAGGATATCTTTTGGGGTTGTTAGTTCTAAAAGGTCTTGTAGGTCTTCATAGAACCATTCAGCTTCAGCTTCTTCAGCATTACTGGTCAGGGCATAGACTTGGATTACCATGATACTGAATGGTTTGCCTTGGAAATGAACAGAGATCATTCTGTCATTTTTGAGATTGCATCCAAGTACTGCATTTTGGACTCTTTTGTTGACTATGAGGGCTACTCCATTTCATCTAAGGGATTCTCACCCACAGTAGTACAACTAAAAGGTTAAGGCAGATCATTTAATTGACTTTGTTGTTAATGGTGTAGTTCTAAGCTCTACTTGGGAACAGTATCATTTTAGCTTAGAAAATAATATCATGTTTGAGGATTAACAATATTCCTGGAACCTACCAGATATATATAAATAGTAAATGGAGAATACAAACTTCTCTAAGTTATCTTACCATATGCTATTTTACACTGTTGCTATAAAAGTTAAGTTTCCAAAATATAATGGACACCTGTTTCGTGAGTACCATTCACATTTGAATGTAATTAATTAGAAAGGAAAGATCTAGACTTACATTTTCACTAGATTCTCTTTCATTTTATGCAGCTGATCCATCTGTTTCCTTTGAGAAACTTGGTAGGAGCCAGAGATCTGAAATACAAATAGTTGAGCATTTATCCTCTTATTTCTTGATTGCTTTCAGAAATAAGTGAAAGTGTGAAAGTGAAGTCACTCAGTTGTGTCTGACCCCATGGACTGTAGCCTACCAGGCTCCTCTGTCCATGGGATTTTCCAGGCAAGAGTACTGGAGTGGATTGCCATTTCCTTCTCCAGGGGATCTTCCCAACCCAGGGACTGAACCCAGGTCTCCCGCATTGTAAACAAACACTTTACCATCTGAGCCACCAGGGAAGTCCTAAGGAATAGTCAGTTCTCAACTAACTCTTTCCTAATCAGGTATGGATACTGTATTTTAGATATAATGCTGTTGTACTACATTATAGTGTAAAAAAAATTTAATATGGACTAGAAACCAAAAAATTCATGTGACTCACTTTATTGTAATATTTGTTTTACTTTATTGTGATGGTCAGGAATCAAACCTGCAATATCTCCTAGGTATGCCTGTATATCTTTTTTTCTCCTTTCTTTTTTAATTGAAGTATAGTTGATGTACAATATTATATTGTACATCAAAATTATACAATATTGCACTGGTGAACAATACAGTGATTGACAATTTTCACAGGTTATACTGCATTTTGGGGGCTTCTCTAGTGGCTCAGATGGTAAAGAACCTGCCTGCAATGCAAGAGGCCTGGGTTTGATCCCTGGGTCAAGAAGATTCCCTGGAGAAGGGAATGGCAACCCACTCCAGTATTCTTGCCTGGAGAATTCCATGGACAGAGGAGCCTGGCAACCTATAGTCCATGGGGTTGCAAAGAGTCAGACACAACTGAATGACTAACACTTTCACTTCATTTTGCTTTATACTGTATAGTTACTATAAAATATTGGCTAGATTGCCTGTATATTCTTAAAAAGCAATGTCCATACTGTCCATATACCATGTAAATTGGAAGAATCCTAAGATGTGGAAACTCAGTTTCAGCCAAAACTGTGAAGCCAGCAGAAATATAAACAGCAGACTCAGCAAACAGCTCTAGTTATCTACTAAAGAATCAATTATTTATGTATTCAGCATGGAAAGAATGGCAAATCATTCACTGACCTTTCCAGTCACCATAGTATCCACATAGTCAGAACGATCTTTGACTATAAAGGTTAACAATTCACTCTGGAGTGAAAAATCCTTATTAACATTTATACAGGGAAACAGGATTAACATCTTCCTGGGAAGCTGTTAAAATAGGCTTTGATTGCATGTTCAGTGATCCTGTATAATCAGAGTAGGAGTTATTCCACCCAAATGATTTTTTTTCAGATAAACAAAGCTAAAGGAGGATGGCTAAGGCAAGTAGAAATGCTGATGCCCCTGTCACAGAGCGAGGGGCTAGGGAGATCGGAAAGAAAAACAGGAAAATAATATCCACTGTTTATTGGAATTTAGAATCAATTATGTGCCAGGCATTTCACTCAGCACTTTATATACATCATATCTCCAGACCCTCACAAATCCCCGGCAGGATACTCCAACTACTTCACTTTTACAGAGGAGGAAAGAAATTGAGGCCCCCAAAGGTCATACCACGGTAGGTACAAATCTGGGATTCGAGTCCAATTTGCAGTGACTCTAAAGTCTGTGGCCTCTCATCATATCATGGCCTCATAAAGGAGAGGGCATTTTGCTACACCTTGAAGGAGGAAGAACTGGAATGTAGGAGAAACAGCATATTCTGAGGAGACAGAGTGTGTGGTCTGAGGAAAGGCCCCTGGATGCCAGTGCAGCAGGAGGAAGCAGGGCTTCCAGCCAAGCATCCAGGACTATAAAAGGTGGACTGACTGTCCATTTCATGAGTAAGAGACCATAATTTTGTCTCAATTTCCTACTTACCTTCGTTGGCACTAGCAGTCCAAGCTTGCCTTTACCCCTCACCCTGACTTTCATTCTCAAGTTGTTTTGTGCATCCCATTCTCGATTCCAATTCCCAAAGCTAACTCCCTTCCTTCCAGTCCCTTCATTGAACCTCTGGAAACAGCAAATCCGTGGTCAGCTGATTACTTTTATGTCAAAACCAGTCCTCAAAGTCCCCTACCTCAGTGTCTCATGTACCTATGTCTTGAGGACGTTGACCCTCTTTTTGGCTCTTTTTCCCTGGCTATCACTGCTGAAACTCTTCAGAGCTGTATCTCAGACTATCTCTTCACTCTGTGTATGCTCCCTGATTCATTCACATAGGGTCATTTACTATGTATATGCTAATAAGTTCTAAATCCATTGCTTCAATCCTGATCTTTTATTTTTTTCTCTTAGATTCATACATCCTACCCCTCTTTGGACACTTCCATTCAAATGATGCACATTGAAAACTGAATTTGCATCCTAACCTGAAAACATATATCAAGGATTAAATATCTAAATATCAAATATTAAGCCATATAAGTACTAAAGAGATGTGATGAATGTTATGAAATTCTGAGACAAAGACAGTCTTTTAAAATATGACAGAAGAAGCCATAAATAAAAGATAGTTCTGACAACATCTAAACAAAAACTCTATATACCAACAACATCATAAATAAAATGGAAAAGGAAATTAAAAACTGTGGAAAGTATGTGCAGTGTCTTCCATAATTCATTGATCACTTCCCTGTCCTGCCGCTTGTAAGTACACCCTTTCTAGCAATAGCAGTAATGCCTTGACTTTCATGACAGAGGAGTGATAACTACTTGTTTGAATTCTAGTAATTACAAATCAAACTAAAGGAACAACTAAAGAAACAAGTACACAAAATATAATCTTAATTTGGGAAGCATATATCTTATTTTTACCTTTTCATAAAAGTTACATATTTTCTTTTTCACCTTCCATATATAGAAACTTGGTACTTTTTCTCCTTTAATTCCAACAGCTGCTTCTCTACTAAACCAAACCAATAAAAAAAACCTAGAAAAGTGAAAAACATAATTTATAGCACCTCTTAAAAACTGAAGGTAAAGAAACAAAAGTTACCTGAGACATTTCAGCGAGGTATGTACAGCACTCATTGTTGGTCCTGTGGCAAGCTTATGTGAAAGATATAAAAGTAAAGAAACTGGTATCAAAGAAGATTTACAATACTAGCAAGACCACTGCTAAGTTATGTCTCTATTTTTTAAAAATAGTATACAAAATAGTTTTGTAAGTATACTGGAAAATTATATAGTATGTTTTTAATAATGTACCAAAAATCATGGCAGTTCCAAAGGAATTTCTTAGCATAGAATAAAAACAAACCTTTGACTCTTGTTCCAGTCTCAGCACAGTCTTTCACGTGATTTTCAAGATTCCTTTTTTTTTCTAATTGTTTAAGTAACACATTCAAGGATTTCTGAAAGTATAAACAGTATTTTTACATGCACTCACATTTTAAATAATATTAGGATCACCAATTTCTTCCCTGGCAAATTCCTTCTATTCCATATCATTCTGTGACTTCAAAAGTCTATAATATGTACCTTTTCAGCAATAATACATGTACTGTGCTAAATGCTTTCCACAGATTATTTAATCCTTATTACAGCCATGGAGATAGCTAATATATTCATTTTACTGTTGAGAAAACTGCATCTGATAGAACTTAAATAACTTGCCCAAAGGCACAGAGCTAGTAAATGGTAGAGCTGGAATCCAGATAATCTGACTCCAAAGACAATACATACTAAATGATTACTATATGTGTGTATTCATACAATTGCTATCAGGGTAACTAAACTACAGTGTTAGAACAAGCTAAGGGTTTTCCTGGTGGCTCAGTGGTAGAGAATCTGCCTGCAAATGCAGGAGACATGGGTTTGATCCCTGCTCTGGGAAGATCCCACACGCCATGGAGCAGCTAAGCCTTTGTGCCACAACTACTGATCCTGTGCTCTAGAGCCCGGAATCAGCAACTGTTGAGCCCACGTGCCGCAGCTACTGAAGCCAGGGCCCTCAGGAGCCCATGCTCCACAACAATAGAAGCTCCCATTTGGTGCAGCTAGGGGAAAGCCCACACAGCAATGAAGACCCAGTACAGCCATAAATAAATAAATAAAAAGAAGAACAGTCAGTAAAGTTGATAATCAAGGAAACTGTGAAAATATGGCAGAGTAGAATGGTTCTGGAAACCATGACATCAACCCATCACCACAAATAGGTGAATGGCATAGAGGAGAAAAGGGTTAGCCAAGCACCAGAACAATAATGCATTACACAGGCTGGGTTTAGAATGTTAATTCCTACACTAATAATTGATCTTTCCCAATAACTCCCATTATTTCTCATATTCTGACACATTAAATTTAAAAATCTCCAAGATGAATTCTACACGGCTCTTGCTGGTCATGATCTGGGTCACCGAATCTATTAAAAGAAACTTTCAAATAAAAATGGAAGCAGCTGATTTAAATCGCCACAAAGCAAAGTTGCACGTGGCAGTTTTACTTTTATATCTTAGAGCTCATACCCACCTCCTGAAATTCAGCTAATTCTCTAAAAACTTACTGATTTTCCCTTAGATACTTGCTGGTAATTATTAGAAGTGTAAACAAATTGTATTAATGGGAATAGTTAGGTCAGCTGTAACAGGACAAGTTCTAGCGTCTAAAAATAACAGCAATGATGAAACAAATCCTTTGGAAGTGGCGATTCTCCACTGCTGACCACCTCTGCTAAAAACGGTCAGTGGTGTTCCTCAGGCAGCCATTACTTGTCTTCAAAACTTATGCACTGGTAAAAAAAACCTAGAAAAGTGAAAAACATAATTTATAGCACCTCTTAAAAACTGAAGGTAAAGAAACAAAAGTTACCTGAGACATTTCAGCGAGGTATGTACAGCACTCATTGTTGGTCCTGTGGCAAGCTTATGTGAAAGATATAAAAGTAAAGAAACTGGTATCAAAGAAGATTTACAATACTAGCAAGACCACTGCTAAGTTATGTCTCTATTTTTTAAAAATAGTATACAAAATAGTTTTGTAAGTATACTGGAAAATTATATAGTATGTTTTTAATAATGTACCAAAAATCATGGCAGTTCCAAAGGAATTTCTTAGCATAGAATAAAAACAAACCTTTGACTCTTGTTCCAGTCTCAGCACAGTCTTTCACGTGATTTTCAAGATTCCTTTTTTTTTCTAATTGTTTAAGTAACACATTCAAGGATTTCTGAAAGTATAAACAGTATTTTTACATGCACTCACATTTTAAATAATATTAGGATCACCAATTTCTTCCCTGGCAAATTCCTTCTATTCCATATCATTCTGTGACTTCAAAAGTCTATAATATGTACCTTTTCAGCAATAATACATGTACTGTGCTAAATGCTTTCCACAGATTATTTAATCCTTATTACAGCCATGGAGATAGCTAATATATTCATTTTACTGTTGAGAAAACTGCATCTGATAGAACTTAAATAACTTGCCCAAAGGCACAGAGCTAGTAAATGGTAGAGCTGGAATCCAGATAATCTGACTCCAAAGACAATACATACTAAATGATTACTATATGTGTGTATTCATACAATTGCTATCAGGGTAACTAAACTACAGTGTTAGAACAAGCTAAGGGTTTTCCTGGTGGCTCAGTGGTAGAGAATCTGCCTGCAAATGCAGGAGACATGGGTTTGATCCCTGCTCTGGGAAGATCCCACACGCCATGGAGCAGCTAAGCCTTTGTGCCACAACTACTGATCCTGTGCTCTAGAGCCCGGAATCAGCAACTGTTGAGCCCACGTGCCGCAGCTACTGAAGCCAGGGCCCTCAGGAGCCCATGCTCCACAACAATAGAAGCTCCCATTTGGTGCAGCTAGGGGAAAGCCCACACAGCAATGAAGACCCAGTACAGCCATAAATAAATAAATAAAAAGAAGAACAGTCAGTAAAGTTGATAATCAAGGAAACTGTGAAAATATGGCAGAGTAGAATGGTTCTGGAAACCATGACATCAACCCATCACCACAAATAGGTGAATGGCATAGAGGAGAAAAGGGTTAGCCAAGCACCAGAACAATAATGCATTACACAGGCTGGGTTTAGAATGTTAATTCCTACACTAATAATTGATCTTTCCCAATAACTCCCATTATTTCTCATATTCTGACACATTAAATTTAAAAATCTCCAAGATGAATTCTACACGGCTCTTGCTGGTCATGATCTGGGTCACCGAATCTATTAAAAGAAACTTTCAAATAAAAATGGAAGCAGCTGATTTAAATCGCCACAAAGCAAAGTTGCACGTGGCAGTTTTACTTTTATATCTTAGAGCTCATACCCACCTCCTGAAATTCAGCTAATTCTCTAAAAACTTACTGATTTTCCCTTAGATACTTGCTGGTAATTATTAGAAGTGTAAACAAATTGTATTAATGGGAATAGTTAGGTCAGCTGTAACAGGACAAGTTCTAGCGTCTAAAAATAACAGCAATGATGAAACAAATCCTTTGGAAGTGGCGATTCTCCACTGCTGACCACCTCTGCTAAAAACGGTCAGTGGTGTTCCTCAGGCAGCCATTACTTGTCTTCAAAACTTATGCACTGGTGTCCTAAGTGGTTTCCAACCCCCCATCCCTAAATACAGGCTTCCCTGGTGGCTCAGCGGCAAAGCATCCGCCTGGATTGCAGGAGATGCAGGAGACTTGGGTTCGATCCCTGGATTGGGAGGACCTCCTGGAGGAGGAAATGGCAGCCCACTCCAGTAATCCTGCCTGAAAAATCCCATGGACAGAGGAGCCTGGCGGGCTGCAGTCCATGGGGTTGCAAGAGAACTGAGCATGCACACATACATACATACTTGCCTCCAAACACAAACTTGCTCCAGAAGAAAATCAATGAAAGCCCTATCAGTAGAAGAGGATAAATGCACTGAGTTTTCTATAGAAAATTAAACCCTTATAAAGTAAACCAATGCTCCAAAATGAGAGTTTTTGAAGGGACAATCAGGGAGTGATGGATGTAGTCCAAAATTTTGCTACAGAGACCCTTGCTCCAAGAATTCCCAGCTTGGCTTTCTGTAATAATACGCTTCACTTACATCATTTGTTAATACATTTTTAGAGATATAAATAGAATCTAAACATTTTTAATACTGAGTCAATGGAAAAATGCACTTGAAATACTGAAAGAAATTAATTTACAAATAAACAAATGGAACACAAATTATTTTCATATTAATGAGATATGAATGAGATACGGTCCAAAACTCTAGAAGCTCATAGAAGAAATGTAGATAGGAAATAGATAAATTCAAGAGCTGAAGCAAAATATCTGAGCAATTAATAAGAGGCAAGGTAAGATAACGGGAAGGTCCTGGTTAGAGAAGGCTTAGGATGCTAGGTTCAGGAGTCGAAACACCAGCGCTATTGAAAGTTATTAAAGAAGTGATATGATATAGGGGACTGGAATGCTAAAGTAGGAAGTCAAGAAACACCTGGAGTAATAGGCAAATTTGGCCTTGGAATGCGGAATGAAGCAGGGCAAAGACTAATAGAGTTTTGCCAAGAAAATGCACTGGTCATAGCAAACACCCTCTTCCAACAACACAAGAGAAGACTCTACACATGGACATCACCAGATGGTCAACACCGAAATCAGATTGATTATATTCTTTGCAGCCAAAGATGGAGAAGCTCTATACAGTCAACAAAAACAAGACCAGGAGCTGACAGTGGCTCAGATCATGAACTCCTTATTACCAAATTCAGACTTAAATTGAAGAAAGTAGGGAAAACCGCTAGACCATTCAGGTATGACCTCAATCAAATCCCTTATGATTATACAGTGGAAGTGAGAAATAGATTTAAGGGCCTAGATCTGATAGATAGAGTTCCTGATGAACTATGGAATGAGGTTCGTGACATTGTACAGGAGACAGGGATCAAGACCATCCCCATGGAAAAGAAATGCAAAAAAGCAAAATGGCTGTCTGGAGAAGCCTTACAAATAGCACTGAAAAGAAGAGA
>SJYX01022687.1:118174-145147 GCA_006410675.1 Oreotragus oreotragus
GAGGAGCTAAAAAGCCTCTTGATGAAAGTGAAGGAGGAGAGCGAAAAAGTTGGCTTAAAGCTCAACATTCAGAAAACGAAGATCATGGCATCCGGTCCGATCACTTCATGGAAAATAGATGGGGAAATAGTGGAAACAGTGTCAGACTTCATTTTTTTGGCTCCAAAATCACTGCAGATGGTGACTGCAGCCATGAAATTAGAAGACACTTACTCCTTGGAAGAAAACTTATGACCAACCTGGATAGTATATTCAAAAGCAGAGACATTACTTTGCCAACTAAGGTCCGCCTAGTCAAGGCTATGGTTTTTCCTCTGGTCATGTATGGATGTGAAAGTTGGACTGTGAAGAGAAAGAATTGATGCTTTTGAACTGTGGCACACAGTTGGAGAAGGCTCTTGAGAGTCCCTTGGACTGCAAGGAGATCCAACCAGTCCATTCTGAAGGAGATCAACCCTGGGATTTCTTTGGAAGGAATGATGCTAAAGCTGAAACTCCAGTACTTTGGCCACCTCATGCGAAGAGCTGACTCATTGGAGAAGACTCTGATGCTGGGAGGGATTGGGGTCAGGAGGAGAAGGGGACGACCGAGGATGAGATGGCTGGATGGCAACGCAGACTTGATGGACGTGAGTCTGGGTGAACTCCGGGAGATGGTGATGAACAGGGAGGCCTGGCGTGCTGCGATTCATGGGGTCGCAAGAAGTCGGACATGACTGAGCGACTGAACTTACTGAACTTAGGGGTTTAGGAATATTAATCAGGTGGTTGTTTCTACAATTGATTTCTGTTATTTGTCATTGTGGGTTTGCAGTTTTAACCTTTGAGGCTTAAATATTTTCCATCTGCTTTCTCTGTGTTAAGACTGTATCTTGGTGCTATTCCCATGATCTGATTCCTTGTCTTGTCTCCCAATTTTACAATTCATTCCTTTATGCAAAAAATATTTATCAAGCACCTCCTGTGTGTCAGGCATTGTGCTGGGGATTCCACAGTAAGACTGACAATCCCAGACCCTAACTTCATGAAGCTCAGAGTCTAACAGGGTGCCTAGAATGTGCTTTACATTGGTGAATGTTACACCCAAGCTTGAGGAGAATCTGTATTCTGCTGTAGTGGGATGGACCATTCTATAAATGTCAACAGATTGAGTTGACTGATAGTGTTATTCAGATAAGCTATTGAGTATCTTTATTGATTTTTCTGCCTTTTTGATTTATCAGTTACTGACAGGGGGTTGTTAAGTCTCCAACTTTCATAATGGATGCACCTATACTTCCTCCAGTAATGCATCACAATTACCATGTAAGTGTTCCTATCAGTTTGTATACTAGGCTAAGCAGATCTCAATGCCTGTCTGGATTTGTCTGTTTATACAGATTTCAGGGTGGGAATTTGCTCTGCAAATTCAGTTTTTTAATGAGTAAAGAAGAGTCACTGATTTTCAGGTTACCCATCTTTGCTGCTGTTGTGGTGACAAGATCGATGACTTCCAAGCACTATACATAACTGGAACTGAAACTAGAAGCCACAAATTGGTCTTGACTCCCTTTTCTCGTCAGAATGGAGAGTATACTCTCCAAGCAGTGGCTACACACCCTACACTGAAGACCTGCTAGTCTGTTCTAGCAGTGATACCACACCTGGCAAAACAGATGGGGCTACTAACTGGTTGAGTCGGCAGTAACCTACAGTCTTTCTCTAAGATACACCCAGGGTTTGCAGAGGTCAGACTGGCAAATTAAACAGAGCTATGTTAAGCCCTCTGCTGTCTTCCCCGGGATAAGAAATTATTTTTGTTTGGCAATTTTGGCCTGGGTAGGGGAAGGCACCATTTCCCACATTTCTATTTGGTTTTCTGCACCATGATAGCTTTTACTTCAGAGATGAGGGCCTGATGGAAGGTTAACTTCAACTGCCAAGTACATGTATTTCATTAGGTATTCAGGGACTGAGAAAATCATCACTGTGTGGTTAGGTGAGTCTGTGGGCACATGGCCCACTGTGATTTGGACTTCAGGCTTAGACCCCCATCCTGGTTATTTCCTTTCCTGCAGTGTACAGCCACTTGGGCACGTGGTTAGAGGTCTCTTGAGGGGCAGACTGGAGATACTGTCATGATACGTACTTGGACTGCTACTGCAGGGTCCTTCCTTCTAGTAACCCAGCCGCTTCTTTGGTCAGTGATTTCTGGATCTAAAAATTGGTTCAGCTCTAGGAAATAAGGAAAGACTCATGCTTTTCACTAGGCTAACTTTCCTCAGCCTCCACTCCTCTGTTCTTAACTTTTTAATTTTAAAAATTATAGATGTTGAACAACACCCTCACTGACTGTCTTGGCAGCCAGGAGAAGAGGTGGGGACAGCTCTAGAGGGGGCAGATGGTCGCCCTGTTGGCGAGAGGCCTGTGCAGCACCTTCCAGGACTGTGAGTGCTCCAGCCCTTCCCAGAGCTAGAGGTGGGCCGCCTCTGCTCACCCAGTCGGGTGAAGGGGTAGAGTCATGGTGGGCAGTCATCCAGATGTCCTGCCACAGGTTTAGGATCCCTGGCTCTTCCCATCAGGGCCCTGCCCCTCCCAGCAAGCGTGCTTGGACAGCCCTGCTGTTCTATTGTGGCTGCCCTTTCACTACTGTAGAGACAGATTCTTTCAGATACTACCACACCAAGGCTCTCTGCTTTTCATTGTTAGGTATTAAGGGCTTACTAACTATTCTCAGACCCTCATTATCCTTATGAAGGATGAAAATGCAACTTGGTAATAATCCTGTATTTTCCAAATGCCTGCACCATGGCTTCTTTCACAGTATTTTCCTGCACAAGAACATTTTCCAAGGTTGCCATTGGTGAAGTCCTTAGCAACTGAATGGCCACACTGAGCCAGGACCCATTGGTGCCAATCTACTAATCAGGACAGCACCTTCTGGCTGTCACACAGTAAGTGAGCCAGCCCCAAATCTCATGTTACCCCTGTTTTCTCATAGCACCCCCAGTACCACTAGCTGTAGATGTGGTCTTCTAAGAAGCAGATACCAAGATGGGATTAGATGTGAAAATGATCCATTATTAGAAATGCCCATGTGAAAGGAAATAGGAAAGGGGCAAGAGAGGGCTGGGAAAGCAGTCAACCGTAATGCAAGTGTGACCCCCCCGTGAACGGGAGAAAGAGAGGTCAGGAGAAAGCGGAAGCAGCCCAGGCTGGCAGCCGCCTAAGCAAAGTCTGGCAAAGTTACCAACAACGGGGTAACTGTGTTTCCCAGGAATACATCTGCCTTGGTATCCCCCCTGCATCTGACCGTGCAGTAGGAACAGTGGGAGGTGTGGTCTTGATGAAAAGCAGTGATGGACTTCGAAGCCCAACACCAAGGGTCCTCAGTCAATGAACCTCCCTGGGCTGGGAAGTCTGTGAGATACATTCTCTGGGTAGATACACTGACTGCTTTGCTTAAGGCATTTTAGTTTTTCAACTGAAGAACCCCCCAATTTCCTATGCTGTGAGGAGTAATCCTGGCTGCTGGTTTTCTGGGAGCAGAGCAAGAGGAAGAGAGCTGAGAAAATGAGGACAAATACTGGATTTTGTGAAAACTACATTAGTCATGGACCATTACATGCAAGACATTTGCGATTCCATTTATAAAATTATTATACACATTGGAAATCCTTTAAAAATTATAAAGTCATACTACAGTAATGTTAAGGTTCATTCTAGATTTTGGTTCTTTATTTTACTGACTTCAAAATAAACTAGTATTTAAAAATGATTTTATCAAAGGCACACAGTCTCTTATTGCATCACATCCAAATCACTGGAATACTCACAAGTTCTTGGTCTTCCCAAAGAGCTGGTTTTATCTGATTAGATAATCAGTGGTCACGTGCTAGAAAACCGCAGCTTGGAAAGATATACTAAAGCTACAGCTAAACTGAAGACTGCACTAGAAATTATGCTCCTTCCCCGCCTCCCCCCAATCTCATACACACACAATTAATTCTACTCATATTATGGAAGAGCTGTTTTATTTTTGAAACTAGTCAGTTCTTAGCATTGCAAGCAGTATCATACATCACCTATATTCATGTCTTAATCTGTTTGTAAAAAGTCACCTTCTAACAGAAGACTGAAACAACGGCTATGAATAAGAAATTTCAGGGTATATTTACACACCTGAAATCAAACATACTTAGATTTTTTTATGTCCCTTTCCTTTATCCCAAGTAGAAAAGAGGCTCTATTAGCCACCTCAATTCAGTTCAGTCACTCAGTCGTGTCTGACTCTGTGACCCCATGGACTGCAGCACGCCAGGCCTCCCTGTCCATCACCAACTCCTGAGGTTTACTCAAACTCATGTCCATTGAGTCGGTGATGCCATCTAACCATCTCATCCCCTGTTGTCCCCTTCTCCTACTGCCTTCAATCTTTCCCAGAATCAGGGTCTTTTCAAATGAGTCAGTTCTTCGCATCAGGTGGCCGAAGTATTAGCCACCTATTTTTCTAAATAATGGTAACTGCTATACTAAAGAACATATAAAAACTACAAGCTTAAAAAATCACTCTACTGAATGTTTACAAGAAAAAACCCTAAGAAAACAGTTAATTACAACTTGTAGATATGCCATACTTCTCAAGGAAGGCAATTGTAACAATGAACACAGTGCTCTGCATGCGCTGTGTCAGGCGCCCCCCGGTGAACAACGTTGTTATTACAATAGATTTACATATAAAATTTGTTTTAACTTTTCTCTGATTTGAGGTTACATTTGTCTCCAAATTAACCATTCTGATCTTTGGGGAGAACACAAATCTGGTGACGTCTGTGACAGAATACCTCATATTGATTCTACAGACCATTTTCAACAAATTGAACATTCCTGGAAATGCCTTAAGATATAAGAACAAATTATAAGGATTTGGATTTTGGCAAATTGTTTTTCTATGAATTGATTTTCTATAGACTGACCAAGAGTCCTGCAGAGAACACTTGAGGTGGACCAAGTATTTTCCTAAAGAATGTTTTTTTCTGTTTCTACACCCCCTTCCTTGTGCCTCACACCACCAGCCCGTCTTGCTGGCTTTAGGAACAGAATCTCCTGTGCTCTAACCATCTGATTAACAGACATATGTGTTGGCAAGAGGTTTCCTTGAAGGGTCCGAGTTGTCTGGATGTAGTGGAAAACAAAGGAGAGAGGACACTGGGGGAAAATTATAAACAGAGAGAAATAGGGGTGCTACAGTCTGAAGGTCCCTCTCCCAAACTCACCTTGAAATCTTAATGCCTGATGTGGTGGTATCAGGAGATGGGGGCCTTTGGGAGATGCTTAGCTTATGAGGGTGGAGTCCTCTTGCACAGGCTTAACGCTCTTATGAAATAGTCACCCCCCCGGATCTCCTTCACCCCTTGCACCATGTGAGGACACAACAAGGGGGTGTCGTCTATGAACCAGAAAGCGAGCCCTCAGCAAACACTGAATCTGCTGCCATCATCATCCTGGACTTCTCAGCCTCCAGAACTGTGACAGATAAATTTCTGATGCTTAAAAACCACTCATTTTGTGTTTTTTTTTTTTTTTTTTATAGCAGTCCAGACTGAGATGAGGGATCATTGATTTCACGATTCCAAATGTGTCTGGACTAAGACTTCCACTTTGCAGTAGAGCGGGCCATAGTGAAATGGCGAAACTTGGTGATAAAAACTTTATGTTAACTCTTGTCACAAGACAGGCTGTCTTGCACATCTTTCTCTGAGGGATATAAATTCCCCAAATCTTTTTTATTTTTCCTTCAAATTGTGCTCTGCCATAGAACCTATTGAAATGCCTGCTAAAAATACTAGTGTTCAGGGCTTACCCTAGACCTACAAAATGAGGATCTCTTAGAGTAAACCCCAAAATGTAAACATTCAATACATTATCCATGTGATTCTTAAAGAGTTTGAAAGTTAAAGAACACAACTTGACAGACTGGCTAGCAGCTTAAGGATGTGGCAGTGCTGGTCAGTAAAGGGACATCGGGAAGCAGAGGAGCCAATCTTCTTTCCTGTGTGTGGCGCAGTGTCATGGGTACTAAGCTTGACTTGGCCTAAGGAAGCTAACCTAGGAAAGAAGGCATGCATTGCCAAATGTTAGTCATGACAGTAAAGCACTGAAAGATTGCTCAGCATACTGCTGGGGAACCATCTGCGGGGTTGCATAGTGGAGGTGATCAAATTCTGATAAAGAGCATAGTGCATCCTCAGCTCCATAACCTACCTAAATGAGATTAATGAAGAAACCCAGAGGGCCAGGTCAGAACCTGAGAACTAGCTAGTGCTCATCAGAGGTGAAACAGCCTAGTTAGCCTTGACATTTAGTTGTTTGGTACACTTAAAACAGATTCTAGCTTTCCAGGGAAAGGCTGCAGATCTTTGTGGGACACACCTGAAAATTCTTGGAACATTAGGGAGGCTCTAGGTTCTGTTTCCAGTGGATGCAAACAAAAAGGGCTAGAAATGTATAACCCAGCTGGCCCAAGAGGAGTAAAGGTTCTACACTTTTTATTTGAAGCATTAAATCCCTACAAAGGTCCCTGCTATCTGGACAGGTACAAAAAAACACAGAATTCTACCAGAGCTTTAAGAAGGTACCAGAAGACTCACAACTTGTTTGACAGCAGAGCTTAGTAAGTCAGATTGCACATCTCTGGGCTTTGCCCTCGCCCTTATTCCTTCAAGTGGATCAAGGTTAATTTCACAACAGACTTGCTTCAATGAAATTATACTTCTCTTTTATCAAAGGAAGGAAGGAAGAGAACTAACATGCAGCTCACTCTGTCAGGCACTATGTGTACTGGTTTTATATACCTCTAGTAGCCTTCACGACAAAAGCAGCGTTCATCCCTTTGCTGCTCATAAGCAAACTTGCAACTTGAAATTACTCAAAATCAGTATTCAAACTAAGAAACATCAGTTTCTTAAGTATGCATGTATAGGTTACTCCAAAAGACTAAGCAATCTACAACAAGGATAAAGTGTCTGTAAATTTACAAACAAAAACAACTAGTTTAAGCCCTTTTCTCTGATTATCAACCTAATATTAACATAAAACCAAAACATTTGCATTACACAAATGGTACATGTCTGATCCTCACAAATATTGCTTTTTATATAAAGAATAAGACAAGATCTCTTCTGTCCTTGGAAAAGAGAGATTTCTTGACTGGATGCAGGATTCTAGGATCCCAAGTTTTTTTGCTTAGCAGTTGGTGACTTCCAACTTCCCTCATAGCTCAGTTGGTAAAGAATCTGCTCGCAATGCAGGAGACCCCCAGTTCGATTCCTGGGTGGGAAATATCTGCTGGAGAAGGGTAGGCTATCCACTCCAGTGTTCTTGGGCTTCCTTTGTTCAGCTTCCCTTGCTCAGCTGCTAAAGAATCCACCAGCAGTGCAGGAGACCTGGGTTTGATCCCTGCGTTGGGAAGATCTCCTAGAGAAGGGAAGGGCTACTCACTCCAGTATTCTGACCTGGAGAATTCACAAAGAGTCGGAACCGACTGAGTGACTTTCACTTTCACTGGCTACTTCCAGCACCAGCTCCCTGGCTAGATTCCTAATCCCGCCTCTTTAGACAAACCCCTCCTGAATTCCACTGTCTAAGAAGACCAGAATACTCAGGGTACCTACTCAGAGAATAGAGAGAGTCAGTTCTTTAACAGCCTGAACTTTCATTATCTTTCCTTTCTGCTTAGTATGTGGCCCCATTCTTGGTTCTTCTAACATTTTTTTGTTCTTTTGAAGAGAAATATAATTCTCTGTTTCTTAGAGAATGACACTTTCTTCAAGAATAACAATTCATCAAGGGAAATAAATGTATTTTTTGTGAACATGAGTATGTCACAGAGTCTGAGAGAGCAATGAGAAAACTAATGAAATCCTTCCTAGATATGCTGCGGTCTCCTCTCATGTCACACCAGCACTTTGTTGCTAACTTCCATAATGCTAGATGCCCTCTTTTCTTGAGCTAGGACTGCTGCTGCTGCTAAGTCACTTCAGTTGTGTCCGACTCTGTGCGACCCCATAGACGGCAGCCCACCAGGCTCCCCCATCCCTGGGATTCTCCAGGCAAGAATACTGGAGTGGGTTGCCATTTCCTTCTCCAATGCATGAAAGAAAAGTGAAAGTGAAGTCGCTCAGTCTGTCTGACTGTTAGCGACCCCATGGACTGCAGCCCACCAGGCTCCTCTGTCCATTGGATTTTCCAGGCAAGAGTACTGGGATGGGGTGCCATTGCCTTCCCCGGAGCTAGGACTAGAGGTAGGTTATCTAGAAGAAGGAAGCCAGAACGTTTTATATTCTATAGGCAGTACTTGATATTTTATATTCTGTAGGCAGTAGTAAAATTCTACCGACAGTTAAGAAACACTAAACTTAAAACAGCCCTTGCAGCAATTTCTAAATACCACAAGATGGAGCTATGACTCCATGGCAGAGGAAAAAAACTTGGCCACTTTTCCAACAATAAAAACAAGAACAAAAAAAATCATATTATTTTCCTGACTTTCTAAAACACAGTCACAATGGTATTTCTGGATTGTACATAACAGGTTTGCAAAAAAAGTTAGTTTATCCCTAAATCCATTAATAAAAGTAGACGATTTTTCTATAGCTTTCACTAAAAGTTTGCAGTTATTCAGAGTACTCTCCACAAATGCCCAGGAATACAGCAGGCACTTAGTGCCTTACCACAGGTACTAAAACACACATTACTTCTGATCAGCAGTATCACAGGGCTGCTGGGACAGCAGACTTAAATGGCATGGGTTTAAGAGTAAGAGAATTTGAATCCACATTTCCAGATGTGTGAAACTGAGTAAATCAAACTCTTTAAGTTTAGAATCACATATATTAAAATAACAATATTAAATTTTATAACATGGGGTTTGTTGCAAGACAGAAATAATGCATATGAAATTAATTTGCATATATATATATGTTTAATTAAGGACAAATTATTATTACTATTAAGAGTAATGTTAAGTCCTGCCAATTTAGTTGAGTATTGTATCTTCATCTTCATGCACAGTACCCTTCATTTATTTACAAGGTTTTCATGTTTCTCTGAGTATTCTCTTGCAATAAAACCGGAAAGAGTTCAACATAAGTCATGTTATGGGCCTCCTCTACATTTTAAACAAATATTCAAAAATATTTGAATAAATGAAATGCAAATGAATATGCTCTGTAAAGTATAAAACATAAATTCATTTATCAGGGATTAAAATTAGGAGATCCAATCAGTCCATCCTAAAGGAAATCAGTCCTGAATTGGAAGGACTGATGCCAAAGCCGAAACTCCAATCCTTTGGCCACCTGATGCAAAGAACTGACTCATCAGAAAAGACCCTGATGCTGGGAAGGATTGAAGGCAGGAGGAAAAGGGGATGGCAGAGGAGATGAGATGGTTGGATGGTATCACTGACTCAATTGCCATGACTTTGAGTAAACTCCGGGAGTTGGTGATGGACAGGGAAGCCTGGCGTGCTGCAGTCTATGGGGTCACAAAGAGTCGGACATGACTGAGATACTGAACTGAAAGTAGGTAAAGCAGCCCAGTAAGGTAACTGAATGGGTTCTTTGTTAGATTTTATACATATTGTGTGTGTGTGTGTGTGTGCTAGAGGAACTAGGATGGAACTGATGGGTATGAAGAGAGCTATTTCCAGTTCACACTAGTGGTAAAGAATCCATCTGACAATGCAGAAGACATGAAGAGATGTGGTTCAATCCCTGGGTCAGGAAGATTCCCTGGAAGAGGAAATGGAACCCACTCCAGTATTCTTGCCTGGAGAATCCCATGGACAGAAGAGTCTGGCAGGCTATAGTTCATAGGGTCACAAAGAGTTGGATATGAGTGAAGTGATTTAGCACACAGCACACAGGCACTTTTAGATTGCAAGGAATAGACACACTCAAGTTTCTCCCCCAGCCTGACCACCGAGATCCTTTCACTTCCATTTTGTTTGTACTTGCAACAGAATCTCTGTTCAAGTTTATAAGGGAGAGATCAAGGCAAATTTTGGAAATAATCTTGATTCTAAGGAACGTCCACAGCCATCTGAAAACAGCCCAGATAAGAGATGTGGTGGTGTCATTAGACAATCACAACAAACATGACTCCAAAAAAGATGATCCATGACCTTGAGCACAACAGCAGCCAACCTATCAAGGCCTAAGATGAACCCATAACAAGTCATTATTAAAATACAGATTATGAGGATAAAAGGTTAGCAGAAACATCTGTGTCTCTTGGGAGAAAAAGAACCCTGAGTAATAATTCCATGAAACCACTGCCTTTATGGTAACTCTAAACTCACAAAAAACAAGCACTGTACTTTGGAGGGGAAAAATCAAACTGCTTTGTAATCTCAAGAGAGATCTTGGCTAGAATCACTACAGTGAAGAGCAAAATCACACCAAAAATTTAAAAATACTGGAAATTTGATTTATGGTCAAAATTGACATTAAAGGAGGAAGTTCATAAAGCAAGACAATATTAGGTGGAGGCCTACCTTTCCAATATGGACTTTTTTTTTCCCCCCAAAGAGAGAGAGCATGTTAACAAAACAAACAAAGCCCAACTAAACAACAATGCCAAATATTTTAATTGTTAAAAAGAACATAGTTAAATTGAAACTTGATCCTACATACACTTTCATGTCTGTGTTGTTCACTATATTTATTACAGTGATGGAGTTATATTAACTTGAAAAAACTCTATAAGAAAATGTTAACAAGGAAAGGAAAGAGCTTACTATGTGGCACTACACAAGGCATGAGGAATACAAAACTAAAATAGACAGTCTCTGCTGTCAATCAGCAGTAGGACAGTTAGGAAGCATGGAGAGTAGGGAGACATATAGCCAGAATATTTGTGAGAGTCTTCGGTTAATTGTATGTAATAGAACACAGAGAAGGACATGCAACCTGGAAGGTGGCAGAAGGGAATGAGAAATGAGATCAAGATTGAAGAGGGTCAGAAAATGCTTCTTGAGGGAAATGACATTTATTCTAAGCCAGAATAAGAATATTCAAACAGTGAGAATTACATGAATAAAAATACCAATATGTCCCAAAGGGAAGTATGTGTAAAGTTGTCCCCCTAACCAAATTTTCAAGAGACTCCATAAGGAAAAACATCTCCAAAGAAGGACTAGTGGGTTTAAGTCATGTCTCCACCATTTACTAGTGTCTTTCTGTGATCCTGAGCAAGTTACCTTTCTCGTGTCTCAATTTCTCATCTGTAAAATGAGGATAATTAAAGTTCCTACCCTCTTGGGTATTGAGAGGATTAATTAAACATGTGAAATTCTTAAGACAGTGCAGCACACACAGAAATTGCTACAGAAGTTAGTTGGTTTTGTTATTATCATTTTTATCATTAGAAATTTGCTACAAAATTGTTTCCCCAAAGGGTAGCACTACATTGCTATCAGTACAGTATAACATTCCTATTTCACTTAAAACAAAACAACAAAAAAAAACTCTACTTTTTTTGATAGGCAACACATTTCTTTAACTTAAAAACAATTTGGGTCCTTTTCTATATTTATGAGTTATATTATATTTATCCACTGGGACTTAAGTGTTTTCTATCTGAAACTGCAGAGAATACAAGCCAAGAAGGGAGATCTCAGAACTGTCAGTATCATGATCTTAGATTTCCAGTATCTAGAACTGTGAGAAAATAAACCAGTCTGCAGCACTTTGCTAGGGAAGCTTTAGCAAACTGGTACACGATCTATTCTGTTATACTGATTTGTTTCTAGTTTTAGTCATTAAAGCTTCATTTTATTTTACAAGAGTCCTCCAACCCCGTGTCAACTACAAATTGGCACTTACCAAGAGCATTGCCAATGAGAGAAGAACAAAGCCATTTGCCATCTGCCTCTATGGAAATTGAAGCTGTTGACCTTCATTCAACAAGCCCTGAGGGAGTTCAGAGTGGAGTGAAGCACTCTGTGCTCCAGGGAATCTCGTGGGACAGGTCTTTAGATAAGTTGGATGTTTTTAGGAACAGATTTTATGATCTCTGTTGGGGCTTCCCCGGTGGTTCAGAAGTTAAAGCGTCTGCCTGGAATGCGGGAGACCCGGGTTTGATCCCTGGGTCAGGAAGATCCCCTGGTCAGGAAGATCCCCTGGTCAGGAAGATCCCCTGGAGAAGGAAATGGCAACCCACTCCAGTACTCTTGCCTGGAGAATCCCATGGAGGGAGGAGCCTGGTAGGCTACTAGTCCGTGGGGTCACAAAGAGTCGGACAGGACTGGGCGACTTCACTCACTTGTGATCTCTATCCTTGCATCTCCTCATATCTAGAGAAGCACTAAATCCCTTCATGGTGACATCAGATCCTCATGACTAACAAAAACCTTTTGTAAAATGAGTGCTTCATGGCACTGAACTCCCCTTCACCAAAACCTTGTATGTTGACTTTCCCCCACTGCTGTTTTGGATCAGTCTCTCAGAGCTGAGATGCTGCCTCCTGGGCTGCAGTCCTCATTTTGCCCCAAATAAAACAACTCACAACTCTCAAGTTGTATACCTTTTTTTCAGTCGACACCCGCTACACAAATTCTTATCAGTTATCCATGTCTATTTATGCACCTAATTAACTTTAGAGTCAGTTATTGAAGTTAAGAAAAAATAGCTCGGTGTTTTAGTAAGAGTAAATCAATTTGATGAGAATGAGCACATTTATAACATCCAATTCTCTGACACAGAAAAAGTCTATATCCTTCTTATGAAACCTTATTAATAACTTCTCCAATTACATTTTATTTTAGGGTTTCTTTCCAGTATTAAATTTCTCATGTTAAATAAGTGAGAATTCTTGCTGAATGGCTATTACCTCATTATAGTCACAGTCTTCTTTTTTCTCTTCATATAAATCCTGAATATTTCTTATCAAGGATATTATCAGATATTTGATGATTTAGGCTGGAACTGTTATGCAATATTAAAAAACTATTTTCCAACTCGTTACTGCTACACAAAATGTTTTTAATAAAAATTTCTTCCACTACTGTATTCAACCATTTTCTAATTTTTCACTAATGTACTAGTTTTCCACTGATCCTCTGGAAAGTTATAGATATCAAATTATAAAAGTTGAAAATTATAATAATTTTATCTCTTCCTATCTAATAGCTATAACTCTTATTTCTGTTTCATATTTTATTGCTTGACTGGAACCTTCAGTTCAGTCGCTCAGTCATGTCCGACTCTTTGCAACCCAGGCCTCCCTGTCCATCACCAACACCCAGTGTCCACCCCCAACACCCAGTGTCCACCCAAACCCATGTCCACTGAGTCAGTGATGCCATCCAACCATCTCATCCTCTGTCGTCCCCTTCTCCTCCTGCCCTCAATCTTTCCCAGCATCAGGGTCTTTTCATAGGAGTCAGCTCTTCGCATCAGGTGACCAAAGTATTGGAGTTTCAACATCAGTCCTTCCAGGACACCTTCCAGAACATCCAGGACTGATTTCCTTTAGGATGGACTGGTTGAATCTCCTTGCAGTCCAAGGGACTCTAGTCTTCTCTAACACCATTAAATTTAACACCATTAAATTTTAATGGTGGCAGGTGGCATCTTTGCTTTTTTTCCAGGAATGAGGATGCCTCTATCACTTCATCATTAAGTATTATGCCTGATCAGGAAAAATAGAAATATCTTTTAATAAGGAAGATTAATTTTATTAAAAACATATTTTAGCATTTACTGAGATGAGTTGTAAAAACTTTTTGATTTACCAATATTTTACTTAATAACCAAAGAGTTTTAAACTAGAAACCAGCCTATAAATGAAGACGAAAAAGGAGTTCAAAGGAGAGGTCTGGGATGAAGATATGTCTGTGTGTTGTACACAGATGGCATTTAATACCATACGACCAGAAGAGATCCCCTAAGTAGTGTGAGCATACATCAGAGGAAAGTCAGAGAACAGAGGCACTCCACGTTTTTAGAACTCATGAAGATGAAGAGAAGTGAAGAGTAGCCAGTAGATATGAAGATAACCAAGGGAATGTGGCATCCCAGAAGACAGGCAAAGGGTTTCAAGGATGAAGGTGAGGACTGAGAGGTGACACTGGATTTTGCAAATTGACAGTCACTGATGACCTTGCTAAGAACAGTTTCAGGAGATTAGAGGTGAAACTTCTGATTGGAATGATCAAGTCCAAGAGAGAATGAGAAAACTGTGCTTGTGCTGGGCAAATTCAGCCCATTTTTATGCCTAGATTATCAATGTCCCAGAACCTCAGTAAATCAAGGTTCTCTTCTCCAGATGAAAAAAACTTGAGAAGCAAACTTAAGAAACTTCAGTGGAAAGAAGTAGAGGCTGAGTTTGGGCTCTGATGCCGGAATGCCTGGATCCAAATTCCAGATCTGTCCCTCCCCACCTCTGCAGCCTTGAGAAAGCCACTGAAAATCTCCAAGTCTGTTTTTCATCTATAAAATGAGGTGATACATTTTTTAAAGGGTAGTTGTGAGGTTTTAATTTTTAAAAATGTACTCAAACTCCCTACACCAGTATGACTCTTCTCACTTTTTGAGTCTCCTGGATATTTTTTTTTCCTGTTCCTTGCCTTGTGGCCAAGTTTTAAGATGGTGAAATTCAGATTTACTTCAAACATAAACCATTTTTTTGCATATAGTTTCCTATGAATCCTAAAGGGCTCAAAAGGCCACTAAAATATGTGAATCCCTTTGAAGTTCATTGTGTTGGCCATTTTGCCTAAAAATTAATCCTGTCACAAACCAAGCAGATTAAATGATTAAATAGGAATAAAGGGGTAAGAGTGGAAATTTAAAAAAAAATTTAAGAGTTTTGCTATAGATGGAGCAGTGAAAGGGGAAAGGGGATAATGGTAGAAAGTGAAATGTGAGGCTATAGGAGGGATGCTATTTGTTTTTTAGATAAAATAAAGTCGGCATGTTTGCATGCTGTTGGGGATGAGCCAATGGAGCAGTGAAAACAGATGGTGCAGGAAAGAAAGATGATCAGTTGTTGAAGTTATATTCTGGAGGAGGTGAGGGTAGACCAGATCTGCTGCAAAAGTGGAGGGATTAATTTTATATAAGAGGAACACAGAACACACAGTAAAGATGCAGTTAAGTGGGTAGCCTTCTCAGTAGAAACACTTGGCAATTCTCTTCTGTTCCTTATCTCGTTTTGGAAGAGAAAGGTAAGCTCATTAGCTGAGAGTGAGAATGGAGAGAGAGGTGACAAGATTTGAGGAGGGGGAAGTGTGAAAGAATTACCTAAACAGATGTATCATGGTCATCACTTGTACATGTATTTCTTTTATAATGTTGAGCAATAATAAATTTATTTTAAAAACTCCTTTAATCATCCCATTGCCTTCAGGATAAAAGGGCTTTCCTCATAGCTCAGTTGGTAAAGAATCCACCTGCAATGTGGAAGACCTGGGTTTAATCTCTGGGTCGGGAAGATCCGCTGGAGAAGGGATAGGCTATCCACTCCAGTATTCCGGCCTGGAGAATTCCATGGGGTCGCAAAGAGTTGGACACAACTTTCGCTTCACTTCACTTCTTCACGATAAATAAAAATACATCAGCATCATATTAAAGATTATTCTTCCTCTTCTTCATAAACCTTAATCTCATCTCTTGCCACATTCTCGTCACAATCTATGTTCTGTCTTCATCAGTTACTTTAGAGTTCTCAAAAGACATATTTAATGCTCCCTATGGCAGACTGGTAGGCTACAGTCCACAGGGTCACAAAGAGTCGGACACGACTGAGCCACTTCACTCATGGCAGACTGCATTTTCCAAAGATGATTGCAAGAATCTATCTCATCTCACCTGACCTTGTGCAACGTGACCTTGACAAGTAGATTTTCTCCATTCTCTCAAATCTATGATTGTTCTGACCAATAGAATACAGTGGAAATGACACTGTCAATTTCAGGAGTAGCCCTTAACTAGCCTGGCAGTTTCTGTCCTTGTTCCTTTTAGAATGCTTGCTTTTGGGTACAGCCTGTGAACCCAGGTGCCATGTTATGAGAAGCAAAAGCTACACAGCCAAAATCAGGCACTTCTGATGGGTCATCCCAGCTGGGCTCCCAACCAACACCCAGGATGAGATGCCAGCCATGTGAGTGAATCATCTGGGAATGTCTAACCCCACTGAACTTACAGATGACTGAGTGCCAGACTACATCTGACTGCAGTCACGCAAGAGACCCCAATTAGGAACATCCTAGATGAAGACAAGTCAATCCACAGGCTTGTGAGAGAGATGTTATTTAGGCCCCAAGATCACAGGGTGATTGGCTGTGCAACAGCAGATAACCAGAACTGTTGAGCGCTGACCAGGGAGAGAGCAGTCATCATGGTAATGGCGGTAGTGGTAGATAGGTGATTTAGGATAAAGTCACGGTTCTGCCACTCCCTGGCTATGTGATCTTAGCAAATGACTTAAATTCCTGAACTTCATTTTTCCCTAAATGGGGATAATAGTCACCCTTGCTGACACAGTTTCTGGCCTTAGTTGATACTGAAGGAGGCATAAAGGTTTTCACCTTCCATCTTAGGCTTTAGCTTGGCCCACTGAGGCAAGAACTTTCTCACCTATCATTTTACCTTTTCTCTTTATACCCACAAATCAGCTCTTCCCCGTGAGAAGAGCTGTTGGTAATACAACTTGTTGGGCGTACATTTTACCAGTGGCCAAAGTTATTGCATTGTGTGTGTACCTGTGAGCATGACCTGTTTTGTCTATAATTAACTGGATGAAGAAATTCCAGCCAGCCTTGACAGTGCAAATACTCAGTAAGTGTACTTAACAGTCTGCACCCATGGAGCCGGTTTCATTAAGGATATAGATAGGGAAGCAGAGGAAGCTACTTTAGCCTTGGGATAAAGTAGTGTTCTCCAATCAAGCTCTAACAGAGCACTGGGCATTATGAAAAGTAGCATTATATTTGTCATATGGCTGCTAATCCATTGTGTTTACAGCTTCCCCAATAGAGAGCAGCATGAGCAGGTTTAAGAACCAAAGCCCACCCCTATAACCCTAATAAGCTCCTACTGTTCTCTAGCATTCAGTTCAAGACTGCCCCTTCCCTCATGCAGGTTGTGTTTGGTTGCCCTTACCTGAGGTGCCATTTTTCCTTATGCAGAATTTACATTACTTGTCATATTCATATTTTAATTTGACACTTCCTCCCAATAGTCAGTGAACCTCTTTAGAAAAGGGAAAAGAAAGGTCCTCCATTCAAAGTGTTGACATATGGCAGGATCTCAACCAATATTTGTATAACAAATTAACATCTTACATATATTACAAATTTTAAGGACATATGGATGCCTGTGTATTAGGTGTGCCATATGCGTGCAACATTTGCCTGCCCCTCCCCCATTCTTCCTACACAGTCAAAATCTAGATAAGGATTTTAAGGTTATACCTCAACTTTAGCAGCTAAGGTATAAAAGTTATCACTCAAATTATGTAGAAAATTTTATGATAACTTTGGAAGACCTGGGTTTAATCTCTGGGTCGGGAAGATCCGCTGGAGAAGGGATAGGCTATCCACTCCAGTATTCCGGCCTGGAGAATTCCATGGGGTCGCAAAGAGTTGGACACAACTTTCGCTTCACTTCACTTCTTCACGATAAATAAAAATACATCAGCATCATATTAAAGATTATTCTTCCTCTTCTTCATAAACCTTAATCTCATCTCTTGCCACATTCTCGTCACAATCTATGTTCTGTCTTCATCAGTTACTTTAGAGTTCTCAAAAGACATATTTAATGCTCCCTATGGCAGACTGGTAGGCTACAGTCCACAGGGTCACAAAGAGTCGGACACGACTGAGCCACTTCACTCATGGCAGACTGCATTTTCCAAAGATGATTGCAAGAATCTATCTCATCTCACCTGACCTTGTGCAACGTGACCTTGACAAGTAGATTTTCTCCATTCTCTCAAATCTATGATTGTTCTGACCAATAGAATACAGTGGAAATGACACTGTCAATTTCAGGAGTAGCCCTTAACTAGCCTGGCAGTTTCTGTCCTTGTTCCTTTTAGAATGCTTGCTTTTGGGTACAGCCTGTGAACCCAGGTGCCATGTTATGAGAAGCAAAAGCTACACAGCCAAAATCAGGCACTTCTGATGGGTCATCCCAGCTGGGCTCCCAACCAACACCCAGGATGAGATGCCAGCCATGTGAGTGAATCATCTGGGAATGTCTAACCCCACTGAACTTACAGATGACTGAGTGCCAGACTACATCTGACTGCAGTCACACAAGAGACCCCAATTAGGAACATCCTAGATGAAGACAAGTCAATCCACAGGCTTGTGAGAGAGATGTTATTTAGGCCCCAAGATCACAGGGTGATTGGCTGTGCAACAGCAGATAACCAGAACTGTTGAGCGCTGACCAGGGAGAGAGCAGTCATCATGGTAATGGCGGTAGTGGTAGATAGGTGATTTAGGATAAAGTCACGGTTCTGCCACTCCCTGGCTATGTGATCTTAGCAAATGACTTAAATTCCTGAACTTCATTTTTCCCTAAATGGGGATAATAGTCACCCTTGCTGACACAGTTTCTGGCCTTAGTTGATACTGAAGGAGGCATAAAGGTTTTCACCTTCCATCTTAGGCTTTAGCTTGGCCCACTGAGGCAAGAACTTTCTCACCTATCATTTTACCTTTTCTCTTTATACCCACAAATCAGCTCTTCCCCGTGAGAAGAGCTGTTGGTAATACAACTTGTTGGGCGTACATTTTACCAGTGGCCAAAGTTATTGCATTGTGTGTGTACCTGTGAGCATGACCTGTTTTGTCTATAATTAACTGGATGAAGAAATTCCAGCCAGCCTTGACAGTGCAAATACTCAGTAAGTGTACTTAACAGTCTGCACCCATGGAGCCGGTTTCATTAAGGATATAGATAGGGAAGCAGAGGAAGCTACTTTAGCCTTGGGATAAAGTAGTGTTCTCCAATCAAGCTCTAACAGAGCACTGGGCATTATGAAAAGTAGCATTATATTTGTCATATGGCTGCTAATCCATTGTGTTTACAGCTTCCCCAATAGAGAGCAGCATGAGCAGGTTTAAGAACCAAAGCCCACCCCTATAACCCTAATAAGCTCCTACTGTTCTCTAGCATTCAGTTCAAGACTGCCCCTTCCCTCATGCAGGTTGTGTTTGGTTGCCCTTACCTGAGGTGCCATTTTTCCTTATGCAGAATTTACATTACTTGTCATATTCATATTTTAATTTGACACTTCCTCCCAATAGTCAGTGAACCTCTTTAGAAAAGGGAAAAGAAAGGTCCTCCATTCAAAGTGTTGACATATGGCAGGATCTCAACCAATATTTGTATAACAAATTAACATCTTACATATATTACAAATTTTAAGGACATATGGATGCCTGTGTATTAGGTGTGCCATATGCGTGCAACATTTGCCTGCCCCTCCCCCATTCTTCCTACACAGTCAAAATCTAGATAAGGATTTTAAGGTTATACCTCAACTTTAGCAGCTAAGGTATAAAAGTTATCACTCAAATTATGTAGAAAATTTTATGATAACTATTTATTTAAATAAATATTAAGTTAATTATTAATATAATTAAATATTAGTATAGTGGAATAAATCATAATATCAGATAGTGTCTAATAGCTATCAATATTAATATTTTATTAAATATTTCCTTGATAATATACATATTTATATATGAAAAATATATATTTTTATTTATCAAGGAAATAATGAATTGATTTCACAAAACAAAGATTTTTCTAATTGAATAATGAACATTTTGAACTCATAAGTTGATAAATAATTATAAAATAACAGGTTTGACATTCCAAAAATCAATTTGTAAAGCCTCTATATTAAATTATTATTAATGCTGTCAAAAAGCAACACTATAATTTGGGCACTATTATTTCAAATATGTAATGTACTATAGATATCTTAGTACAATGAATAGTAACTATATAGGAGTCATACATAAAAATATTTACTTATATACCTTCGTCATCAGTATTGAGTTTGGTTTCCAGTTTTGCAATCTTGTGTCTTATTTTAAGCACTGAGAGTTGCACTATATCCCTATTATTAAACACATTTAGTTGATTTATGATTCAATTAAAAATAACATAATAAAGGTAACTCATTACTTCAGAAACACCATACTATGAAATATCACTCATTGATGGTCTGGTCGAGAATAAGGAATCAAGAAAAAAATGCAGGCTTCTGATAATCTGGGTCCAGAAGGACACTCAAATGCACTAAAGGTCAAAGCTCTCCATGTAACCACTTAACACTCTTTATTCTTAAAGTTGACTCCAAAAAGTCTGACAGCTTTTGGTTATCTGGTTTCTCAAAGCCCAACAGATGAGCTGCAAATTACTACAGAAAGGAATAGCTAGGACAACAGGTAACAACTGGCAACCTGATATAAACAGAAAAAAAGAAGCACACAAAAAAAATACGTACATACCTAACACTACAGCGATAATCTATTTAGGACATCAATAAGCATAGTAGTTCTCAAAATATAATAGAATCATTTACTCAATACATATTTTTGAATGCCTATTATGTTAGAGGCATTGTGATAAGTGTGGACGATATACCCAGTAAGAACAGCAATATGCGGCAGCCAACTTCCACTGAATGTTTATCACAAGCCAATGCTAAGTGCTTTACAAACATTTAGTCCTGGTAACAACCACATCATGTGTGAGATAAACATTTCTACTACAGTCTTAGATTTGAGAAAACTTAGAGGTTCATTAATTTGCCCAAGATCATGTAGCTGCTGAGTGAAGAGTGCTGGGATGTGAATTTGTGCAGGATTCCTCTCAAGTACTGGTACCTATATACTCTACTGTTTCAGGGACTACAGCACCTGTCCTCAGAGGGCTTACAGCTTATTATCAGACCAAGAAATGACTGAGCAACTAAAAGAGTGTGCTTGGAGCTGTTAAGAGAGGAAAGCAAAGGAAGCTATAAAGACCACTGCTTCCACACAGGCGAGTCTACCCTCCTGTGGCCTACTGGTGGGGACAGAGGAACCTTGAAAAACAAAACAAAACCAAAACTGCTTAAAATGTTCCAAAGTGTTAGTAAGAATACTTATATGGAGTATTTTAAGAAGTATATATATAGGAGGGGCTTCATTTTTACAAAATGTCACCAATTCTTAAGTGCTTCTCAAGGGATGAAACAGCAGTATAATAACTGAACAAAATGTCTGGCAACTGAAACAGAAACCCTGAACCTACTGGACCATCAAAAGAGCACACACATTTTAGTATTAGAGCATATGCACACAGCACACGCCATTTGACTTGATCCTGAAGGCAGTTCGAAACCTACGAGGTCAATGAATCTGTTTTCAGATGGCACCAGCTCTGCCCGCCTATCAGTGACCCTGCAGCTGTCACATCGGCCTCAGGGGCTTCGACCTTGAGCCCTGGACCCCCACAGACGCCGGCCTTCGCGTTGGCGGCGTGGCTGTGACCCCCACACCCGGCGGGAGCGCGCGCCGGTCCCCAACTCACCTCAGGTGCATTTCTTCCGGTAACTCCAATTTAAGACGGCCGGTGCTCACACCGTCGAAGTTGTCGCCTCTTCCTTCCAACATAGCGTCCGTTCAGAGGCCACCCACGCCCTGCCCTCACACAGCCGACAACACTAGACCTGAGGGGACACTCAGAACCCGGGTGCGGGAGGCCTCTCACAGCCGTTGTGGAGGGAACGGCCTCACGGTCACGGCGAGGCTGCTCCTTGTGACGTCACAGGGCGGCGCCCGCCGGGCTGGGTCGCCCAGTGCGGTTCACAGGTGTTGAGGGCCAGTGCTGGAAGTTTCGAATTGAATTGATTAAACAGAATGTGATGTGGTGGCATGTTAGACGGATAGGGTATTCAGTGTCCAAAAGAACTGCCCTGAATTGTGGGCCGAAGATAATTGGCAGCATTTTGAGGCATCAATTCAATTAAATGCAATTGAGGGCTTATTTTGTATCAAGTCATGTGTAAGATACCAAGTAGGTTCACTGCCTTCAAAGAATCTAGTTTAACTGGAAAGTACAAAAGAACTCTCCTCACAGCATGTCAATAGTCACATGGCATGACAAATTTTGTACTCCTAACTTCTGTGCCCAGCCTGAGGCAGGTGGGGAGCAAGGTGTTGGTCACCTCTCGGACACTCACCAGTGTCCTATCTTGGTGGCTCCCCTTATTGGTCCTCAGCTGCTGCTGTTAGTTCTCTCATAGACTGGGGAGGTGGGGAGGAGAGTGAGCTGGCTGGTAGATAGTCACATATTTTCCCAAATCTGATTCACACATAAATCATAGCTTTTGAAATGTCAAAAGCTAAGAACTGATGGGCTTATTCTCTAGTTTGTCTATAGAACTCCTGCTCCTTTGGGTCAGGAGGGTCAGGAATCCTCTGCCTCTAATGCTCCTTCCAGCATCACTACATGCTTCCATCCTCATGTAAAAACCCACTCCTCTGATACCCCATCTTGGGTGTGACACCATCTACTTTTCCCCTGGCTTCACCCAGACTTACTAGTTACACCTGTCTACTGACTCTGACTAAAAAGATAATCTTTCCACTGTCAAGTCTTTCTTCACCTTTCAGTTTGCAACTTTCAGCACTTTTAATTTCCATCCCACTTACAGTTAATGCCAGGAGCCAGCGTGGAGAATCCCACCCATGGCAAAGGTCATGAGGAAGAGGCCTGACGGGCAAAGGCAAGATCGAGACTCAAGGGACCCCCTGGACTTGCTCGAGCATCTACCCCCACACCAGAATCTGTCTTACTATTTTATGCCTTTCACCAGCTCTTCTGAAATTAGCAGGGGGCTGCCCCGACCACATTTCTCTGCAAAGAGTTAACTTAGGGCTTTAGTTTATAAATCTCCTGGGCATGAAAGGAGTGTTTCAACCCCCCTGTTAGCATTCTAGATTACTTGGCAGCTTTATCCAGACTCTTGCAACATTGTTGAGCCTATGCAATGCTTGCTGCCAAGTTCTCACATCCCTTATCCATTGTGTTCCTGGGAGTGCATATAGTCAGGACGTAGAAGAAACAAGTAATAGCCTTAGCATTAGCAACATTAGACTTTGAGTTAATAAGTTCTTTCTTTGCTGTAACCGGCAGAATCTTTGCTCCATAAAAATTTTGTACTTTAAGGGTGACACAGGCTAGGAATTTAAGAAGAAACACTTTAAGGGAAGATTGTTGCTCTGGCTGACCAACCTTTATCAAAAGAAGGTCATGGAATATCAACAGGCCTCCGGAACAGAAGATGATGACAAGGAATAAGACTTTTGCAGGAAGGAACTTGATATTGATAAAAGTTATTACTGATGGAATGTTGAGTTGACTCTGCATTTTTCACCTTGCTGTATGTATAACTCAGGGTATAAAAGCCCTGAGAAAAATAAAGTAATGGGCCTCGCCCGAAGAAGCCTGGTCACCCCGTGTCCTCTTTCCTTATCTCTATCTCTTTCTTCATTCCACGACGTCGTCCATCCTGAGGATATCCCTGGACTCTGCTGAGGCTGGACCTCGGCAGTTACAGACCGAATCCTGTCATCAGTGTGGTTTTGGTTCAAAAGCCTTAATTTAAAAACGGCTGTTGATCTGAAACAGCAACCCACAAACAAGTGAACAGTATAGAATGAAGTGAAAGGGACAACTAGGTTTCTGTTGACAATCCAGCTTTGCTGACCTCTGCTCTAAGATAATTTTTTAAACTTCAGGCTCCATTAATTGTCATTCCATTTCTTAAATAAGGCTGAGACTGACTGAAAGTGATTTACTAATTCAACTTTATTTCCATTTCAACTAGAACATTATCCTTGGCCTTAGGAAAAGGCTCCAATTCTGTGATCCTGAAATACAAGCCCATGAATACATTTGAGGCCAAGTAAATCAAAGACAGTTTATTCACAAAGTGCACTCTTTAGTTTCAAATAAAGTCTAATAAAATAAATAGCAATTGGAGATTCAGGAATATCAGGAAGGACTATAGTATGAAAACCATCTTTTAAAATCAAGAAACAAAAATAAAATGCCATTAGCTATTTTAATTACATGTTTGTAGCTTACAGGTCTGTGAATATCCTGTATTCTACCAAAGTGGACACCATTATGCCATCCACGATGGAAAAATGCCTAAAGTTGTCACATACTTTACCTGAATTATGAATAAAATCTTGCTAATAATTTAATTCAGTTTTTTTAGTATACACAATTTTAATGACTGAATTCCAAAATAAAAATTATTTACCATACATTAACTCAGCTGTTTATATTTTAGTTTTCACTAAATTTTAGCCTTTTGGAAAAACTTACAGTAGAAGTGATTAATTTTTGTCCAATTGAGCTGATAATACTCACTTTGAATGTTACACTACCAACCACAGTCCCAAATTTCCTAGGCTCCTAATAGATCAGTAACCGTATAAATCTAGAAGACTTAATTCTAGAAGACTTAAAAAATCTGTTTGTAATCATTTAAAATCAAAAAGACTGTCCCATTTTCTAACAAAGAGATAAGCTATCAAATTATTTTATAGAAACTCATTTTAATTTTCATGATTAGTCTATTCCTTGTTTTGAAAAAGTCTTTTAAAGGTTATGCAAGAATTCTTTTCATTAAGGATCACAGTTTTTGTTTAGCTTACATACTGACAATTCTGACAAGCACCCTTAAAAAAAAAATCCACAATTAGTGAAAAAAGAGGAAACAACAGTTTAAGTCATTCCTTCCTAGTACACACAGAACTGAGGTTACTGCCAATTTTATGTGTATGTGTATATATATAATAATTTCCTACTTCACTTTCTGAAAGACAGCAAATACAAAAATAGTTTAGCAATAGGTTTAATGAGGTTTATAACACATCTATTATTAGTCTTACTTTAACTGCAAAAATATTTTAGCCACATTTAGAAAAAAATAAATTCACAGAGAATGTTANTACTTCACTTTCTGAAAGACAGCAAATACAAAAATAGTTTAACAATAGGTTTAATGAGGTTTATAACACATCTATTATTAGTCTTACTTTAACTGCAAAAATATTTTAGCCACATTTAGAAAAAAATAAATTCACAGAGAATGTTAACTATATTTTTAAAGATCAGATGCAAGAATACCGATTCTTTTCCACAGAAGTAGAATACATGACATAAAGCTTATGAAATAGTCACTTTGTAGGAATCAATACATTTTAAAAATCCTGGTTAACCTGTGAGGATTACATTAGCGTATTTAACAAAATTGCATCCGTCTATAAGGCTTTGGTATAGGCAATGCATAGGACTTCCATCACTTATCTTTCTTCTTTGCCCCGTTCTTCTCTGGTCCCTCTTTCTGCTCATCTTTCTCCCCTTTCAGGTTTGCACTTGCTCCTCCTCCTGGATTTTCCCCCTTAGAATTATCAATGATTTTATAGTCCTCAAGCAGTGTGTGTCCCGTTTGTTTTGCAGTTTTCTTCACCATTGCTTTGATGCCAATGTTGTCAATATTATAGGCAGTTACACCAACATTGATGGCAGAATCTACTGCGTTGTGCGTAGCTTCTCCTGCAGTATGTCCATATCTTTAAAAGAAAGATTAGAGAAAGCACATCAGAATTACAAATATAAATCAAAGTCTTCTGAATTAGTGTTAAATAGGTCACGTGATTAGTATGTTATCCTTGGAAGCAAAATCAAAGATTATGTTTCAATTTAATTAATAATGTAAAACATAATAAAGAATAAAATCACACTGTGCAACACTATTTTCTCCTTCAGTAAAAATAATATGAAAATAAACTGAGGCTGAGACTAATGGAATGAAGACTTTATGCTGAAGAACAGAATGTAAATTTTAATAAAGGTTGTTAATCAGTCATTATTTCCTTTTTTGTCTCTTCATGGATCATTCCCAAGGCTTGTGGGCATTCAACCTGAGGTTACGGTTACAATTCAACAAGTGTCATGTCGCTGGTGTGCAGTTACGGAAAATGGACATCTTAGCTGAGGGGGAACAAAAAAATCATCTATTTTCTTTTCCTCTAAGTCACAGATGACAAGAAGTCAAGCCAAGAATTCAAGTGGACTTGTTTCCAAGGTCAGAAATGAGAGCGAATGAGACCCTCAGAAATCATTAACACGTATTCCCTGGAATGACACCCTAGTGTGTAAAGAATGACAAAGTGCTTCAGATGCAATGGTTTTCTACTCCAGTGATTATCAAGATGTGGCCCTCGTGTGTGGATTGGGGGTGGGAGGCACTTACAAGTGTTTCAGAATTTCCCTGACACAGAAATCAGAAAGCAGGACCAACTGTTAGGTCAGAAAAAGAAAGTGCGTGAATAATAAGGGGAACAGTTACCATACAAAATTTAACGATGTCTCAAGTAAAAGCAGTTTTTCCTTCTTACCTTTTGCCAGAGATAACATTTTTTCCACCTACAGACCTTTGATCACCCTTGGGATTTGGAACAAAGAATTAAAGAATTGAGGGTTTTTTTTTTTTTTAAGTTTTCTTTATACATGTAATCAAAATGACATACTTTCTCTCATGAAATATATTTTTTTATCCCTTCTTCAGGGGAATTTTTCAACCCAGAGATTGAACCTGGGTCTCCCAGATTCTTTACCGTCTGAGCCACCAGGAAAGCCCAATCAGACACACACATTAATAATTTCAGATTATTTCTAGCTAATGCGTCATTTTGGGGAAGGCAATGGCACCCCACCCCGTACTCTTGTCTGGAAACTCCAATGGACAGAGTAGCCTGGTGGGCTGCAGTCCATGGGGTCGCTAACAGTCGGACAGACTGAGCGACTTCACTTGCACTTTTCACTTTCATGCACTGGAGAAGGAAATGGCAACCCACTCCAGTATTCTTGCCTGGAGAATCCCAGGGATAGGGGC
>SJYX01022687.1:145207-167062 GCA_006410675.1 Oreotragus oreotragus
GACAGACTGAGCGACTTCACTTGCACTTTTCACTTTCATGCACTGGAGAAGGAAATGGCAACCCACTCCAGTATTCTTGCCTGGAGAATCCCAGGGATGGGGGAGCCTGGTGGGCTGCCGTCTATGGGGTCACACAGAGTCGGACACGACTGAAGTGACTTAGCAGCAGCAGCAGCAATGCGTCATTTAAAAATTAAAGAGAATTTGCTGGTGGTCCAGCCACAATGAAAGATCTTGCACTTCATAACCAAGACTGAAGATCATGCATACCACAGCTAAGAGCCAGTACACCCAAATACATACATACATAAATAAGCATTTTCAGAAAATAAATGAGAAAAAAACAGGTCTCCAAAGAGAATTCTCTGTGAGCCCAGAGGTACCAGCAGGGTGCAGAGCTTGGGAGTCAGACAGCATCGCTTTCACAGGCATGTTCTAACTGGACTTTGTAAGTTACTGGAAGCATGAAAAGAAAGTGAGAGTGTTAGTCACTTAATTGGGTCTGACTCTTTGCGACCCCTTGGACTGCGGTCCATCGGCTCCTCTGTCCATGGGATTCTCCAGGCAAGAATCCAGGAGTGGGTTGCCATTTCCTTCTCCAGGGGATCTTCCCGACCCAGGGATGGAACCCAGGTCTCCTGCACTGCAGGCAGATCCTTTAGCATCTCAACCACCAGGGAAGCTAGCCCATCTTAGCATGAAATGTTCCCTTGGTATCTCTAATTTTCTTGAAGAGATCTCTAGTCTTTCCCACTCTATTAATTTTCCTCTATTTCCTTCCATTGATCACTGTGGAAGGCTTTCTTATCTCTCCTTGCTATTCTTTGGAACTCTGCATTCAGATGCTTGTTTATCTTTCCTTTTCTCCCTTGCTCTTGGCTTCTCTTCTTTTCTCAGCTATTTGTAAGGCCTCCTCACATAGCCATTTTGCTTTTTTGCATTTCTTTTCCATGGGGATGGTCTTGATCCCTGCCTCCTGTATGTCATGAACCTCCATCCATAGTTCATCAGGCACTCTATCTAATCAGATCTAGTCCCTTAAATCTATCTCTCACTTCCACTGTATAATCATAAGGGATTTTATTTTGGTCATACTTGAATGGTCTAGTGGTTTTCCCTACTTTCTTCAATTTAAGTCTGAATTTGGCAATAAGGAGGTCATGATCTGAGCCAGTCAGCTCCTGGTCTTACAACTATAGGTCACTACGAATGGTTTTGAGTTCTAACTTAACTAGACTCTAGTTAAGACTTTCAAACTACTGGAATCTGAGTTTGTCTCTAAACAGAGATTCTACAACTTTCTCTCACACTCCACTCCACCTCACTGCAGACTCACTGGCCTTCCTGCTATTTTTTGAACCCACCAAGCACACATGTAGTGGCCCTATGACCTTCGTACTGGCTGGTATCCAGGTAGAGTACTCTCATCCCAGGTATCCACAAGGCTAACTACCTCACCTTCTTCAAGTCAGCTATAATCCTCTTAGCATTTAATCTATTTTAATTGCCTCATCCCACAGCCAATCAATCCTCCCTTAACAGCTCTTTCTTCTCTAACTTAATGCTTGTTTCTTCTACAGAACTGACTCATGGAAAAGACCCTGATGCTGCAAAAGATTGAAGGTAGGAGAAGGGGATGACAGAGAATGAAATGGCTAGACGACATCACCGACTCAATGAACAGGAGTTTGAACAAGCTCTGGAAGCTGGTGATGGACAGGGAAAACTGGCGTGCTACAGTCACAAAGAGCCTGACATGGCTGAGCGACTGAACTAACTATAGAACAACTTTCTAAACACCAAAACAAAAATGCCCAGTTTTTGTTTTGCTTGTTTGTCCCACTAGAATATAAACCCCATTATAAAAGGATCTCTTTGCTTTGTTCATTAATGTATCTTAAGTACTTAGAACAGTACCTAATACCTAATATGTGTTGAATGAATAAAATAAGTAAGCCCTGCTCTAGCCATCTAAGGGTTTCCTGGGTTCTCAAGTAGAGCAAAGGACTTGGGAAATTGTAAAACATCACACAAAGCAGTTATTCCTGACCATAATCAATACAATTGATGGTGTCTAACACCATTTCCATAAGAAAATACAACTTGAGGTATATACAAGGACACTAAACCTTATTCTACTTTCTGTTTTACTCTTTACCTTTTTCTAAGTACCAGGCTTTAAAATTTTTTCCTGTCCATCAGTTCAGTTCAGTTCAGTCACTCAGTCATGTCCGACTCTTTGCGACCCCATGAATCGCAGCACGCCAGGCCTCCCTGTCCATCACCAACTCCCAGGGTTCATTCAGACTCACGTCCATTGAGTCAGTGATGCGATTCAGCCATCTCATGCTCTGTCGTCCCCTTCTCCTCCTGCCCCCAATCCCTCCCAGCATCAGAGTCTTTTCCAATGAGTCAACTCTTTGCATGAGGTGGCCAGGTACTGGAGTTTCAGCCTTAGCATCATTCCTTCCAAAGAAATCCCAGGGCTGATCTCCTTCAGAATGGATTGGCTGGATCTCCTTGCAATCCAAGGGATCCTGTCCATAGGTTTCCCCAAACAGAGGACTGCTTACACAACAAACTAGAACAAAAAGGCAAAATTTTACAGTCTTTTTTCCAGAACATACTGAAGTTTCCTGGATGCTTTGTGACCAGCATCTGGACATTTTTTCTTACACTGGATCAGACCTCCAAATTAACAAGTCCTCTACTACTACTAGCCTGGCCTTCTGTGGTTTGTGACCCTATTGGTTTATTCATGTTTTTTGTTTTTTTCCAACTTCAGTGCTAGAAAATATGCAATAATCTTATAATTCTTCTGAATATTTCATTCAGAATGTTAATCAGACCCAGAGCACAGCAGAGCCTACAATCTGTCAAACCTTATGTCTATACCACTCTTGATTGGGGCCTTCACAACAGTTACCCAATGGAAAAGCTCCTGACTGCTTTCTGCCAGTCCCTGCTGCTTTGCAACCCCTCGTAATTCCACAGAATTGCTGATGTTGCAAAAGACATGGGGCCTTCTCACCCTCAATTAAGCCTCAGTCACAAATACAGTCATCACGTGGCAATGGCTCAGGCTCAATGAGAAGAAAGGGGTGGAGGCAGTTTCAGCACTGGAAGGGTGCCCAAAACTCCTGGTTGAGCAGGTCCCTCTCAGGGCTTCTCTCTCCAGGCCTGGGTTAACTGCAGTCAAGTGACATGATGACTAATGTGGCCATGTTAGTGTTTGGAGAAAACTACTAAACTGGGAGTCAAAAAATTAAGATTCTAATACCAAATGGGCCAACAATTAGCCATGTGACCCAGGTGAAGTCCCCACCTCTTATGTACCTCATAAAATTTCCTCTCCTTTATCTTATGTGTATGTGAAAGCACTTTTTGAAAATTCCATAGGACTAAAGATATTTTTAAAGACACTACAGAACAGTTTTTCAGAAGTTGTGTTTATTTTTTAAATATCTCCTCACTCATCACCTCTGCTTCTCAACATGCCTAGGAGCCAGGATTCCTGGCAGACATCCCTTTCTCCTCTCTTGCCTTAATAACTGTTCAGTTCTTCTCTTTATTCAGACTCAAACTACATTGTTAAAGACTCCTAGAAAGCCTATCTCTGGCAAAAAAAAAAAAAGCTTATTTTTTATTCTTCCTTTTAAAAAAAGTTAACTATAATTAGCTAATTGAATTACATCTTATATACTGCTGTTGCTGCTGCTGCTAAGTCACTTCAGTCGTGCCCCACTCTGTGTGACCCCACAGACGGCAGCCTACCAGGCTCCCCCATCCTTGGGATTCTCCAGGCAAGAACACTGGAGTGGGCTGCCATTTCCTTCTCCAATGCTTATATACTGAATACTACCAATTTAAGAACAATAAAAAATGAATATAAAGAATGCTTTAAATAAGTCAATAGGATTCAGATGTCAATTTGAATGAGACTTTTCAGGAATTTCTCCAGTGCATTCAGTAACATATAGCAAAATAGCACCCTGGCAGTGATTCCAGATTTCACTCACTATAGAAAAATATCATCACAACTTTCTAATAAATCTGCCTAAAATTCAATTTACATGCAACCTTCAAAGTTATTCTTAAAAATGTTAACCTTATTTAAAACAGAAATATCTTCTTAATAGTTCTCAAACACAGATGGGTTACAAGCAACCTTATAGGTGAAGCTAAGGAGTTTAAACTTTATCTTGAAATCAGTAGGAACGGTACGACCAAATTTGCATTTCAGATGGATCTATCACAGGTTGCATTGTGAACTGTAAAGGTTTAAGACTGAGGAACCAGTTAGGAAACAAGTTTTGAGCTGGATGAAAAATGATGAAAATGATATAGGTGATAATTGTGGCCACGGTGTGGGGGTGGGGGGGGTGTGTCTCTGTGTGTGTGATATCCACAAAGAGCAGAAAAGGGAGTACAGAGTAAAACCATAGATAGACAGAACCAATATTTAAGAAATGAGTGTGGAAGATAACCACCCTAAGAAGTATCTGTAAGATAAAAATGAAAGGTGGGAAATGACAATACTGTTAGGAGATGTGTAGACAGCTGACCCACTAGTCTCAGTAAGTATTAAATCTTGGATAAAGATCAATCAGGAAGAAAGGCTACAGTAAGCATGTGATTTGACTTTATCCACACACACACACACAAACACCTGTGGAAAAAATCTCAAGACGTAAGAAAGACACATCTTTCAACCTACAGGTAACTCAAGATGTAAGGCTAACATGGCACACATCAAAATCTGAAGCCAAAATGATAAGACAAAATTAATGATGGGTCAGAATCAAAATCAACGAAGTACAATTAAGCCAGAATAAATGTAAAGTTTTTATTTAGGTACAAATATCAACTATCTAAAAAAAGGCAAAGATTCAGATTGTAAAGCAATTATAATTCAGTTAAGAAAAACAAGTTTGATATTGGTCAATAAAGTAACAGCTACTATAAAGACATACCCTTTGTCTTCTATTCCGTATTTATCACATGCTAAATATGACCAAAACAAGAGAGACAACCCCACTGTATTCAAGTGGGTTACAATACCTCTAGAATATTAGATTCAACTCTGGGTTCCATATTTTGAGAATAACATTCATGAAGGAAAGATCTGGAAACCATACTATATATGGAATTGTTAAACTGGGAATATTTAGTAGAAAAGAAAAAAATAAGCGAAAGATATAATGATATTTAAATATTTGTACAGTTACCATATTGAAAAGACAAGACTGATCCTATACAACTCCTGAGTAGATGTGATATAGAGTTTTATGGATAATATGACATCTGCTAAAGGGGATATCCTCAAATGGATTTGAATTTGTCCCTTCAACCAGTGAAAATTTAAGGGAAACTTTAATTAAAATTTACTAAATAAATCAGTTAAATATTATACCTTAAAAGAGTTAATTTGCTATAGGAAAATATTTTTACTAAGCTTATTCTTCACAAATATATGTTCTAAGATAAAATATTACTGAGGGGAAAACAAAAATGTACCTAACTTACTAAAGTTATATTATTTTCCTCTAAATAATTTAAAGTGGAAAAAAGGAACTTAAAAGGTGAAAGTTAGAAGCTATGTAGAAGAGTGATGAATTATTTAACAGACACTATACTCAATTAGGTATAGTAGGTTTAAAGTTACTCAATTGCTTTTTCCTTATTCCTGTAGGTCTTTTTGCTCCTAAATCTATATAACAAAAGTAGTAATACAAAAATAAAGTCTTAACAAATCTTTCTTATACATTTACCTCAAAAAATTAGTGAAGTGAAGTGAAGTCGCTCAGTCGTGTCCGACTCTTTGTGACCTCATGGACTGTAGCCTACTAGGCTCTTCTGTCCATGGGATTTTCCAGGCAACAGTCCTGGAGTGGATTGCCATGTCCTTCTCCAGGGAATCTTCCCAACCCAGGGATTGAACCCGGGTCTCCTGCACTGTAGACAGACACTTTACCATCTGAGCCACCAGGGTAGTAGGAGTGTATTTAATTATATAGGTCATTAGGTAAGTCATTCATAATAGATGAACACAGTCCTGAATCAGAATCAAAACCATAAAAGGCATGGAGAATATACTTATCTAATACAACCTGCCTTTAAATATACCTAAATTTTTTAAAAAAGTAATTCTTTGTATTTGTTTATACCACAAGAAATCTGATATGGAAATTTATGTAACATATTTTTCTCCTAGGCATAGTGCAAATAATTTAGGCAGATTTGAAACAACTACTTGGGAAAATAATTTCTCATAGGCAATAAGAATACACATGTTCAAAAAATAGTAAGTTTTCTTCATTATACCATCATCAGTTGGATTAGAGTAGAAAAATACAAATGTTCCATGTATCAAATAGCTTTCATAGTGTAAACAGGTATAAATTCATAAATGTAAACAAATATAAATTTATGTCAATTATGGAGAACTAAACTAAATGGCAGAACTAGATTTTCCAATTCTTCAGTGATAAATATGACTGAATTATTACTGGTTTAATACCTGCAGCTTCTTCTCCTAAAAGGCAATTTCACTTCTGGGCAAGATTATTCTTAAGTGAGAAAATAGTATTACTTGGACAAAACCTATTATTTCCCACTGTCCCTCCCGTCTTTCCAAGTTTCTAATTAAGTTACTGCTAACACTAAGGTATCCTGATAATTGGAAATACAAATCTAATTAACTAAATCCTCACCTGCTTCTTTTCTGAAAAAAAGAATTGAACCTTTGGAAGAAAGGATAAAACTAGCAAAATACACCATAATAGAAATAAATTAGCTCCAAACCATAGTAAAAATACTCTAATATCACATTAAGTTCTCCTCACTAAGGACAAGAAATACAAAATCTACACCAAAACCTTGTACTTCCTAGTTAGGTGAATTTCAAACTTTTTAAAAGACTCAACTTAATTCAAGTACTTAGGTACATTTTTTTTTTTTTTTTTTTAAGGAGTAGGAAATGGACAAATCCAATAAAGCAATTCCTACTTACTCATGTGTGACCACCTACTTAGCCATGCTGCTGCTGCTGCTAAGTCACTTCAGTTGTGTCTGACTCTGTGTGACCCCATAGATGGCAGCCCACCAGGCTCCCCCATCCCTGGGATTCTCCAGGCAAGAATACTGGAGTGGGTTGCCATTTCCTACTCCAATGCATGAAAGAGAAAAGTGAAAGTGAAGTCACTCAGTCTGTCCAACTGTTAGCGACCCAAAGGACTGCAGCCCACCAGGCTACTCCGTCCATTGGATTTTCCAGGCAAGAGTACTGGGGTGGGGTGCCATTGCCTTCCCCGACTTAGCCATGCTAGCACATAATAATCTAAAAATAATCCACTTTTGGTCTAAAAGACACTTGTGACTTTCTCCTTCGCTTGCAACAAAAAAAAGAAGCCATTTTTATAATGATGACTAATCCATTAAAAGTAACCTAAAAGGCATAACAAAGAGTATTAGATTAGAGGTCAATGCCAAGAGTAGCAAGAAGTCAGCTGGGAGACCTGGGTTTTACATTTCCATCAGAATTTCAGATCTACTCTGCATCTGCTTTTCCAAATCCTCTGGTAAAACTGACACTCCTTGATGACATGCCATGTTACTTTTACTCAAAGGTATGTTTGCCCCGGACTGAGAAGACCAAACCAACTTAGGCTGGAAATTAAGTTAGTAATTTACCTGTTAGCTAATTTACTATGATGTGAGGGAGTCTAAACATGTTGATGTAGTGCTGGAAAAGAATTCCAGATACTAAACTCACACAGATATCCCATCAAGGAGAGCAGTGGCCCGGCACTGTTCCCTGACACTGCATGACAAAGACCTGGCTTACATCTCAGCTCTAACACTTACTAGGGTGCAATTCTTGATCAGGTGTTTAATGCTCTATGGTTTTTGTTTCTTCATTTATAAAATGGAGATAACAGCATTAAAAATTAAACACTACATATAGAAAGCACTGAACACAATATCTGATGCAGAAGTATGAACTCAAACGCTGTCAGTGAGTAAATAATTAACACATAACCGAGAGCTGAGAACACGATTTTTTTTTCTAAATAAACATTAACTATTAAGATCTAAACAAACTCAAAGTTAAAAAAAGCAACTCAAGTCCTTCATACTAAATTTGAGTTTAGCCTTCTAGTACTTATAAAGACAGAAAAAAAAGCTAAAATCCTGTTTTTAAGTCTCATCTTTAATACCACTTATCAGATGAACTTGGATAAATAATTCAGTTCTATGTTTGTTCATTTCTTAATGGCATGTCATACCATCAGTCTGTTCCAATATCTATGCACAGTGGTACATTCAAATAAGATGTGAAAATTTAATATTCTTCGTATTTAGAAGGGGCTAGTACTAACAAAGTGTAATACTTTAAATATAATTCAACTTTTCCCCACCAAAATCACAGATAAGAACATGAAGGCATATAGAAACTCCAGGCATTAAAAATAACGTGAATCTATTCTTTCCATTGATGATGAACAAATATAACAATCAGTAATACAAGGCAAAGTCACAGTAATACTATTGATTTCCAGAATCTTTATTCTTCTCCCTATTAGAAATAGCAAGTAAAAAAAACCTGTTTTATCAGATGTTTAATAAAAAATAGCTATATAATCATTTTAATTATCCCCAGTTTTAACAAATGTTATGAGATCTCATTATTAAAATGATAAAATTCAACTTACTTGTATCTGACAGTTTGTACAGTTTCTGCTGAAACATTGTTAACAATGCATTTAGCTGCACATTCCAATCCTTGCCAGACAGTTGAGAATCCTGAAAATACATTCAAAAGTAAGTAAAACCAACCCTTGGCAAACAGACCTTCCTAAGTTTTCAGAGTTTTATGTTACCTTGAACACTACTTGCTGCTACAACCATAGCGCCATCCAGGGTAGACTTTCCATTTCGGTCTTTTTTAAGAGATTCTGGAACAAGTTTGCTTCCGTGCTTCTTGACGTGTGGAGCTAATTCCTTTCCAACACAATTTGCCACAGTACAAACTCCATCAACTAATATAAACATTTAAAAGAAAAAAAACTTAGAAAAACATGTATTTTCCCCTTGATTTTACCATTCTCACTAAGCAAAATTCTTTCATGAATATCTAAAGTTGTTTCATTGTATAATGTTACCATTCCTATTTAAAAAGGATGAAAACAAGGCTGGTTATTTTTTTTAAACAAAGGCTATTGTTTGGTTTAAGGATGTGTTTGCAGAGCTTCAGTTCAGTTCGGTTCAGTCACTCAGTTGTGTCTGACTCTGCGACCCCATGAATTACAGCACCCCAGGCCTCCCTGTCCATCACCAACTCTGCGTCTTAAATATAATTTTTCATCACTTTGCTTAGAAGAGAATCATTCACCTTTTCTATTTGCAATGCAAGACTGGTAGATCCAACTATCATGTTTTCCAGCTAAGCGAATTTGTACTTTTTCTCCCTATCAGCAAATACTCCACTGAAATAGTAATAAAGTATTTCAGTGTACATAAAAGTAAACACACCAGAAATCTGATTCAAATGCAGTGACTTGTCCTTGAAAGCATGTGTCATACTCCAGGATGGTAAATACACCTTTTCAAAGGCACAGATGCTCCGCTCTCCAACCCATCAATGTAACCTTTAACCAGCGCTTCTCAAGCTTTAATAAGCAAGTAGGAATCACTGAGACAGCTTGTGAACTGGAAATACCCAGTCAGTAGGTGTGTCAGTGCCTGACGTACTTCTAAGGCTGCCAGGTGGGTGCTGCTGATCTACAGATCCCACCACAAGTAGCAATGTAAAACTGCTTTGTGCCAATTCTTTACCCTCAAAGTTAAACCATCTAAATGAGATTAATCTGGACTAAAAGAAGATTTTTAATTTAAGGAAAGAGTAGTAAAGGAATCTAAAGTCACTTTACCCAGAAACTGACTGACTTTGGCTGCTCCTCCAGTCGCCTGCTTTGCCATATAAAGTCCCTTGGTCACAGCTGGACTAACTTCCACAGGCTTTTCTTCTGGTTGAATCCGTTCTCGAAGTTTAGATGCTCCTTTCTGGATGGCTTTGCCAGTAAACTCAGCACCTTTGACCAAACCCCAACTCACCCAGGAAGCACCTTTTAAAGGGAAAAATAACTGGATAAAATTAGGACTGATTATCTGGGTTCGATCCCTGTGTTGGGAAGATCCTCTGGAGAAGGAAAAGGCTACCCGTTCAAGTTTTCTGGCCTTGAGAATTCCATGGATTGTGCAGTCCATGGGGTCACAAAGAGTTGGACACAACTGAGTGACTTTCACTTTCATACTTTCATTGTATACATTTAATACCTATATCAAGATTAAGAGGGGATTTCCAAGGGGAAAGGAAAATAACTGATTTTTATGTTCAGAGTTATTCTGAAAGCTTCGGGTTTCTTGAAGCGTTTCACTACCAATTCTCCCAAGAGCAAAAAAAGAGAAAAATAAACCAAGAAGAACTTATACCAATATGACAAAATGTTAACATTTGAAGAGATAAGTTCTATTTTTAAGTATTTATAAACTGATCATTTAAAACCAGAAGATAAAACAGTATCTTTCCAAGTATTCTCTAATGGGACCCACCCAAAAGCTTCACATCAAAAGCGAAAAAAGTTATCATTACTGTAATAATACCTGACAAAATGTTGTGAGCCACTTTCTCACTCCATTCAGGTAACTCCTTTGCTTTTTCTTCTGAAACTGGCTCGCAGGGTACAATGTGACTCAGATTAACTTCTTCACTTGAAGTACCTTTGGTCTAAATGGTAAAAATGTTTCAAGAAGTGAAAATAATAAAGCTAAGATGAAGGAAAACCATAAGCATTTTGTAATAAAATACTAAGCCAATAAATACTAATGAATGAAAGTATTTCCAGCCAACCTAATTATTAGTACATTTTAGTACATAAAACACAATACCCATAACCACCATGAAGCTGGAAACTGTTCTGGTCTTATGTTAGGTCCCACTGGTAAGTAAGATTTAAATACCAACATACCTCCAATACAGCATTTATCAGATTATATTTAAATTGACTTTTTTCTTTCCTTGACTAGACCGAGTTCCTTCAGAGGGCTATCATTCCCCTAAATACCCATACACATACAGTCCTCGGTAAAGTTAAAAGATGTGTTAAATAACTCAATCAGTAATGAAGAACGCATCCAAATGAACTGGTTTTGACAGACTTCAAGTAAAAGCAAATAAAAATACATAAACACAGAATCTGCCATTCCATTTGAATGGAAACAGGAAACACAGAAATACTTGCTAATTCAATGGCTAGGGCCAACACTCAAAATGTCAAAGCTAAATTTATTTTTTCATTATAAATACTTAGCAGTAGGCTAACTCAGACCTCATAATATTATAAAACAACTTGAAACTCAAAATTTAACCCAACAGAAATACAACCTGATTTAAAATATAAAACATTAAAAACAAAAACTCCTACACGTGGGGAAAAGCCACTCATAAATAAAACCTAAAGACAAAATGAACAAAATACTTGCAAGTTCTATCTTTGACAATGGGCCAATGTCCGTAATATATAAAGAGTTCTTAGAAATTGAGAAGGACTGGCAACCGAGTAATAAAAATGGACATGCCTAGACATCACAGAGGGAGAAGGCAATGGCACCTCACTCCAGTACTCTTGTCTGGAAAATCCCATGGATGGAAGAGCCTGGTGGGCTACAGTCCATGGGGTCACTAAGAGTCAGACACGACTGAGAGACTTCACTTTCACTTTTCACTTTCACGCACTGGAGAAGGAAATGGCAACCCACTCCAGTATTCTTGCCTGGAGAATCCCAGGGACGGGGGAGCCTGGTGGGCTGCCGTCTATGGGGTCGCACAGAGTCGGACACGACTGAACCGACTTAGCAGCAGCAGCAGCAGACATCACAGAGAAAGGATACGACTAGACACCACACAGAAAACAAAATTCGAGTTACCCTTATACCTTTGTTCAACTTTACTCACAAAAAGAGCAATGCAAATTAATATATTCCAGTATATTTCTCTCATCATTGCACTGCCAAAATACAGAAAGAGCAACCATCCACTCTGCTGGCAGGCTGTGGGGAGACAGATGTTCATGTACCCCTGGTAGCATCTGAACTGTATAATCCTTAGGAAGGGTAATGCAGCAAGATCTATCAAAATCACAAATGCATTTATCTGTTGACAAAGTAACCCCACCTCTAAGAAATTGATGAATTACCTACAGCTGTATGAATCAAAAGCTCTACAAAGTTATTCACTGATGCACTGTTTGTAATAGCAAACAACCACATCAAATACCCCTCAATAAGAGGCTGATTAAATGAACTGTGATCTATTCATACAATGAAATACAATGTAAAAAAGACTGAGGAAGTTCTAGGACACTCTATATGATGCCACCTTTTGTATAAGAAAGAGAGAGAAATAATAACAGATTTTGTTTGCTTTTATCTACCTCAAAAAACCAAGAAAAGAAACAGAAGACACTAATAAAAATTACCTACAATGGTAGAAGGGAAGGTGTAGATAGGGATGAAGGTGGAAGTAAAGCTTTTCAAAGCTATCTACCGTCTTATGTAATTTGATTTTTTTAAATCAAAGAATTAAATTTAAAAAAATGAACTTCTAACTTCCATTTTGAATGCCCATGTCCTCATAAAGCTGGTCTAAGATGCTCAACATAACCCACAGTGCCAGTTGGTGTGTAAAAGTACAATATTCATGTGACATTCATTAATTCCAAAGACAATTACCAAGCACTTATGAGTTACAACAATGAACAGTGCCAAACTGTTTACAATTCAATACTCACACAACGGTACTTTCCTTCTTCATAGGTTTGCTTACTTCACCTCAGGACTCATCTCAGCCATAATGCCCTCCAGGAGGAACCTCCTCAATTGTTTCCCACACCACACATCTTCTTGGAAGGTACAACTGAGCCTTCTATACAACTTGTGTACTTTCATCTAACCATCACGTTGGGTAGAAATTCTCTCTTTGCTAATCTATCCTCCCCACTAGATGGTAAATATTTGAGATGAGGAATTTCAACTTTTTTCTATTATGTTCAGTTTTCTCAGTTCAGTTGAGTCGCTCAGTCGTGTCCAACTCTTTGCTACCCCATGAATCATAGCACACCAGGCCTCCCTGTCCATTGCCAACTCCTGGAGTTCACCCAAACTCACGTGCATTGAGTTGGTGATGCCATCCAGCCATCTCATCCTCTGTCGTCCCTTTCTCCTCCTGCTCCCAACTCCTCCCAGCAGCTTTCTAGCACTCAATAAATACTTACTGACCTCTAATCCAAATTCAACATTTGGTACATAATACAGAATCTAAGAAATGAAAGAAAAAAATGCTAAATATATATTTTTAAAAGCCCATTTTCTCTGTTCTGCTGACTACATGAAGAAATAAGGAACTGAATAAAAATGGCAGTATAAGGAAAAGTATAACTAGACCCAAGATCTTGGTGTATATAGGAAGGTAGAAGATAATACAAAACAAAAAAGTATATTCATCATTAATGTGGATATAAAAATCTTTCCAATAGTTGAAAAAGATGTATCCTCCAAACACAGACTATCGTTTAAGACAGTTTAAATAAATACTTGGAAAGGGAAACATTAACACTGATTCTAATTACTTTACCAGTGATCACTCCGTGATCTGCAAGTTGCTCTGCTTTAGTAAATGGGGATCTTATAAATAATTTAAACTGGTGAAAGGTACCTTTAGGCTAGAATACACCCTCATACCTTGTTGATTTTTCACTTTACTTGCCTTTTTCCCTCGTTTTCCCTTATGACGCACATCTTTATTGCCCGAGTCCAGCTGTCTCAAGTCAGTGCCACTGGCTTCCTTCAGCTGGTCAGAGGCAGATGCTGATCCTCCAGGAATCTGGAATTCATTTTCTCCTTCTGCCCGGTCCCAGTTGGTCTAGGAATAAAGGATTCAGTTTAGTTCAAATTCACATTTCTTCTAAGCTATGGTACATCATGCTGCAGTAATACACTTATTCAAATGACAGTGTTTTACAACTCCTTTTGCTAGTCTTTCTCTATATTTTTATCTCATCATCAAATCTCAAACCTTTTTGAGTCTCTGGTTCACAGGATGGGGCTAAAGTAAATTTCAAAAGACAAAAAGGTATGCGAGATAAACTTACAGCAGTTGCTGGTATAAGTGATCACAACATCAGATGCAGATACATTTGAATTTAGTTAAATAATAAATTTTAGGAAACACATATAGGACTAAATGAGTTTAAAGGAACTCATATCCAGTTTAATTACTCTGCATTGTTGGAAGGCTGCTTTTGTTTTTTTCACTTCTGCACTCAACACTGAACATAATCTACTTACATACACTTTGCTGAATGAATGCTTAAGAGTAAAGACAAGTCAAAAGTATAGCGAGTAACTAAGCTATTTTTTTTTACTGTTGGAGTCCTAGGACAATACAGAAAACTAAAAATAACATTCAACTGAAAAATAAAACTGAACAGAGGACATAAACAACTAAACTAAGGGTCAGTTTCTTTCCTAGAGCTTGGTAATGCAAGCCAAATGAATATAAGGGTGAAGAGAATAACAGCTCCATAAAGTCTGGATTACTTAAGAATGTCACTGTCTTCAGCTAGGAAACAGCAAAGCTTAGATTTGAACCCATACTCATTTGACCACAGTGCTGTCTTTGTAAACTCTTCTGAGCATACTGAGGCTACACACACTTCCGTATGGGGGTCATAGGTTTTGTTGGCATAGCTTACTGGCATTTTAGTTCATACTGATCATCAGGTCACTCTCATATACAGTTCTTACAATCTAATGCTGAGATGACTCTCTGACCTATCTCTTACCTGGTGATCTGCTCCCATCACCTTTGCCCTTAAATGTTTGATATAGGTAGGTATCGACTGAAGGTATATTCTACTTTCTGAGATAAAAGGAACAAATCTTTCATAACTTAACTCAAAACTATTTTGTGAAATCCTCCCTGACCTCCTTTCACTTTTTTCCATCATCAATTACACTATACTGTTGTTATTTAACAGACTATTAACATGCTCAAGAATAGAAGCTGTTATATATGTATTTTTATNGATTTTGTTTGCTTTTATCTACCTCAAAAAACCAAGAAAAGAAACAGAAGACACTAATAAAAATTACCTACAATGGTAGAAGGGAAGGTGTAGATAGGGATGAAGGTGGAAGTAAAGCTTTTCAAAGCTATCTACCGTCTTATGTAATTTGATTTTTTTAAATCAAAGAATTAAATTAAAAAAAAAAAATCCCACAATTTGTCTAAATTATCAAATCAGTCATCAGCTGATTCATGTCAATGTATGACAAAAACCACAACAATATTGTAAAGTAATTAGCCTCCAATTAAAATAAATTAATTAAAAAAAAAAAAAATGAACTTCTAACTTCCATTTTGAATGCCTATGTCCTCATAAAGCTGGTCTAAGATGCTCAACATAACCCACAGTGCCAGTTGGTGTGTAAAAGTACAATATTCATGTGACATTCATTAATTCCAAAGACAATTACCAAGCACTTATGAGTTACAACAATGAACAGTGCCAAACTGTTTACAATTCAATACTCACACAACGGTACTTTCCTTCTTCATAGGTTTGCTTACTTCACCTCAGGACTCATCTCAGCCATAATGCCCTCCAGGAGGAACCTCCTCAATTGTTTCCCACACCACACATCTTCTTGGAAGGTACAACTGAGCCTTCTATACAACTTGTGTACTTTCATCTAACCATCACGTTGGGTAGTAATTCTCTCTTTGCTAATCTATCCTCCCCACTAGATGGTAAATATTTGAGATGAGGAATTTCAACTTTTTTCTATTATGTTCAGTTTTCTCAGTTCAGTTGAGTCGCTCAGTCGTGTCCAACTCTTTGCTACCCCATGAATCATAGCACACCAGGCCTCCCTGTCCATTGCCAACTCCTGGAGTTCACCCAAACTCACGTGCATTGAGTTGGTGATGCCATCCAGCCATCTCATCCTCTGTCGTCCCTTTCTCCTCCTGCTCCCAACTCCTCCCAGCAGCTTTCTAGCACTCAATAAATACTTACTGACCTCTAATCCAAATTCAACATTTGGTACATAATACAGAATCTAAGAAATGAAAGAAAAAAATGCTAAATATATATTTTTAAAAGCCCATTTTCTCTGTTCTGCTGACTACATGAAGAAATAAGGAACTGAATAAAAATGGCAGTATAAGGAAAAGTATAACTAGACCCAAGATCTTGGTGTATATAGGAAGGTAGAAGATAATACAAAACAAAAAAGTATATTCATCATTAATGTGGATATAAAAATCTTTCCAATAGTTGAAAAAGATGTATCCTCCAAACACAGACTATCGTTTAAGACAGTTTAAATAAATACTTGGAAAGGGAAACATTAACACTGATTCTAATTACTTTACCAGTGATCACTCCGTGATCTGCAAGTTGCTCTGCTTTAGTAAATGGGGATCTTATAAATAATTTAAACTGGTGAAAGGTACCTTTAGGCTAGAATACACCCTCATACCTTGTTGATTTTTCACTTTACTTGCCTTTTTCCCTCGTTTTCCCTTATGACGCACATCTTTATTGCCCGAGTCCAGCTGTCTCAAGTCAGTGCCACTGGCTTCCTTCAGCTGGTCAGAGGCAGATGCTGATCCTCCAGGAATCTGGAATTCATTTTCTCCTTCTGCCCGGTCCCAGTTGGTCTAGGAATAAAGGATTCAGTTTAGTTCAAATTCACATTTCTTCTAAGCTATGGTACATCATGCTGCAGTAATACACTTATTCAAATGACAGTGTTTTACAACTCCTTTTGCTAGTCTTTCTCTATATTTTTATCTCATCATCAAATCTCAAACCTTTTTGAGTCTCTGGTTCACAGGATGGGGCTAAAGTAAATTTCAAAAGACAAAAAGGTATGCGAGATAAACTTACAGCAGTTGCTGGTATAAGTGATCACAACATCAGATGCAGATACATTTGAATTTAGTTAAATAATAAATTTTAGGAAACACATATAGGACTAAATGAGTTTAAAGGAACTCATATCCAGTTTAATTACTCTGCATTGTTGGAAGGCTGCTTTTGTTTTTTTCACTTCTGCACTCAACACTGAACATAATCTACTTACATACACTTTGCTGAATGAATGCTTAAGAGTAAAGACAAGTCAAAAGTATAGCGAGTAACTAAGCTATTTTTTTTTTACTGTTGGAGTCCTAGGACAATACAGAAAACTAAAAATAACATTCAACTGAAAAATAAAACTGAACAGAGGACATAAACAACTAAACTAAGGGTCAGTTTCTTTCCTAGAGCTTGGTAATGCAAGCCAAATGAATATAAGGGTGAAGAGAATAACAGCTCCATAAAGTCTGGATTACTTAAGAATGTCACTGTCTTCAGCTAGGAAACAGCAAAGCTTAGATTTAAACCCATACTCATTTGACCACAGTGCTGTCTTTGTAAACTCTTCTGAGCATACTGAGGCTACACACACTTCCGTATGGGGGTCATAGGTTTTGTTGGCATAGCTTACTGGCATTTTAGTTCATACTGATCATCAGGTCACTCTCATATACAGTTCTTACAATCTAATGCTGAGATGACTCTCTGACCTATCTCTTACCTGGTGATCTGCTCCCATCACCTTTGCCCTTAAATGTTTGATATAGGTAGGTATCGACTGAAGGTATATTCTACTTTCTGAGATAAAAGGAACAAATCTTTCATAACTTAACTCAAAACTATTTTGTGAAATCCTCCCTGACCTCCTTTCACTTTTTTCCATCATCAATTACACTATACTGTTGTTATTTAACAGACTATTAACATGCTCAAGAATAGAAGCTGTTATATATGTATTTTTATAGCCCTCTCTGTTCTTTCTTACCATCCCATCATTTAACACAGAACCAGGTTAAATAATGAATTCTAAGTATCTGTTGATGGAAGGAGAAAATAAAAGGTTTTCTATATATACTATATATATATATTACCAGGCTATCAATCTTCTTCAAACTCTAGAAACTGTCAACATGCACAATCAAAAATGGTTTCCTCCCTTGTCCTACATTAGGATGGGCAAGAAGACCTAAAGAAAACATCTCCATTATACTCTATCTCAACTCCCTAAAACAGATCAGTATTGGGCAGAGAAAATGGGTTAAATGAGGCAAGTTCACAGGATGACCAACCACTTTTTAAATCACATTTTGCATTCATTCATCGTAAGAACAAAGACAATTTCCTCGGATAAAACCTATCCCTCATACCCCTAAAATGTCTAACACTATCCATCTGCTAATGCTGAAATTAACTTCCCTGGTGGCTCAAAGAGTAAAGCGTCTGCCTGCAACACAGGAGACCCTGGCTCAATCCCTGGGTCAGGAAGTACTCTTGCCTGGAAAATCCCATGGAACGAGGAGCCTGGTAGGCTACAGTCCATGGCATCGCAAAGAGTCGGACACAACTGAGTGACTTCACTATCAATGCTGAAACTACCTCCACTTCACCACTGAGTCCCATTTTTGGGCTCTTTGAGCCCAATTTTCCAACTGAGAAGACAGACAGTGGTCATAACAAGAGCTAATACCCACACTACTTGCTGGCACTGATATAAGTGTCTTAAGGCATTAACTTTTAATCTTCATCAGAACCCAATAAAGTGGATGTTATTATCTTTATTCTATTATAAAGAAACTAAAGCATAGGGAAGATCAACATTTAGGTAACATTCAGATATAGAGTAACTTGAATTAGACAGCTATTAAGTTCAAGAGTTCAAATTCAAACCGAGACAATTTGATTTCAGAGACCACCATAATCACTATTTACAGCCAATTCCCAATGTTTATTAAATATTTGTGAAGACACAAGCAAATTATGTACCATTTCCTACTGATCAAACTGGAGCTTATTACAATTTCTTTGAAAGCAGGAGTGATTATGTTAAAGTAGGTTTTCATCCTGAAGGTGTCACACAAGTTACCTGGAGCCGAAGGTCAGACATTTGTCTTAACAGATCCTCGAAGAGTTCTCTGTCATCTTCTGGTAATTCAGATGACAAGACGACCCCCACAAAGCATCCTGATGCTTGTAACATCGTATCAGGAAACATGTAGGCACCTACAGTACATTTAAGAACTGGAGACCTATCAGGAACTAGAGGATACAACCAGTCACAAACCTGAAAGGATTAATTGAAAACAAACCAATTAACAAAACAAGGTTTTCACTGAGGTTTTAAATATTGTTTAACTAGCAAATACACACTTTAAGGTTTGACATGCATTTTATAAGGCTTCGTAGAACCATCAGCATCAATAAACCCCCAATAAAAATCAATCATTTGCTAGTCTGATCCCCCTGCAAAACACAGGAACTGTGCTAAAAATCTTACTGCTCCTCTAATTAAACAGTCTTAAAACCAGTGCCCTGAAATAGCCCACTATTAACCGATAATGAGTCTAGGTTTAAATAAATAATGGTCAAAGTAAGTTAAGCTTTATTAAACATCCTTTTGTGGAAATTAAATAAAATCAAACTGTTTCTAAGTACTCCACGTATATTTACTGATTTAATCCTCAAAACAATTCCATGAAGTAGGTGTCATTTTTTTTGTTTAACCCTGTTATTTTTTTAAATTTTACTTTATTTTACTTTACAATACTGTATTGATTTTGCCATACATCAACATGAATCTGCCATGGGTGTACACGTGCTCTGAATCCTGAACTCCCCTCCCACCTCCCTCCTCATACTGGGTCATCCCAGTGCACAGCCCCAAGCATCCTGTATCGAACCTAGACTGGTGATTCGTTTCTTATATGATATTATACATGTTTCAATGCCAGTCTCCCAAATCATCCCACTGTCTCCCTCTTCCACAGAATCCAAAAGACTGTTCTATACATCTGTGTCTCTTTTGCTGTCTCGCATATAGGGTTATCATTACCATCTTTCTAAATTCCATATATATATGTTAGCATACTGTATTGGTGTTTTTCTTCCTGGCTTACTTCACTCCGTATAATAGGCTCCAGTTTCATCCACCTCATTAGAACTGATTCAAATGTATTCTTTTTAATGGCTGAGTAATACTTCATTGTGTATATGTACCACAGCTTTCTTATCCATTCATCTGCTGATGGACATCTAGGTTGCTTCTATGTCCTGGCTATTATAAACAAACAGTGCTGCAATGAACGTTGGGGTAAACGTGTCTCTTTCAATTCCGGTTTCCTCAGTGTGTATGCTCAGTAGTGGGATTGCTGGGTCATAAGGCAGTTCTATTTCCAGTTTTTTAAGGAATCTCCACACTGTTCTCCATAGTGGCTGTACTAGTTTGCATTCCCACCAACAGTGTAAGAGGGTTCCCTTTTCTCCACACCCTCTCCAGCATTTATTGCTTGCAGACTTTTGGATCGCAGCCATTCTGACTGGTGTGAAGTGGTATCTCATTGTGGTCTTGATTTGCATTTCTCTGATAATGAGTGACGTTGAGCATCTTTTCATGTGTTTGTTAGCCATCCGTATGTCTTCTTTGGAGAAATGTCTATTTAGTTCTTTGGCCCATTTTTTGATTGGGTCGTTTATTTTTCTGGAATTGAGCTGTATAAGTTGCTTGTATATTTTTGAGATTAGTTGTTTGTCAGTTGCTTCATTTGCTATTATTTTCTCCCATTCAGAGGGTTGTCTTTTCACCTTGCTTATAGTTTCCTTTGTTGTGCAGAAGCTTTTAATTTTAATTAGATCCCATTTGTTTATATTTGCTTTTATTTCCAGTATTCTGGGAGGCGGATCATTGAGGATCCTGCTGTGATTTATGTCGGAGAGTGTTTTGCCTATGTTCTCCTCTAGGAGTTTTATAGTTTCTGGTCTTACATTTAGATCTTTAATCCATTTTGAGTTTATTTTTGTGTGTGGTGTTAGAAAGTGATCTAGTTTCATTCTTTTACAAGTGGTTGACCAGTTTTCCCAGCACCACTTGTTAAAGAGATTGTCTTTACTCCATTGTATATTCTTGCCTCCTTTGTCAAAGATAAGGTGTCCATATGTGTGTGGATTTATCTCTGGGCTTTCTATTTTGTTCCATTGATCTATATTTCTGTCTTTGTGCCAGTACCACACTGTCTTGATGACTGTGGCTTTGTAGTAGAGCCTGAAGTCAGGTAAGTTGATTCCTCCAGTTCCATTCTTCTTTCTCAAAATTGCTTTGGCTATTCGAGGTTTTTTGTATTTCCATACAAATCTTGAAATTATTTGTTCTAGTTCTGTGAAAAATACCGCTGGTAGCTTGATAGGGATTGCATTGAATCTGTAGATTGCTTTGGGTAATATATTCATTTTCACTATATTGATTCTTCCAATCCATGAACATGGTATATTTCTCCATCTATTAGTGTCCTCTTTGATTTCTTTCACCAGTGTTTTATAGTTTTCTCTATATAGGTCTTTAGTTTCTTTAGGTAGATATATTCCCAAGTATTTTATTCTTTTCGTTGCAATGGTGAATGGAATTGTTTCCTTAATTTCTTTTTCTACTTTCTCATTATTAGTGTATGGGAATTCAAGGGATTTCTGTGTGTTGATTTTATATCCTGCAACTTTACTTATTCATTGATTAGCTCTAGTAATTTCCTGGCGGAGTCTTTAGGGTTTTCTATGTAGAGGATCATGTCATCTGCAAACAGTGAGAGTCTGACTTCCTCTTTTCCAATTTGGATCCCTTTTCTTTTTCTGCTCTGATTGCTAGCTGTGGCCAAAACTTCCA
>SJYX01022687.1:172346-207856 GCA_006410675.1 Oreotragus oreotragus
TTAATAGTTTTTCTCCTGTAATTGAGATCAAATCTTACTGCATTATGGTCAGAAAAGATGCTTGGAATGATTTCAATTTTTTAAAAATTTACCAAGGCTAGATTTATGGCCCAGGATGTGATCTATCCTGGAGAAGGTTCCGTGAGCACTTGAGAAAAAGGTGAAATTCATTGTTTTGGGGTGAAATGTCCTATAGATATCAATTAGGTCTAACTGGTCTATTGCATCATTTAAAGTTTGTGTTTCTTTGCTAATTTTCTGTTTAGTTTTCTATCCATAGGTGTGAGTGGGGTATTAAAGTCTCCCACTATTACTGTGTTATTGTTAATTTCCCCTTTCATACTTGTTAGCATTTGCCTTACAGATTGTGGTGGTTAGTGTCATTTTAACCACAAGAAAACTGAGGCACTGAGAGGTTAATTAAGTTGCTCAGAGTCAACAACCAAAAAGTGAAGCTAGGGTTTAAACACATGCTATCTGCCACTGGATAAGCTAAACAATTATTCTAATTAGAAACACAGTTTTTTGTTTTTGTTTTTTTTTACTAAGTTCAACCTGATCTGATAGAGCAAGAACATTGTTACATTTATGGATTCACTATCTATTGTGAAGTTAAACCAAAAGCTGCCCGGCAACATAATATGGGGAGGTCAGATTATCAGATTATCAACTAAGACTTAAACTCACCTCTTGGAGATCTAAATTCAGAAGAAATTAAGTTTAAATCAGAATATCCAAATGTATTAATTTCCATTATTTTTTGAGAGACCAGAATATAATTTTGCCCCTCACCAAGACATTCTCTAATATTAAGAAACTTGGAAGAACAATTGATTATTATCAAATTTGTGTGATGTATATGAGTCAAAGAGACGAACAATTTCATATAAACAATGGAAAATTCTGGTGTACTATCACATCTCTGACCAACAGAATACAAATATGTAGAGATCAAGCACACAAGTCTGACTCTTTCCTAGAAAAGTGCTTAACATTTTCAAATTCTTATTTTAGCGGATTCTTTGTTTTAGTCATTTCAAAAGCCACACTCCAGCTTTCATAAAAATCAAATTTCAGACAAGTTAGAATAAAACTGATGGCTGTGTTTTCCAAAGTATGATATATAACCATCTCTAGTATGTGAAATGACTTCAAGTAATGTACAAACTGTTTAAATTTGAGTAGCTACATATTTCAGTATGTATTAGGGAAAAATACAACATCTTTTCCTCAATTTCAGTTTTTATTGCTTAGGATAAAGTTAAAAGTGAGACATTCTAAAAAATATGAATACCAGGTGGTGTATTTAACAAAGAAAAAAAAAACTGCAATGGTTACACTTAAATGATCAAAGTTAGAGAAAGGTTTCTTTTACTGTGTCATTATTTCTCTAAGATAAACTACATTCTGGTCACCTTGACTGAAATGGAGTATCCTCAGATCTTCTCAAATAAAACTTATAGACCTTTCTCAGGGCAGAGCATTATAAATTGGTGAGCTAACCCACCACAGGCTGATTTCTCCCAGTTTCACTTTCACAGAACAATATCATATCCAAGTTCCATATGAACTGACTACAAATCTGACAGGTTTAAAAAGTATATTAAAACGAAATTCAAGAGAAAAATTGTTTTTAGAAGCCACAGAATTCTAGTCTGCCAACTTTAAATTAATTTCTAATTTCCTAAATAAAGCAATAGTGATTTCTAAGAAAAAAAATTCAGTAAACACATGGCAACTCTCTTTTAGGACACTGTTATAAATAACTGAATACATGTAAATGAGAGTCCCTTAAAAAGACTCAAATTTTGGGTACAATTTTACTTTTTTATTTTGGACTCAAAACAGAAGATACTAGAAAAACAGAATTAAATGTACAGAACAAATTTTTACTAAAGGACAAGTCATTTTAATGGTTGAACTCATGTAATCAATAGAATCTTTCAAATTTTCATTCCCTGCACTTCCAGCAGCCCAGGACCCAAAGGTTTTTTAAATTCCACTCTTACAATGCCACTTCATTACCAGTTCAGCAGAAAATATTTTATCTTTTATCAGACCCCTCAGAAGCAATAAGCTTACTCTTTTCAACCTTAAGGCTTCTTCCTAAAAAATAACTTATGATTCACACTATTCTTCCTGTTCATTAATGAAAGCTTTCTTCCAACAACGCTCCCAGGTATCTCCTTCATGCACTCCTAGTAAATCTCCAACTATCTGTAAACACCCTTAAGTGGACTTCATAAAGTAAAAGCTGCATAAGAATTGAAACCATAACATATCAAGAAAGAAAACCAATGTAGATAACTAGTACTGTAGGTAAACCACATCAACTGGACTTGTGAAACCACCTGCCTTGCTCAAACAGTCATCTCCCTGCCACGCAGATCCTTTTGTTATATCCAATGAATACTGAATCTGTACTTCCAGAAACCCATCTCCCCATACTAAAACAGATTGATACTGGACCATCACTTTCAGAATACCTCAGGAATTCCATAACAGTGTCCTAACCTCAACCTTTATTTAGCAACAGTCTTTACTCTTGGACCAAGGTATATCCTGGTAAATGCATATGCTTGGAAAGTTAGAATTACTTCTCAGATGATCATCATCACAGTCTATACTTGTAGACCATGGTTTCTTAACCTTGGCATGACTGACATTTTTAGTTACTTTTTTTAATTGATAAGAGCTATCCTATTTAATGTTTAGCAGTACGCTGGCCTCTATCCACCATATATTCCAGGAGCAACAGCACACACCCCAGACTGTTAAAATATCCCAGGGTGTGTGTAGACGGCAGGGGTGGTTCCTACTAGTTGAGAACCACTGTTCCAGACACCAGGCTGCATCTAGCCCAATTTGGCCCCTCAGTGGGCGCTTGACAACATTTGTGGGAATTTACAGTTACACATTCACACAAGAGTTACACAAATCCCTTTTGAAATTAAAGTTATTAGGGTTCTTCTTAAGATAAAAAACTAAAAGGATGAATATCCCAATCTCCTTCATGTCCTGTCATCACAAATTTAATACTAAAACAAGACTTTATATATAAAGAAAAAGAAACGTTATCAAATATAAACACAGATGCTGAAGGAGCATAAATTTCATGAATTTAAAAAGGAACTAGAAATTACAGTAACCTTTTTGCATTCACTGTCTTGGACACATCATAAATATTATCAAATAAAGTAGTATGTTCTACACATATTTCAAATTTGTTTACCTCTTTCTTTGGCTTACCTGGAGAAATCCAGGAGGACGATTTAGAAAGGTATCAAGAGAATTATCCAAGAACCTCACGATTCGAAGGTACCCAGGATATGAAGGTGCACTAACCTCCCCTGCGGGATTTACAAAGAAAATTTGTACTCCGTTTGGTATCAAAATCAACTCATCTGCATCCAGCCCTAAGGTCTCAAGAGGAGGTGGCTGAGAGTGATTCCTATAGAAGTTCTCCCCAACTGACGAGAACTCCCCAGATTCTGTTCCATAGGATACAGTGTAGTGACCCTCAGCAGCCTGAGGAGTGTAAGCAGGAGGTGCTTCAGATGGATGACTCTGACATGGCAAGGACAAAGTAGCAGGTGTACTACTCGATTCTGCACTTGCAGCTGAAGTGCTTCCATTTACTTCACTGTGTTGAGGAAGTGAACTAAAGCACTGAGGCTCTGGTGACTTTTCAGACATGTCTTTAGGTGGAAATTCTGGATACAACTTGGGCACCTCCTGAAGATCATTCCGTAGAGAAGTGGCAAGACCCTTCTCTAGAATTTCCAACCTGGTACGTACATTCTGTAGCGTTTCTTTCATTTTCTGTTGCATCTGCCTAGCAGACTCCCACTCAGGACCTGTGTCCTCAGGATCCGTTGATGAAATGCTGATTCCTCTAAGCAGGTGTCCTATTCCTTGCTTATAGTAGTTCCTTGCTTCTTCCTTTTGACCTAATTCATCTGTATTCAGTCCTTTATTAACAAATACAAAGGCTTTCTTATACGCTTCCTTGATAATCTTAATTTCAATAGGTTCTCCATCCTGGGGTTTTTGTTCCATTTCTGCAAAACAGAAAATATATTTTTTAATTACCTTATTTAGATATTTGTTTACTTATTTAGTAACAATTCCTCCCACCTGAATATACTTCAGAAGACTGGAGCCTTGCTTGTCTTTGTTCACTGATGTATTTCCTAAGCCTGTTTAGATGTGACATACAGGAAATACTCAATATGTATTTGTTGAATGGATGAATATTGCTCTTGCTCCTAACTATCTTTTTAATTAAAAATGTAAGAGAATAAGCCAGACTATAGCTACTGAATAATTTTCTTGTTCCAGTTTCTTAGAAGAAAGAAAAGTTTCCTATGTCTTTTAGGTTGGAACAAAAGAGTCTCATTCTAAACCTCATTATACTTCTGGATTACAGTAGCTAATTAAAAATGAAATTGAATCACATACTGGAGAGGACAGAAATGAGGGGGAGGAATGTATCTGAATGAAGCTTTAGTTACCTTACTTTCATTTAAAGGTAGCAGGTTTCTCACATGCAGTTAGCCCTTTTCCCTCCCCAAACTCCATTAAAGTGACTCACAAGATTATTTAAAACGCATAACCATTCCTTTCAATGAGAAAGAGGCATGAACAGATACTTCACAAATGGACATGTGAAAAGGCATTCAACACATGATTCCTTCATGGAAATGAAACTAAAACCCAAAATATGACTACAGCTGACCCTTGAACAGTATGGATCCACTTATAGATAGATTATTTTCAATAACTACAGTACTGAATTTTCATTTTATGGCTCTTTAATTAAGTGTAGGGAAAAGTTTGTGTTTGATTAGAGTCATCACAACATGTGGAATCAAAAGAAAGAGGGTCTGTGTCCTGATTCAATCCAAAGTGTTTCAGTTTTCTGCGCTTGTTATTTATCAATTCCTTTGTCTGAGGCAGAGACAGTAATACAGAGATTTTTAACTATGTGGTGATTAGCACCTCTAATCCCATTGTTCAAGGTCAACTATATATACTTATCAGGTGGCTAAAATTGAATACTGGCAAATGTTAGAGAAGACGGAAACTGAAACTCTCACATACTTTGCTGGTGTGAGTGAAAAATAGTACAGACACTACGGAAGTCTGGCATTTATCTAAGGTATGTTCACCCACTCTATGATCCAGCAATTCCACTTAGAGGTATATAACCAAGAGAAATGAATACACACCAAAAATATGTACAATAATATTCAGAGCAGCTTTATTCACAAAAGCCAAAATCTCAAAACAATCCAAATGCCCACCCACAGAAGGGCTAAACAGTGGCATGTTCATATTATGCAGCAATACACAGGGCTTTTTTTGTTTTAAATTGATGCCTGCAAGGCGGATGACTCACCAAGTCTTTGCACAAAAGAAGCTACATACAAAAGACTTCATACTGAGACTACTATCCTGTATGATTTTGAGGAACAGGCAAAACTAGTCTTTGATGACAGAAACAAAAATAATGATTACAGGTGCTGGTATAGACTTGAAAGTGACACAAGGGGACGACCTTATAGCATATGGAAATGTTCTCTATCTGGATCTGAGTGGTGATTACATGGGTGTATGCAGATATTAAAAATCTGTAAATTTAAGATGAATGCACTATATTTCACCTTATTATATCCATTAATAAAACAAATAATGAAGCCAAAACTCACAAAAAGGGAGGATGGAGGGAGTCAACAGTGCTTCGTTTCTGAAAGAGGTGGCAGACACAGCAACTCAGAAAACAGATCTGAGAAAGCGGAGGCCTACACTGTCAATCAGGAAACCAGAGAAGCAGCCCCACATATATTTCATGGTAGGACCTCCAAAAGGCACAGGGACTGATGGGATTCAGACCTCCTTTGGAAGAGAGAGTAGAGGATTGAATAAGGGATGGAGTCAAAGCTAATTTACAAAGTAGACCCTCAGATCTCTCCTAACTAAGCTCAAGAACACTACTCTCCAGCCCAGAAAGAAGACTGGGTGCTTTAATTCAAAAGAGCATAAAAGAAAATACCTAATGTGTTAAGTTTTCAGAAGAGATCTATGTTAACTGTGGGAGGACTCAGGGTTTAATCAGCAATAAGTACACAGTAAACTAAGGAAATAAAAATCAAGACAATTATTAACTCCAAGGAAAACAAGATGCTGAGCCAGAAAGGAAAGTAATCAATGTACTGAATGCTTCAATTTTTATTAATATCATAACAATATAAACAATGAATCCTGATACAAGCCAAATTATAATACAACCATCTTGAGAAGATGGGAAGATGAATGGATACAAAGTTTATGTGCCTGCAGTACAGCATGGGAGACCTAAAATTTCATCTTTCCTACTACAAAATTAATGGACAATGCCTAACACTGAAAAATAAAGTAACATAAGCATCCTATTTACTACAGATTCAGACAGAAAGACCAGAAGTGGTAAGAAAATGGATACAAGTTTTGGGGGTAAGGGATGAGCCCAGGGTGGTAGGATCTCTGATTTTCACTGCAAGCCTTATAAAAATATTTAATTATTTATATGTGCAGGATAAAAACAATTACTAATTAAAAAAAAACTAAAGCTTTAGAGCAGCACTGTCCAACAGAATTATAAATGTTAACTACATATGTAATTTTAATTAAAATTTTCTAATAGCCACATTTAAGAAGTAAAAACTTCAGTGATAGTATTTTATTTAAAAACATCCAAAATACTATTTCACTATGTACCCAATATAAGAATTATTAATGAGATAGTTTTCCTTATTTTTGGCATTAAGTCTTCAAAACCTAGTGTGTATTTTACACTTGAGGCATATCTCAATTTCAACTACCTTCATCTCAAGCTCTCAATACCCACATGTGCCTACTACCGACACTGTGGTTTTAGTTTCCTGTGATCTCAGTAAAAATTATAATGATAGGATAATTTAAAGGACTTAAGGCTCTTTTAGCAACCATCTGCACTATAAAGGCATCACCAAACTAGCCTAACCATACTTTCTAACCTGAAAAACAAACCACTGGTCAGTCACATACAGGGACTTCACGGTAGTTGAGAGAGTGTGTGTGTGTGTACATTTATATGTATCTGTCCCTAATTTAGAAAGCATCACATACAATCGACTATAATCAGAGATCTTATTTGTCCCACCTTGAATCCCCTATGAAAACTGACAACCTCACACTGGAATCTGTCTTTAGAACAGAATGCCAGTAGAATGCTTTCTTTCCTCAGACATCATGGGATAGGAATTCTGCATTCCACCTTCCTTAAGATACAAGCAGGCTCAGAGTTCAGAAAGCAAGACAGCAGAGGTTACACAGGCTATGGCGAGCTGACCCAGGAATTTAACCAGCACTCTTAAGTTTGTTCAAATGACTTGAACGGGGTCTTGAACAACACTGTGACTTGGCATTTTTTGCTCTGTGCTATAGGATACCACATGTTCTTCCCTAATAGCTCAACTGGTAAAAAAAAAAAATCTACCTGCAATGCAGGAGACCCCGGTTTGATTCCTGGGTCAGGAAGATCCCTTGGAGAAGGGATAGGCTACCCACTCCAGTATTCTTGGGCTTTCCTTGTGGCTCAGCTGGTAAAGAATCCACCTGCAATGTAGGAGACCTGGGTTCAATACCTGGATTGGGAAGATCCCCTGGAGAAGGGAAAGGTTACCCACTCCAGTATTCCAGCCTGGAGAATTCCATGGACTGTAGTCCATGGGGTTGCCAAGAGTCAGACAGGACTGAGTGACTTTCACTTTCACAGGACATCATGACTACCAAGGACACCATTTACAGAGCTTTTAATGTGTGCTGGAGACCAAGCTAGATGTTCATTTCATTCAGTCCTTACAAACAACTCTGAGACATTGTTACTGTTACCAGTACTTGGCAGAAGGAAGAAAAATGAGGTTTGAAGGCCATAACTGCTTTAGATCACATTTCTGAAAGATCTTGGAGCTAAGAATTATTTTCATATTTTTAAAAGGTTATAAAAACAAGGACATGCAACAGAGATTATATGTGGCCCACAAGCCTAAAACATCTTACCATCTACTATCTGGCACTTTACAAAAAAGAGTTTACTAACCCATTGCCTTAGATTACAGAGTTAGATAGTCTGATTCCAAAACGAATCCTCTAAATCAGGGTTTCTCAATCTCAGTTTGATTCACATTTTGGGCTGGGAAACTCTTTGTTATCGGAGACTGTCCTGATCACTAGAGGATGTTTATACCTACCCGGATCTCTATCTACCACTACCAGAAGCAGCAACCCCCTCTACCCACCACATGACAATCAAAAATTCCTCCAGGGCTTCCCTGGTGGCTCAGTGGTAAAGAATCTGCCTGCCAATGCAAGAGACACACAGGTTTGATCCCTGATCTGGGAGGATCCCATTTGAGGTGAAGCAACGGAGCCTTTGCTCTAGAGCCTGGGAACCACAAATACCGAAGCCCAAGTGCCCTAGAGCCCGTGTTCGACAACAAGAGAAGTCACAACAGGAACTAGAGAAAAGTCAGCGAAGCAACAGGACCCTGCACAGCCAAACATTAAAAAAATAAATAAACAGAATTATTAAAAAAAAAAATCTCCAGGCATTGCCAAACGTACCCTGGCTGCAAAATCATCCCTGTTGACAACCACAGCTCAAATGGTCTTTAAATGAGGGACTGTGTACCCAGGGGAACATGAGGATTTGTCAAGGAACATGTAACAACAACATATACAATTTTAAGAAAAAGGCTTTCCGATCCCTCCTCACTTAAAACTGACCTACGGGCAACAGACCTGCAGTTTAGCTGTCATCCTATTGCTTTTCCTCTTTCAAGCTCCTTTCACAGTCTTCCCAGTTTGCAAAACTTTACCAAACATGCCACACTCTCATTTCTATTTTTACTATGGTGGATTTCCCAGCATGAAAAGGCAGAATTCATGGTAGAATGAAACAGCCCAAAAGTCACAGGTGTCAATTTCAATTTTAGGCATGACTCCAACTATTCATCTCCTTAAGATACAAATTTCTACTAACATTCCATTTTTAAAACTTTATCAAAATCCATCGGGTATTATGCTGTTCTATTACTACTTGTAATAATTCAATCCAGAAGAAAAGTATTTCCTAGAGTTACAAAAAAAATTTTAAAACTTAGTTTCAACTTACACAAGTTTTATTTTTTTTTCACAAGTATTTTTATTAAAGACATGTATGACAGAGAATAAAAAGCTGTTGAGTATAAATAACATTAAGAGAATACTCAAGAGTGGGTAAAAGTTTAAGTGGATAAAATCAAAATACAATTTCAAGAAAAGGAACCATGTAAAATAGCATATATTTTAAAAACTGATGGTGATGTAGAAAAAGTGCACTATTATACCCCATGAGAAACAGTTAAGAGTGATGAACCAATTTTATATTAAAATGTATCTATACTATGTGGGATACTGCATCCTTTCCAACCACCTGAGAGTATAACGCAAAGCATTATAAACCAACTTAAACCTATGCAAGTAGAACGGTCTTACACAAATTATTTTGGGGGTTCACAAGCAAATTAAAAACACAGTTCTAAATCCACTATATTATACTGAAAACATGAGACACACATGGTCTGTGACACTTAGAAGCACTGTAACTTACTACCTTTTATTAAGCTCTCTGGATATGCTTGGCACTGTTATATGCTCCATTTACTCCTCATATCCTTGGAGGGTTTTCTGATTTAGAAAATGTTTAACAAATACTCAGCAGCTTGCTCAGGGACTAGTCAATGAGGTGGTAAATGAAAGAGACAGATTCAAAGAGTCAGGCTCAACAGGTATTTGTCAAGAAAATGACCTGTCTGACTCCAAAGCTACACCTCCTGCTATATGAACAAGTGAGCAGAGTGAAGGAGGTGTGAAGGGTAACTGAAGTGTTTCAGTTACTTAGACTTCAGGCTTAAGTCTTAAAGGGTAGATGTCATTTGAAGACAGAAAGAATGCACAATAAAGGAACCCTAGATAGAAGCAGTATTACCTTGCAAACGTCTTTGTTTAAAACCTTATTTCACACAGTGAGCTGAAAGATTTCCTAAATAATGTGTCACTGGAGGAAAGTGTGTGTGGGGGGTGCTATTCACAGGGAAGACAGGTGTGTGTGCCCACGTCCGTATGTGTGTGTGTGTCGGGGGGTGGTTCCATGGGTCAGCTGCTGCTGAAGAGCCTTCCTTCCTGTCTTCTTCACTTTGAAGAGGGAAATACATACATACATATAGATATATACACATATATATGTATGTATATATATGGCAGTGACAGCCTGGAGATCTAACGGATGAAAATGTACTTGGTAATCTCATCACAGAAAGAAGAAACTTTCTACTAAAATATTAAATTTTTATTTTGGGATTTGCTTTTTCTCAGTACTCTCTGAGAAGATACATTTCACAGAAAAAAGGACTATACGATGGTGACTTAAAAACAAAGTAGTCTATCCTACCCCTAACCATAGTCAAGTGCTTATCAAGTGTCTTGAAAAGACAAAAACTATTATTACATGACTTCGCACTTTAATTTTTAAAGTTGAGAACAGAAAAAGTCTTTGAAACGTCAATCTGAAGTATCAAATAAAATATCTACACCACTACATTCATCTTCAATCACAAATCAATACCTGGCTCCAGATACCAATGGCGCATTTGACCTATTTTTTAAACGTTCTAATAAAAAGTAAAATGCATTTATTTCATATAACAGTGTCTGTGTGTGTGCACGCGCGCGCGCGCGCGCAAGTGCGCTTTAAAAAAAACATTAGAAGCAAAGAAGTTCAATTCTGAACCAAACACTTTGTCTTTATTAGTTCAATCTCATAAACACTTGGAGAAGGCAATGGCACTCCACTCTAGTACTCTTGCCTGGAAAATCCCAAGGATGGAGGAGCCTGGTGGGCTGCCGTCCATGGTGTCGCGAAGAGGCAGACACAACTGAGCGACTTCCCTTTCACTTTTCACTTTCAGGTATTGGAGAAGGAGATGGCAACCCACTCCAGTGTTCTTGCCTGGAGAATCCCAGGGACGGGGGAGCCTGGTGGGCTGCCACCTATGGGGTCACACAGAGTCGGACACGACTGAAGTGACTTAGCAGCAGCAGCATAAACACTAAAAATAGTAACAATCATGCTAGCAATCAATATCACAAGAAGTCTTTAATAATATAACCATTCATCTCCCGAGGAGGAGCCACAGAAGCTCTTCTGATGCCCACCCATCTGGCCCTTTACAAAATGAAACCAAGCAAACAAACAAAAGGAGCAGGAACTTTCCCCAAGTATCTAACTGCAGCAACTCACCCTATTTTGCCTTGCTAGAGGAACTATATATACAGTGACATTTCACAAAGCCTCACAGGTAAGAGAGAGCACAAGAGAGAAGAGCTTCTTATTCCAAATACGTTTCACATAAAGTCACCAACTTAAGTCTGCTAATGTAAAAGAGAGCGAAACAAAAAGTACCTCCACTTATCATGGCAGGGGGGCCTTCTCATTACTTTTGCTTTGGGAAATTTCAAAGAAAACTGCTGAATTCCTAAACATTTAAGGCCACGCATTTCAGAGGCAACAACAATGAAGACAAGCTCATTAAATTACAGTGCAATAAAGCAAATCTCGAGCATCCTCAAGAGTAAAGGAATTTATTTACAATTAAGAGAGTGGAGAACTGGGCCAACCCTACAGTAACGCAATAATGCCGCGTCACGAAACTGCGCATTCCAAGAGCAACTTTCTCCAGCCAGAGAAATTAAGTCGGAGGGATCTTCTGCAGTGCTCAGTGCCCCCCGCCCTCTTCAAAACACGAACGACTGTTTTCGAAGGAGTAAAATCGCGAGCTACCCACCCTCATGTGGCTGACTTTCTGTAAAGAAAGGTTTCGGAACTTTCCCTAAGCTGTAAGCGCCGGGTGAGGGTGAATAATCGGTAAACAGCGGGGGTGGGGAGGCCAGAATGGTCCAGAGATGCTCCGGGGGGACCGCCACCCGAGGGGGCCAGGCGGCGCCCTCCAACCCAACAGTAAATAGGGAGGGGGCGTAGCGAGCTCGAAGGCTCCGTAGATACCCGAGGTGAGGGTTAACTAAGAACTTCTCCAACGAATCCCTCCCGAAACCGCTCCCTTCCACGAAAGTTCCACCTCTGAGACCTGGATGGGGCCCGAGGCCTTCTCGGCGCTTCCCGCCCGGCCAGCGCGCCGCAGGCCCGGGGCGCCCACGCCACCCGCCCGCCTTTGCGGGGGTGGGGTCCGCGCAGAGGCGACTCCTTCCCTCCCTCCGGCCGCAGCCCCACCTGTGCCTGCCAGACCGCCCGGCCCTTCGGCCGCAGCGCAGAGTCCGCTCCCTTAGACGCGGTGCCGCCGCCGCCGGCCCCCAGCTCCGCGCGGACTGGCCCGCGGGTCCCGGAGCCCCGCACTCCGGGGCTGACAAAACCTGAGGAGGCGCGCGCTGCGGCGCTAACCACGTCACGCGGCCGCGCCGCACTGCGCCGCCCCGCCCCGCCCCGCCCCGCCCGCCAGCGCGGCTCCCGCGTGACCCGAGCGCACGGCCTCCGCAGCTCGGCCCTCACATGACGCCCACGCGGCCCCGCTGCCTCGCGGACTCTTCCCCTGCCCTCCCAGCCTCAGTTTTGTCCGGTCAGACCTTCTAAATGGCCTCTGGGGCGACGTTAGTCCACTTGGAACGTCTGAGTCACCGTAAAACTAAGGGGAGAAAAAGATAAAGGGCCGAAGGCCGGAAGAGAACCACTTGAGCCAGCGACTCAGCGCGGACTCCCAAACTAGGGTCTGCCGGCCACGTCGACGGTCCGGCGCTTGCGCAGTCTCTTAGTCTCTTGAGGACCCCAGGCCGCGGGAGGGAGTGGTCCAGAGCGGTGGGCGTTGAGGGTTGATGGTTAGGGGGAGCCGTGTGTGCTAAAAGTTTGTAGCAACAGCATGGTTAAAAAAAAAAAAAGTTCGTGACGCTTACCTAAGGTTAAAGAGCAAATGTGCTGATTCCATTTATGTTTATGGAAAGTCAAAAGGGGAAAATCAAAGTAAACATACGCTTCTTTAAAAGTTATTTAAAGTTAATAAGCTAGTTTCGGTGCGTGGACAGGGAATGTTGCCTGATTTTCCAGTTCTGCAAGGATCAAGCCAGTGCAGCCTCCCCTGCTCCCGCACATGAGCCCCGAGGCGGGTTTAGGTTGGAGAAAAATACAACAGCAGGTCTGTGCTTAAGTTACTGGTCCTAGATAGTGAAGATGCCTATCTAAAGATTAATGAACCCAGACTCTTGCATCTTCTGATATAGAGAAAGGGACTAAGATCATGAACTTTAGCAGTAATCTTTTGAAGTTCCACTTTTTTTCCCCCTTAAGGGGAAAACACTCCACAAAACTACATATTCTGGTTTCTCCCTGATTCTTCAGAGCAGTTCTTCAAAATTATCTAAGAGGTTGTCTCCAGGGCAATAGTCTTTAGTAAGAGCCTAGTATAAAACTTAAATCTTGAAACTTTTAGATTGTATGTTTGTCTTCCGTCTGCAGATGGCAGATTTTACAGTCTTGAATAGACTTGCCTTAAAAAACTATGTATATATATATATAGTGCCCTGAGCTCTTAAGACTAGCTAAGTGACTTGTTTGAGAACGGCAGTGACTTAATTCCAGATGAATCATTACTCCGTTCAATCAAAATTGGGCTTCCCTTGTGGCTCAGCTGGTAAAGAATCTGCCTGCAATGCGGGAGACGTGGGTTCGATCCCTAGGTTGGGAAGATCCCCTGGAGAAGGGAAAGGCTACTCACTCCAGGATCCCAAAGAATTGGATACCACTGAGCGACTTTAACTTTCTTTCAGTCAAAATTAATGATGGGAAATATTGGATGACTATTGGAGGAGGCTTTTAAGTTTAAAATTTGGTAGTTCCATTTGGTATTAATAGTTCTCTGAAATCTCAGAAAGATAATAGCCATCCATCCCAAACAGAACAACCTATTGGGGGGCGGGAGGAGTATACATTAATACAGTGGGTTTAAATGATTTTTCTCTTATACACCTTAAAAAGAATTCTGAAAAACTGTGACTATGTACCGTCTCCCTCATTTTGATTGAGCATCAAAAATTTTCATCTCACTTAAAGAGTTGTAAAAGATACAAATTGTTTTCTAGTAAGTTGACATCCTAAAATAAGAGATACATAACTTTTAATTGTAGCCAGTAGAGCCTAAATACCAGATAGTTTTATATCATCATCAATTTTTAAAACTATATAGACAAACATTTCTTTAATAGGAGGAAATGTTACACCATTCCTTTTCTTCTTTTTATTTATTTATTTAGCTGCACCAGGTCTTAGTTGTAGATCCTGTAGATCTCAGGATCTTTTGTTGTGGCTCTTGGGATCTAGTTCCCTGACCAGGGATCAAACCCATGCCCCCTGATTTGGGAGCACAGAGAGTTAGCCACTGAACCACTAGGGAAATACCCATTCCTTTTTGCCTTAAACTCATATTTCCATGGGGCTTCCCTAGTGATTCAGAGGATAAAGCATCTGCCTGCAATGCAGGAGACCCAGGTTCGATCCCTGGGTTGGGAAGATCCCCTGGAGAAGGAAATGGCAACCCACTCCAGTATTCTTGCCTGGAGAATCCCATGGACAGAGGAGCCTGGCAGGCTACAGTCCACCGGGTTGCAAAGAGTCGGACACGACTGAGTGACTTCACTTTCTTTCACTTTCATATTTCCATATCACTTGATGAAATTTTACCCTGATATTTATTCTGGTTATCCCCAAAATATAAGCAATAAAAAGAAAAAAAGGTAAATTGTATGTCATCAAAATTAAAACAATTTGCTCTTCAAAAGACACCATCAAGAAATTGAAAGTATAACCTACAGACTGAGAATATATTTTTGAAGCGTCGTATTTTACTTGTATTTCAAACATATGAAAGTTATTAGGTTAGTTATAACCTAATAATCAACAAGCTAAATAATAAAGTTTTAAGTGGGCAAAAGATTTGAATAGGTGTTTCTGCAAAGATATACAAATGTCCGTGAAAAGATTCTCAATGTCATTAGTCTTTCAGGAAATGCAAGTCAAAAAGATAATGAGATGCTGTTACTTACTCACTAGAATGATTGTAATAAAAAGACAATAACTAGTGTCCTACAAAATGTGGAGCAATTCAAACCTCATGCATTACTAGTAGCAATGTAAAACGATGCAGTCATTTTTTGAAAAAAAATTTGTTTCTTAAAAGGTTGTACATAGACTTACCATTACTATCAGAGAAGGCAATGGTAGCCCACTCCAATACTCTTGGCTGGAAAATCCCATGGGCAGAGGAGCCTGATAGGCTGCCCCGCCATGGGGGCACGAAGTGTTGGGCATGACTTCACTTTCACGCATTGGAGAAGGAAATGGCAACCCACTCCAGTGTTCTTGCCTGGAGAATCCCAGGGATGGGGGAGCCTGGTGAGCTGCCGTCTGTGGGGTCACACAGAGTCGGACACGACTGAAGTGACTTAGCAGCAGCAGCAGCAACCATTACTATATGGCTTAGAAACTCCTCTTATAGGTGAAATTCTATAGACATATGTTTTCATTTTACTTGGTTCAAAATATTGGGAGATGCTGCTGTTATAAAACTTTCCACACTTACATATTTATTAACAGTGTGTTTAGGTGGCTAGAGTTTCTCAGTTTTCATATCTATAAATATTAAAATGGAAATAGGATGTTGAATTCTGTCTAGCTCTGGAAATAGTTTACATATAATACAAACAATAATATAAATACTTGTACACACATACAAAGTGCACAAGAGGACTTGACAGAACTGTTCATAGCAACCTTATTTAAAACAGCCCCAAAGTGAAAACAACCCAAATGTCAATCAACTGATGAACTGATCTAGTATATCACTACAATGAAATATTCTATTCCCAAAGTTTCCATAACATGGATGACCCTCAAAAACATTATGCTCAGTGAAAGAAGCCAGACATGAACATAAATTTCTTTTTCAGTGATTTTTCTTTGAAAGGCAAATATAAAGAGCCAGAAAGTAGATTATTGGTTGCCGAGGGCTGGGCTTGGTAATGGAATTGACTGTAAATGGACAGGTGGTTTTTCCTTTAGGGTGATGAAGATGTTCTAAAATTAGATTGTGATGATGGTTGTACAGCTCTGTAAGTACAATGAAATTCACTTGAATATTTTAAATGAGTGAATTTTATGATAGTTAAATTATATTTGAAACAGTTTAAAATTATCTCCTGGGGAATTCCCTGGTGATCCAGTGGTTAGGACTTCACATTCTCACTGCTGAGGGCTTGGGTTCAGTCCCTAGTTGGGGAACTAAGATTCCACAAGCTGAAGGGTGCAGCCAGAAAAAAATAACAACTCCTTGACTGACTATTATAATTATTTATATGTATTATACATGTGGATAAACATTTATTGAACAAAGAGTATATATTTATTGGAAATATACCCTGATAGGGTGATAGAGACTTCTTCAATTAATTCATATATTTGTGGATGACTGTCATTTAATTTTAGAAAGGGACAGGATTTAGCATCAATTCTATCCTAATTTTAATATTTAAAAATGTAAAGCTTGAGAAACTGCCTGCATAAACAAAATAAAATTAACAGAAGGAATTTTAAAACAGCATCGTCATTCAATTCTTTAAACTATCAAATCTTATGCCGCATATCACTATGATACATCATACAAATTTGTATTTTACTCCAGTGGATCTTTATTCCATTTTTTTTTTAATTAAAAAACTGAAAATCACTTGACAGCCAAAATATCTGTCACCAAGTTATAATAGTTATTTACCTCCTCAGTTTCTGGGAAGAACACCAAAAAGGCTTTATTAACACAGACCATCTGGTACCACTGAGGTCCCAGTATCCTTAGTAATGCCAAATTCAAGGGAGTGCCTGAACACCTCTAGTGGTGGCTGGGCACAAGGGGGGAACCCCCACGTCACTGCCACACTCATTCAGAACTCAGCTTCAGCAACAGGTGACTGGAGGAACGCTGGTGCCCCTGACCCTCCTAGACAGAGAGCCCCCCCACTGCCAGGTGTGGGGAGAGGGAGCCCACACCTAGCAGTGGCGTGGGAAGCACTCCTAGGTCTGGGAAGTGGGAGAGTAAAGGGTGGGGGGGTAGAGGGAAGGAGGGAGTGACTCTTGATTTAAATACCACAAACTCTCTCTGTTCTTATGATTTCAGATCTTTGGGGGGGAGTGGTCTGCAGAGTGTCTTATGCTGTTAAGGCAGAACTGACACTCTCAATAAGGTGGGTTTTAATTGCCTTACTGAAAATCCACAAAAACTAAACATATTAAAGTTTTTCTCTCTGTGTTTTATCCTGTATAACTTGATTAATTTTGTAGCCCTTTAAACATTACCAGTCCATTTTAAGTGATCACCATAATGTGGGTTATTTGGTTAACTATTAAGGTCCTTTATTTGCACAGGCTTCTTCCAAGGCAGCACTTGAAATGTGGTCACCTGTATGTTTTACTAAAATTTGCAGAAAGAAAAAAGATTTTAGTCACAATCAGTTAAGACCACTGATTCTTTATACTTGACTTCCCTTCCTGTCCTTGGTGTTTACATGACTGCAGCACATTTGAGATCTAGGGCTTCTCTGGTAGCTCAGAATCTACCCACAATTCAGGAGACCTGGGTTTCATCTATGGCTCCCTAGAGAAGGGACTAGCCATCTACTCCAGTATTCTTGCCTGGAGAATTCCATGGACTGGTGGGCTACAGTCAATGGGGTCTCAAAGAGTTGGACACAACTGAGCAACTTACGCTTTCACTTTCAAGGAGAAGTGGAGTTGGTGGTGGTGGTTGTTGTTCACTCAGTCGTGTCCAGCTCTTTGTGACCCCATGGACTGCAGCACTCCAGGCTTCCCTATCCTTCACCATCTCCCAGAGCTTGCTCAAACTCACGTCCATTGAGTCAGTGATGCCATCCAACCATCTTATACTCTGCTGTCCCCGTCTCCTGCATTCAACCTTTTCCAGCATCAAGGTCTTTTCTAATGAGTTGGTTCTTCCCATCAGGTGGCCAAAGTATTGGAGTTTCATCTTCAACATCAGTCCTTCCAGNGGCACACACCCTCCCCTTGCTGCTGCTGTTGGGACAGACGGGGGACGTTAATGCACGTGTCCACGTCTCACGGAGCTGACCCGGGACTTTGTCCAGCTGGGCCCCTGGAGCAACTGAGGGGCTGCAGGATGGACAAAGGCATGCGCAGCGGACCTGCTGAGGACAGCATCAGGACCCAAGCCCAGGGGCTGCAACGAACACCGCCGCAGAGGCCTCCCAAGGCCCCACGTCCCAGCAGACGGGGCTGGCTCAGCAGCTGCTGTGGACAGGCTGTGGCAGCCCAGGGGTGCCCTTCCCATTCTGGCACACCTACACCTGGCTGTACAAGGCCCTGCAACAAGTGAGGGCTGGCGTGGCTCTCGGCCCTGCTCCATCCTGAGGCTGTGCTGTGGAAGCTTGCCCTTCCCTCTGACCCCAAGCTGGCATGTCTCCCCCTGGTGCCGACCCCTGCCTGGTGACTCCAAAGGCCTGCAGGTGCCAGGAGGCCAAGCCCATCTGCTCTCCTCTTCTTGGCTTCAATGCCTCTCCCAAGAAGTGGCTCCAAGTTCCGGCTCAGTGCCCTTGCCTCCTCCCTGGCCTTGCTCACCTACCTGTTAATGAGTGAACTGAGTGAGTGCAGTGACTAAATGAGCCGGGCAAGGAGCTGTGTGATCACCACCCTCCTCCTGGAACTTCCCTCACCCAGAACTTGGCACGGAAGAAAAGACAAAAAGACCATCAGCAGTGCTTATAATCCCAATTCTTAAAAAACAAATTTCCCCAACAAAACACAAAACTCCCCATCCCAAAGCAGCTAAGCGCAACACGTTAGCGTGAACAGCGTTAACAGCAGAGAAAGGCGCTAAGTCACACACGCGACATCGTGGCTGGCGGCTGACACGGCCGGAACCCAACGGGCAGTACGGCTGCACATCGCCCCACAATAAATAAACACGGCGCCCTCCCGTCAGGGAGATGCGAGGGCGAAGTGAAGCACAACGGCTGGACAAACACGCGCCTGTTATGCCAAAATCTGGCTTAAAAAAAAAATTAACCCATAGGCAGGAACGCTCAGGACACCTGTCAGTAGTGTGATCAGGAGTGGAGTCGGCCCAGAAGGCTGACGTGGCAGCAACAGGGTGCCCGGGCCTCCAGCCTGCTTTCACAGATGCTGGGGAGCCACACCCCTGGTCTTTCCGTATAAAGGGAGCTCAGGGGCCCCTGCCCCTGCAGGAGTGACAGTACCCCACCCCCCAGGCGCACATCCCAGGGAGGCCACCAAGCTCTGGACAGAGTCACATGGCCCCCGTGCTCCGCCAGGTCACATCGAGAGCCGGTGGTGGACCACGAGGTAACCCAAGTGCTGCCCCCAGGGCCCCGCGAGAGGAGGCCGAAATCTGCCACAAGACTGCTGGAGCCCCGTGGAGAGGCAGAGGGCAGTGCCCCATGTACACCCAAGAAAACTGAGGCCCCAAGTCTCACATCAGGCCTCCAGCTTCCTCGGTGACGTTCTGCCTCCAAACGCTGAGTCGGGCCCCAGACGTGTGGACCATGGCCTGGGAGGATTCGCTTGGTGAGGAGACGTCGGTGGACGCTGTATTGGGAGCTACAGGCTGGCAGGGTCTCCTGACCAGCATGGGGAGGGAGGGCTGGACATCTGGCTGCCTCCACTTCAGCCTCAATGTCCATCTTGGGCACCCCTAAGCTGCTCTCTCTGGGCCTATCGGATCACGTGGGGCCCCAGAGCCCAGGCGGGTGACTGCTGGACTGGCCACGCGGAGCTCACGTGGCCCCCGGGAACCAGCAGCAGCTTCTTTAGCTGCAGCTGAGCAATGAGGCCCAAGGGCTCGGCTCAACCCCACCCTGGTGAGAAGGTCAGGGGTCATAGGCCAAGGCAGGGCCTAGAGGGAGACCAACTGTGGATGACATTGCTCCCAAGCAGGCTCCCTGGAAGACAGAGAGCCCGCCCAGAAACACCAGACGAGCTTCTGGGCCTTGGCTGCCTCCCAGGGAGAACGCTATGGGAACTACAACAAAAGTACAGCCTCCTGTCGGGGGTCGGGGGAGGCCGGGTGTGCGTGCTGGCCTCAGCAGGACTCACGCAGCCTCCGGAGCAGGTGCAGCTGGGGTGCTGAGGCTGGGCGCCAGGGACAGGTGACGGGGGCAGGGCCTCAGCCAGAAGCTGGGAGCACCCCAGACAGCTGCCAGGGCTGCGACCCAGCCCTTGAGGCCTGGGGTTGGGGGGGGTGGTGCAGCCTCATGGGACACAGATGAGAAGCCCATGAAGGGTCAAGGTGTCTGCTTACAGATTTCAAGTGTGAGGCTTTGAAAGAGCTAGAGCTTGATTTCAAAACTGATGCAGAACAGGCCTGAGGCCTCACTGCCCACCATCTGCCACAGGAGCCACTGGACTCCTCAGGCCTCTGTTCAGGGTGGGGTGTACAGACAGGACCTTGGAGATGTTCTGAGTGACAAGGTGTAGCCCCCTGCACCCCCCACAACTGCATGTACTGACGGGAGGCCTGGGGAGGCCCAGCTGCCCCGATCTCTGCTTGGAGCTCCCTGCCCACAACAGGTGCCAAGGCACCGCTGTCCACCAGCCCAAAGGCCCTGCTTCTACAAGCCTCTAGGCGTTCTTTCTCTTCTCCGGGGGAGGGGAGGGAGCTAGCGCAGGGCTTTAAGGCAATGAGACGTAAGCCCGGAGGTTAGTTTCACGAAAGTCACTGCATCTACAACAACGGAGAAACAGGGAAGCTGAGCCCATGTGTTCAGGCCACTGTCCAGAATCTGGTGACAGGACCTGGCCCCTCAGAAGAACGCTGTGCTGCAGACAGCGTCTGGGGAGAAAACTTTTCCACCCCATTTCTTAAAAAAATAATTGTCTTGGTAATGTCAACCCGATCCAAGACTTAAGTTAAAAAAAAATAATACAAATAAACAAAGGTGAGAAGGGAGGAGGCCCAACTCGGGAGGAAGCCCGCGGCCTCCTTGGTCCGATGTTCCTGCCTCCACGCTTGAGAGGTATCCGCGGACGTCCGCCTTTAGGGGACTAAACTCGTACCAGGGTTCACCGTGGCCCAGATGCCCCCCGGGGCAGGGACAGCGGGGGCCCCGGCAGAGCTGCCTGGATGGTGGGACCAAGTTGCTCTCTCAGGGCAGCCTCCTGGTTCTGGTCGCTTACGTCTCCTGGGGAACCACGTGCATGAGCTTCTGGCACAGGACCGTCGTGGAAACTGCCGGGAGAAGACGTCATTACTCAGGTGCCCTGGCCTGGTGCCTGAGGGTCAGGGCTGCACGGGACGTGGGCTCACTCAGCCTTGTTGTCTGAGTCCTGAGGTTGTAAGAGAAGCCAGGAATTCACGTGTGGGCATCAGGCCCCAGGTCTCCTGCTGGGGGGGCATGGCCTGCGCCCCTGGCTATCTGCTGGGACTATTACTGGAGGGTGGCGGGGGTGGTCAAGGATCCTAGCAAGGGAGAATCCTAGCACTGGAGGCAGCAAGTGAGCTGCCTCCACCCCTCACCCCAGTTCAGACCCCAGGACCCATAACGGGACGATGGGCCTGGCTGCCCGCACACCCACTACAGGCCTCAGAGGGGCTGAAGCAAGCGGGTGTGTGTGCTACGGCCTGGGTGAACCCACGGATGCTTCACGAGCATCACTAGGTGGGTGTTTCAGGACGGAGGGGCCCTGCGTGTGTGTGACCACTCACATCATTTCACTGATGGACAGTGCCCTGGGCCCCAGGCAGGTGGCCAGCAATTCTGGGACGGCTCCCTGGGGGGTGTTTAAGCCCACCCAGGAGCATGTTGTACTAATGGCGGTCTTGGTGCAGGTCCTGAACAGGCCTGTCAGCAAGTCCCGTGACCGCTGCGAGGGATCCCGTTTTCTCCTCCCCTGCTTTTCTAGGTCAGCCGGCTGGCTTTAAGCTGGCGGCAGACGGTGGGGGGAGGATTTTGTTACTTGGCAAGAGCAGCCTGGTTTTCTGGAATCCTTTGTTTTGAGATTAGCTGGTGCCAGGCTCAACGTCTTATCCTGAAATACGTGGGCCAGGTCACCACCAGACAGGCCTGGCTTGGTCATTGCGGGACCCTCAGCCAGGACCTTGCATATCCTGATGCTGACCACCCCGACTCCCGCCAGTGACCCAGGGCGGGGGGCACTGCCCACTGTGCTGCTCCTGGCCACTGGACTGAGGTCAGAGGAGCACAGCCAGGTGGGTGGGACAGACCCCCAGGGGACAGAGAAGGCCCGGCAGGAAGGGAGGGACTCACAGATGCTCTGGAGCAGCCACTTGGGCTTGTCTCTCCACCAGACCCCGAGGAAGTAGACGGGTAGGCCACTGAGGATGATGGTGAAGCCGATGCCGCACTCCACGGGGGTCTTCCAGAAGGAGACGGCGATCAGGAAGAGGCAGGCCAGGATGAAGAACACTGGGAGGGCCAGATGAACCTGCCAGGGGGGCCGCAGCTGACGCCGGCGAGCCTGGAGTCTCCTCTGTGTGTCTCCTCCCGCCCACACCTGCCACGACCCGGCCACCCCTGGAGCCCTCCCTCCACCCCTGCTGGAGCTGGCCTTCCCCGGGGCCCACCTGGCCTCTCCCACAGACCCCCAGACAGCCCTGTGCCTGGCTGAGCCTTCTTGATCCAAAAGGGCCACCATGCTGCCTGAGCAGCGTCTTTGCTGTTTGCCAGGGCCTGAGGTTCCCTCGGGTTGGCCTCCCTGAGCCGCGCTGGCCTCTTGAGAAGCGGACCCTGCTGCATTCTCCGTTTACCCAGCTCAGCACCAGGCAGCAGGCAGTAATTACCCAAAGACCAGCGGGAGCCAGCGGGTGAGCAGGAATAAGCAGGCTTCTCAAGGTCAGAGGAGGGTGGACTCCCAGGTTCCCACATCACAAGGAGGGAACCCTGCCCCCCACCACGGTCGCCTGACGGGGGGGTGACACCTCTGGGAAGACCGCGGCCACCACTAACAAGCAAGGTGTGCCTGCCTTCTCTGAGGGCCCTTGTGGACAGGCTGGACCACAGGTACACAGCCGCTGGGCAGAGAGCCCCACCCACACACAGCCAGGGCGGAGAGCCCTACTCACACATAGACAGGGGCCCAGGGACACTCGTCCCCCTCTGCAAACACTGTGCCTCCTGCCAGGAGGCCTGTCTACAAACGGACTCCACCCTCTGTCTACACACTGGCAAGAGACCTGGGGAGAGCAAGGGTCCCATAAGGTCAGTTCAGACTGCCTGCACCACGCCTGGCCTCACGGGGACAGCACCCCCAGGGACCCAGGTGGATCAGGGCACTGAGGTCGCCCTGGCGCCCGGGGAACCTGTCCAAGGCAGGAAGGCCAGGCCTGGCCTCTGCACGACTGCTAGGTGGGGAAGCAGGCAAGAGGCCTGTGTCAGCTGCAGAGGGTCTCCGCCTTAGATCCAACACCACTGTTGGGAGACAGAGCTAATGTGTTCGCCAGGGCCTTGGCAGGTGTGTGGCCCTCTTTGTGCAAAAAAACGGTTGCCCTTGGGGAGCTTCCCCCAGTACCAGTACCAAGTGGAGGAAAGGGAGAGGCCCTCTCAGGCTAGGTGGACAGGGGGCAGACAGTCTGAATGGACCAATCGGGGACAAAGTCGGGGGACATGTCCCACGCTGCAGCCTGTCGCAGCACCCCCATCCTTGGTCACGCCAGCGCCTGGCCCTCCCCAGACAGCGTGGCAATCCTCACTCTCCCCACCCCCTCGGCCAGGCAGTTCAGCGCTGTCCCAGGCTATTCAGTCCCCTTGCCCTGCACACCCGCCTGGCGTGGCAGCCTTCTTCTGCCCCTCTTCTTTTGGCACAAGACAAGCTCTAGGAGAGCAGGGCTTTAGGGGGTCATTTGTGATTTCAGCACCTGGAATCACACACTTGGCCATCAACAGTCATCGACCGAACTCAGTCCCTCGTCCAGACCAGAAGGTATTCGTGCACTGATCAAGGTGCCCTTGGGGAAGGCGCCCTGAGCCCTTGTCTGTGGAGGGGACAGCGTGGACGCCCAGCCCTCACCTTGATGGGTCGCTCCAGCTCCGGTTTCTGGTAGCGAAGCCAGAGCATGCCAGCGATGGCCAGGGCCACGCAGAGCCAGTTGAAGAAGCTGAAGAAGTTGATGACGGAGAAGATGTCTTTGGAGAAGGCGTAAAGCAGGGTCATGACGCACTGCAAGCAGAGGGCAGGCCATGAGCCTCAGGATGTGCCGGGGGGAGGGATGACCGCACGCGCCCCTTCCTGTCTTAGCGGAAGACGTGGTCCGCACCACGCGAGGGCCCTCAGAGCCAAGGGACGTGCTGATGGCAGGGTGGCTGAGGTCCCGGGCTTCACGGAGGTGGCAGAGGCCACGTCCACCCTGGTCGGGAGATTTGGCTTCAAGTGCCTATATGCTGATTTCAGATTTTTTTTTTTAACAACTACCATGTATTAGTTCTGGAGAAACGAAAAGCTATCTTGTGCTGTCTGGCATCCAGGGGCGCGTGTGATGAAGGGTACTCACTTGTGCTCACCTGTCTACGTCTCGTCTCAGCCTGATCCCCAGCCTGGCTGGCACCAGGTGGAACCAGCACAGGGGTCCCCAGACATGGCGTGCCCCCCTATCTCAAAGCCCTCAGTGATCCCCAAGGGACACGCCTGTCTTCCACCTGCCAGTGACCCCCTACGTGGAGGGCGGGGACTCACCGTGAACACCAGTGAGGGTACGGGCGTCAGCAGCCGCGGGTGGATCATGGAGAGGATGGAGGGCAGGTGGCCCTCCCGGGCCCCCACGAAGAACAGCCTGCGGACAGAGGGGTGGCGGTCAGCCTCAGCCGAGGGACCCAGGCATGTGGGGGTGGAGGGGCCTGTGCCATGGGCCTCAGTGTTCCTCGTGGACGGCTGCTGAGGGGTCCCAACAGCCCCAGCCCAGCAAGGTCCAGATGAACCCATGACGGTCTGGATGGACAGGGTAGCTGTGTCACCTCCAGGCAGGGATGTGGGTTATTTCCGAGTCACATGAACATCCTGACAGCTATGTTATTACTCAAAGTAACAAGAAAGAGAACCCTGAGAACTCAAGTGAGGAAGCCGTGTGCTGAGCCCACACCTCACTGCAACTCACACCCTGTCTTGCTCTGGCCCCGCGGGGCCCGCATGACAGAGCCGCCCTGGCCGGGCTCACCTGGAGGACGTGAAGAGGGACCCATTGACGGAGCCGAAGCAGGACAGGCCCACGAAGACGGGGATGATCCAGGACATGACACCCAAGTGGTAGTTCCCGAAGTCCTGGATGGACATGGACTGTGAGCCCTGCCCCTGAGACACCCGCCCTGCAGTCCCTTCCTGAGACACCCCCGGCCCCAGAGTCCCCTCCCTCATCCACACGACCCTCCCCGAGGAGCTCAGTATTTATTCAGATGGTGGACCAGCCTCTGAGGCGGGGCTGGAGGTGTGTAATGTACTCAGCCCCTCAGCTCTGAAAACAGCTGGTGCCGGGACCAGCACCGCTGAGCCAATCTAAAACCATCTGGGCGGCCTGAGCACCAGCGCCATTAAAGCCTCCTGTGGTCCCCACGCGCGGCCAGTACCCTGCACGCCTGGTGGGCCTGGCAAGGCACCGGCTCAAGCCCTCCTGCTAGGATGGTGGTTTGCAAAGGAGAGGCCCATTCTGCTCCTGTCTGAGCTCAGAGGGCAGGGCTGGCATCTTACCACGGCCACAGCCTCCGACGTGAGCATCTGCTCGGGGGTCAGCGTGGTGAAGTAGGCCAAGTTCGTCAGCACGTACACCAGGGTGACGATCGGGAGCGAGATGATAATGGCCAGGGGCAGGTTTCTGAGAGGACCAGGCGGGCATGTCAACAAAACAAGGCCCAGCACGGGGCCAGCTGACCCCTCAGTGGCTGAGCCCACACCTCACTGCAGGGGGAGCGGCACGTGGCAGGAAGGCGGTGCATGGGGGCAGGGGAGCCGTGCAAACGTGGGCCAGCAACCCAGCCCGTATCTGTGAAGTGGGCTTCCTACCCTTTCTGTGGGTGTATGCTATTCAAGGTCACACAGCTCCCCGTGAGCCCAACCCCAGGGACCCTCCCTGCACTGCACTGGGCTGGGCCCAAGGATGGGCTCTTGGATACAGCCAGGCTTCTTCCTCCTCTCAGGTGAAAATGATGAAAACATACACCTCTGTTCACACACATACCTGTAGGGATTAATCATCTCCTCTGTGACAAAATTCAAGTAATTCCTAGAATTCAGAAAGCAGACTTTTACTATACATTCCTTTTGTCATTGGAACAAAAGAATGTAGGTTCCATGGGACCCTTCCTGGTTGCCCTGGGTGGGGAGAGGGGACCCCCACAACCCCCAGGCCCCTACTGAGATGGCGATGGTCCTGCCCCTCCCCACACGCTTGGGCAGCAGCACAGTCTCTGAAGGGTCAGCAGTGTCCCTAGAGGTTTATCTGGGGGCCCCCTTCTTGGGGGCCAAGAAGAGCACCAGGGCTGCTATGGGGGCCCCTCTGTGCTTCCTTGGGATGAGAGGGGTCTCCTGTTCCCAGAATCACCATGGACGACAGATATGTGGGTTTCTGGGTGCTCTGGGGCCCAGGCATTCTAGAACCTACCATCCCCCGTAGGCAAAGAGGCCGCTGTACAGCGCTAGCACGATGTTCCCCACGTCCACTTTGGTGCCTTCAAAGGAGGACTTGGGATCCAGATTGGCTACATCACCTGGTAGAGGCCAAACAGACAGAAAGGAATTCTGGGTTAGACAACGTGGCACCGAGGGCCAGCCACAAGTTCTGGAATGTTCCTGGAGCAAAACATGGTAACAGACAAAAATGTGACAGATTAAATGCACCTGTGAGCCACCCGGGGCTAAGAGCGTGGGGGCCAAGGGAGCTCGGCTCTGCCCTGAGCATGAGGAACGCAGCCCCCGGGGCCTTCCTCTGGACCCGAGATGGGACTGTGGCTCTGCAGACCCCTAGCTGTGCTGAGTACCCCTGCCTGTCTGTGCCTGGGGGACAGGACACCTGGTGACGTGGCTCTGGGGCAGAGACCTGCTTTCCCCCTCAGTGCCAGGAGCCCAGAGCTGTAAACCCAGGCTTCTCACCCCTGCTCCTGGACATGGCAGACCCAAGGGGCTGTAGCTGGGGAAGGACGGTGGGCTGCTCTTTAACCCAGATGGACATACGGGCTCTTGGACACAAGGGGGCTGGCTTCTCAGCTGACCATTTCCACCCCAAAGGGCCCCAGGTGTCCTTCCTAGGCTTGTGGCCACAAGGCTCGACCTCTGCTCCACCATCAGCTGGCATCTCTGGCTGTGACTCCTGTGTCCCAAAAGGAAACGTGTCACTGGATTCAGGGCCCCAGGAAACCAGGGTGGCCTCAGCTCCATCTCTCCCTTTTCCTAAATGAGGCCAAATCCAGATTCCATTAGACGTCTCACAGGGGGTCCCCCCTCAACCTGGTACAATAGACATGAAACATGGGGGTCTCAGAAGGGTCCTTGGCTACCAGCACGGTGTCTGGCCTGCCTGTTCTGGACTGTTATACAATCGGTGAAATGGCCCCTTCATACCCAGGGCCGGAAAGACTTGCTCCATAATGAGGCGCCAGCCTGACAGTGGGTGCTGACACAGCAGGGGATCAGCCAGTCCCCATGGGGGGTCAGTTCCTGGCTCCCCAGCTCTGGGGGTGGTGGTGGCACTGATACACACCTCAGCGACCATCACCTTCGTGGGAGAGTCTTGCAACAGAAGCAGAGGTGCTAAGGGGAGCAGAGCCAGTGTGCCAGGCACACAGGGCTGGAGGAACCGAGCGTCAAATCGAGACAGGGACAATCTCTCACCTGCAGGGGAGGGTCTGAGCAGGGGATGGGGAGACAGAGACTGCCATGCCACCCCTGGGGCACGACAGGGAGGCTCCCGTGAACCCCTCCTTCCGCCCAGCTGAAGCCTGCACTTCCTTCCAGGCAGCACCCATTTCCTCCAGTAAGCTCTTCGAGGGAGAGATGGACCCTGAGTGTCTGCTTCTGGGTCCGCATGCCTGCACTGTCTGCCCTTCACCTCCAGCCTAAGCTGGGAGATGGATGGGGGATGGCCGCTTCTGCCCACCAGATGAGGCCATGGTCTCGTGATGATCACGGGCTCTGAGGTGGCTGGCACCTCACCCAGCCCGCCGCCCACATGTGATCCGAGTAGGATGCCTGGGTCCTGAGACTGCCCGGTCACAGGGTGATCAGCAGGGCCGGGGGTGGTGCAGACAGCTGGACAGTGCACCTCAGCACAGCACCCAGAGCCCGGCCAGTCCCCACGCAATGTTCTGGAATGTACATCCCTTTGCATCTGTCCCACCGTCAGGGACACGGAGGCTCGGGCCACCTGCCAGGGGCCTGGCTCTGGGACCATGAGGCGCCTGCCGCTCTCAGAATTCCGCAGCCGCTCCCAAGAGCCCAGGGGGGCCCCTAGTGGCTCCACCATCCCAGGTCTGCACAGATCCCGCACCCCCACATGCCTTGCTGCTGCCGCCACTGGCTTCTAGGGCATCAAAGGTCTCTGCCAACAAGGGCTCCTTCCAAGGAGCGAACCTGCCTTTCTCCTCAACCTGCCCCACTTCCCCACCAGGACACGCCTCCTTGTCTCCCGCGGACTCACGGGCAGCTTCCTTGCACACAGGCTGCAAGATAGAGCTCGGTGCATCTGCTAGAACTGGCTCCCACCTCAAGCACAACCCCGAAGCAGTGACACTGCCTGCATGTGTGTGCACGTGGGTGCACACCCAGGAACACACACGTGCACTTGTGGGCTGGAGACACCGCTACGCAGAACAGCTGCTGTTTATGCTGAGGATGAAATTCGAGGCTTGAAATACAGGCTGGGTTTTCAAGTAAGATCCACGGTTTCTAGCCCTGACGTCTGGAAGCTTCTGTCTTCGTCAAGGGTTTACTCAGCTCTGTGGACAACCAGCCTGTTGTCCTGACGTGCAAGCATCATCGCCCCGAGACGGTGGATGGAATTTCTGTCCCCAGAATTTCCTGGATGTACAGGGTGACTTGTAGCCTTGAAACCCCAAGAAAACACAGTGGCTATGCCCGAACTCAGACTGAACAATCTCACTGGGCTGCCCAGGGGCCTCTGAAGGACAGGTGTGGCTGGGCCGTCCTGCAGGGAGGTCCCGGGTTGTCTGGGGCCTCATTCCCTGTCTACAAAGTGTCCAACTCCCCTGGAGGAAAGTGGACATCCCTGCATCCCAGACCCCACATCCCCTGCACCCTCCTTCCTGGCACAGTGTGGGGGTTGGGGGGAGCTCCGCTGGGAATCTGGCAGCTTTGGGCTCCGGCCCACTACTGCAAGCCCCTCTGGACTGCCCCCATCCCGTCATCTCCCTCCTACCGAACCCCCCCAAGTGAACACACACAGGCCCCCTCAGCAGAGCCCCTGGGTCTGTCCAGCTTCTGTCTGCCGGAGGACCTCCCAGATCAGGGCCGCAGCTGTGCCAGGCACCCAACCAAATGCTGTCCGAGCGCTGCTCTCCTCCCCACGGGTGCCTCGGAGCAGGCGCCGGCTCTGCTGGCTCCACACGGCACTTGCCTGGGACCCCCAAGACGGCCACAGCTTAGGGGTGGCTGCGAGGGGACAGTGGCCCCACTTGCCCATGCCTTCCACGCATCCCGTCGGGAATGGGGCCCTCAACGCAGCTCTGGAGAGCTGGGGGTGGGGCACCTGCCTGTCTCCAGAACAGCAAAAAGCCGAGTGAGGCGGCCAGAGCCCCACAGGGTGATGTGTGTGGGCAGCTGCCTGGTGCCAGCAGCCAGCGCAGGGGACACACATGGGGTAGCCCTTCTGGGAGGGCAGACCCCAGACTCCACACAGTAGTCTCAGCCACCCACCAGCCCCGGCAAGCAGGGGACATGGTGCTGACCGGAGATACACCTGGGGCTGTCATGGGGGTAAGGGCGGGGTGGGGGCCACCTGGTGGGCGAAGGTGTGTGCCGTTGGCCAGGGCACGAGGAGGTTCCCCCAGCAGACGCTGCTGGGCAGGATCCCGCCCTAGAGCGATGGCAGGTGTCTGGGCCACGTGCGAGGGCTCCCACGGACCCCAAGCTGGAGTGCGAGTCTTGTGTAAACACAGAGCTCCAGGCACCAGACAGACGCGAGAGAAATGACTGCCAATCCCCTACCCCTGCCCATGACCACGGAGCTCCCCACTCCAGCTCTGTCCTCACAGGGCCCCCAGGCCCACGAGAGGCAGACAGGAAAGTCACCAGGGCGGACGAGCGGGGAGGCCCTCTTGCGGGGCTTGGGGTGTGGTGGGAACTCCAGCAATTCAGTGGGGTCCCCTGGGCCCCTCCTTCTCTGGGGCTTCTCTGCAGACCTCACAGGGCCACATGAAGGTGAAGCTAGCAGACAGCCACACACCGGCCCTTGGGCAGCTCTGGGCACCAGGCAGGCCCGCCTGCCCGCCAGGATCCCTCTGAGAACAAGGGGGATTGGGAGGGGAAGGTTCACAAGGCCCCAGGGAGCCCATTTCAGGAAAAGCAGCCCAAACCCCTGCGTCATGCAGACAGGGCCGTGGGAACCAGCCAAGAGAGCCCGGGGGTGCAGGCGCCCCACCCTCAGAGGGGCCGTGTGTGCACTGGGACGCCCCAACCCCTCTGGATCAGAGGACAAAGGCTCGCCAAGGTCTCTGTGGCCCCTTGGGACCAGCCTGGCCTGTCACCCTCACCACGGCTGGGCCCGGGCCCAGGCATGGGAACCCGCAGCCAGTCTGGAGATGGCGGCTGGCGGAAAGCCAGAAAAATCCCAGCGCCTCAGCGTGACCAGGACCCGCCCCTCCTGCCACATCCCCTAGAACCCCTCCCGGATGGGAGGCTGACTGTGAGAAAGTCACCCCCTCAACCAGGGCGGGGGACGTCCACTGCGCTGGAATCTTTTGCTTGGTCCCTCCATAACTCTTGGGGTTCCACACAGTGGTCGTGTACGTGGTGCCAGGTGCTGAACAGGGTACCCCAACAGTTCATGTCCCCCCTGGAACCTCAGAACATGACAAGCTCTGATAAAGGGTCTCTGCAGATGTAATCAAGGCAAGGATCGCAAGGTGAGACGCCATGGACTAAGGTGGGCCCCATTCCCCAAGCGTCCTTGTAAGACAGAGACGTGGGGGCCACATGAGGATGGAGGCCGTGTGATGTGGCCACGAACCTGGGAAGCACTAGGCAGGAAGGCCCCTCCTGTGAGCTTCGGAGGGAGCTCAGCCTGGACTGTGGACTGCTGGCCCAAGACGCTGAGACCGAACCTGCAGTGTCTGAAGCCCTGCCCGTGTCCTGTGCTGCGGCCACCCCAGGACATTCTGCAGAGTGAGGGCTCAGACGACCCCGTCTCCACTCTGCAACACACAGGCACGGCTGGGACATGAAACAGCCTGGCCATGGACCCCGCCTCTCCATCACTGGCTGAGCAAGCAGGTGCTTGGCCACAGGGCTGAGCTCTGCTGAGAGTCAGCTCTGCCCTCTGCTCCATCCACAGACCAGGCATCCCTGGCGGGGATGGAGTGGGGTTGGGGGGTGTTACATCTACAGTGGGCTTGTCGGGGTCCTCTCTCCCGCTTCCCCACCCTGGGCTGGGCACCTGGGGTCTGGTGCCTGTTCTTTGGCTCTGCCTAAGGGGGTGGGGGGCAAGGACCAGACGGTTCCCACGGCCAGCCTGTCTACTGTATCATCCATCTTTTCAACTCCTGGAGGAGCTGCCTGGGTGTGAAGATTCAAAGGACCCTCTCTCTCCCCACTGCACGGGCAGGCAAATCCGCGAGCACCAACTGTGCCCACTGCACAGGCTGGGAAACCCCCGAGCACCAACAGCACCCAGCACAGGGCTTTGTCCTGCTGCCGCCGGCCTGCTACTGACCACCCAGGGCAGGGCTGAGTCGGGGCGGCGGGGAGACAGAGCCAGCTGCCAGGCCTTTGATTTCTTCTGGGCGGGCCACACAAGCAAAGCATGTGAGCTGCACAGGCCGAAAGAAAAGTCTCAATTAAAAACCATCAAAGAGCACCCGAGGGGGTGAGCCGCCTACATCAGTTCTGCCACCGCGGCTGAGACGCCCCATCTGCGCGTGACCTGCTACTCTGGGCATCTGGCCTGCCAAGCGCCGGCCCTGTCTCCTGGGGCATGGGTGGCTGGGGGAGGACGGAAGCCCAGCCTCGGGGCCCCAGTCAGTGTCCTGCAGTCCTAGTATGGTCCCGACCCCTCTAAAACGGCCTCTGTCACGGGCACCCTGAGTCCTGCACTGGGGTGGCCGGGCCCAGGAGCATCCAAAATGTCTCCCCCTGACTTTGAAGAGAGCAGCTCTGCTCACAGGCTGCCCGAGGTGCCTGCCCACGACCCAGAGACAGGCCTGGGGCTGCTGCGGCCGCTTATCAGATGAGGACGTGAGGCTCCAGGAGGCACAGTCTCCTGGAGAGACTGGTCCGAGCTCCAGATCCTCCAGGGATGAGGGTCTCCTCCAGGCCCCACAGCTCCCTGCCCACCGACCTCGACCATCAGCAGAGCTGCTCCGGGTCTTCCCCACCACCTGCCGACACCACCCTGGGGCAGGATACAGGGTGGGCAGACCCGAGGGAGCTTATGTCCCTGCACACGGTGACCGTCCACAGTGGCCTCCACACTCAGGACTCCTGCTGAGCCCAGTGCCAGGTGAGGTCGTGGGGCTGCTGTCGGGGGTGTGAGGCGGGGCTGCCTGGTCCCCTTCCATGACCTCCAGCAGGGGCACCCTTATCTGCAGGGTGACCCCAGCCACAGCATCCACGCACCCACGAGGTCCCACCATGTGTCCTCTGGGCAGGGCTAGGCTCCAGGGACTCGCCTTCTCTGTGCCTTTCCCACCCTCCAATCCAGGAACACTGGGCTGAAGGCCCTGCAGGTGCTACAGGTAAACGGACAACAGACAAAAGCAAAAACACAAAGAGCTGCCCGCGCTTCTCTTCTCACTCAGCCCTGGTCCGCAGGCGCCACTCCCAGCCCTGCCGTCGGGCTCGCTGCTCTGTGGCCTCCCCCAGCTGAGCCATGCCCGCCGGGGTCTGAGAATAACCTCAGTCTCCCCCTTCCTGACAAGGCTAGGAGTAGGCCCATACGCCCAACTCCCCCACCCCCAGCGAGCCCCTCCCACACCTGCAACCTCCGTTCAGGACTGCAGAGTGGTCCCTGGTCACACCAACCCCGCCTCTGGCCCTCAGAAAAGCCATCCTCGTCAGGGCTGACCCTCCCCAATCCGAGTTTCCTATTCATGGGTCTGGTCCTGGGGAAGGAGGGTGAGAAGGAGAGCAACACTGCCTGTGAGTCTCACAGCATCAAGGATGAGGCCACAGAGGCCTGGAACCGGACCTGCTGGCCCCACATCCCAGCCCCTTCTGCAGCCCCAGGACCCCTGGGCTCCAGGCAGGCCAGTGGGGCCAGGCACTGGGTGAAGGACAGCAGAGATAATGCATGGGCCAGTCTGTGAGACACAGGTCATGCCCTCCAGGTGCAGCGCGGCCCGCAGCCATCCAGGCACCGTGGTGCTGAGCCCCGCCTGAAGGGTCCTGGCCCTCCTGCCGAGGGGCAGCCACCGGAGGGGAGATCAGGCAGCGGTCGTGGGGAAAGGGCTATTTCCACAAAGTCCTCTAGAAGGGAGGGGACCATCTGGAGGAAAACCGTAGACAGGAATTCTGTAGACGTTGCACTGCCTCCCAGGTTCAGAAAGGAATGGCTTCAGGGGGAGGATGTTTTCGACGGCAACAGAATTATAAACACATTATGTATTCAAGCTGAACAAAAGCTCTTTGCTATCCCTGCTGAAATTTGTTTTCCCAGAAGTCCAGTCCCCCTGCATTCCTCGTCCATCTGCATCTTATCACACCAGCCAAGCGAACCTCCCTCAGCAAGTCCTCCTTGGGAGACATGACGCAGTCCCCAGAGGGACAGGAGGGTTTCTTCTCCCAGCTGTCGGTTCCCACCGTAAGCTCCAGACGCCAGGGAGTCCCCTCTGCCTTGACCACACCTCCTTGACACCTGGAGCCTGGCCTGGCCAGCGTGCTCTAGACATAGTCTTGTTTTCAGGAAAATCCTGGGGCGTAAGATCCCAGGAAGCCAGGGGACCCAGGCTGGTCTCCCACCCCCTGCCCCCGACTCTATCAGCACCTAGATGCAGAGTGAGGCTCCAGGGTCTCTCCTTACACACGGGGCTGGGGTGGGGACCTCAGCCCTGCGGGACCACTGACCTGCAGCAGCTAAGCAGATGGCCAGCCTGGCCTACCGTCCAGCTGTGCCTCTGTTCACCGAGACACCCCCTTCAGAAACGGGGTTGACTCCACCTGCCCACCCTGGATAAGCTCTGTGGGCCACCCATCATGCCACGTGGGTGGCCATCGTGGGAGGGGTGGGGATGGTGGGCGGGCATCCACATGGCACCGGAGGCCCTGGGTGGGGCACGGGGGCTGGGGGCACGTTCCCAAGTGGAAGATCCACCAGCACTGGCAACAACACTCTTGGCCACACTCCTGACACGGCAGGTGCATCACTGAGCTCTCCCCTCACTCCCCTCGTCACCACCACGCCTGCCCTGTGTGGACAGGGGACCATGGTCTGCGTGGTAGACCCATTTCTCCCACTGCTCCAGGACTGACAACTTGCCGGTGACCACATTCACTCGGCCTACCTCAGCATCAACGCTTCTGCTGGGACCACCCGACCCACTGACTCCAGTGAATCCCCTTAGCCAAGGCGGTGGATCTGGGGCCAGGTGTCCAGAGACAGGCCCCCAACCCTAGGTTCACTCACCCTTCCCGATCTGGATGAAGCCGAGGAGGATGATCAAGGCCAGCGCCAGCAGCTTGGCAGCAGCGAAGGCGTCCTGGACACGGGTGGCAGCCTTCACGCTGTAACAGTTCACGGCCGTGAGTAGCACTGTGGAGACAGGGCAGAGAGTGAGTGCTGTGGAAACGCAGGCAGAGGGGCAGGCACACCCCAGCCCCTTCCCTGGGTCTGACCATCTGGACTCTGGAAGGGAGGGGACCCAAGGCCACAGGCTGAGCACAGGTGCCCCCAGGCTGCCATAAGGGAATGTTTCCTGATGGACAGATTTCAACCTGCCACGGGGAATCAAAACACCTCCACCTGCACCTGAGTCCCTCCAGGGGGCGCCCTTGAGAAACACAAGCTGCCATGGTGGGGGTGTGTGCACGCAGTCACCTTTCTGCTCCTACCTGACACTTCAGCACAATTTATCCGACACCCTAACCTCTCAAAGGGGGAACCCTCTCTTCAGAGGGTCCTCGTAGGATCCCCCGGGGACACAGCAGATGAGGCCTAAGCCTGACAAGCCGGGGAGGGAGGGGG
>SJYX01022687.1:208590-257781 GCA_006410675.1 Oreotragus oreotragus
GGGGGGGCGGGGCTGAAGGAGACGTACAGCTGGGGGTCCCATTGGTTAGACCAGAGAACCAGCGCCAACTCTGCTGTTGGTGTCAAGGCAGGTACTGAAGACCCCACCCCAAGGCAGTCCCCACAGCGGGGTGGGGACGTGGGGCTGGGGCACAGGGCAGGCAAGCCGGGCTCCCCAAACTCAACAACACAGGCAGGCCCCACCTGGGACCTGGGGAGACCCCAGACCTGAGCGGGGGCAGGGGCTGAGTGCTCAGGGGCCTGGCGAGCCGGCGTGAAGGCAGCCAACTCTGTAACTCAAAAGCAAACAGAATGAGATGAAAAGGAAGAAGGGAACCAGCCCCACCCATGCCCTCCTCCACCGCATCCCTTGTGGATGAGATGAAAACAAAGGAACGAACCAGCCCCCAACACCCATGCCTTCCTCCACCGTGTCCCCCGTGGAAACACGCCCGGCGTGACGGCTCTCGGAGTGGCTCTGCCTCATGCCGCTGCTGACACCAGCTGCCCGGGGGATGGCCAGGGCGCAAGTGGGGCCTTTTATGCTGGGCGGGCTGGCAGTCAGACATTAACCGGACGGCCTGGCCCCATGGGAAGGACACCTGTCCACCATGCCCCACACACAGCGCTTCTCCAGACAGAGCCAACCTGGGCTGGCAGGTGCCACATGGCTCCCTCCAGAGCTAAATTAATTACATGTACTTTTACAAAGTGAGAGAAAGGCCCCCAAAGAAATAAATCCACGCTAATTAACCAAATGAGACACGACAGTCCAGGTGGGCGAAAAACAGGAAATGGCCCCATGAGCTCTGGTTAGGACCAGCCCCTACCCACAGCTTCTCAGAAATTAACTGATACCACAATACCACCCTCCCTGTCCTTTTCTCTTTGCTGTGTTAAGCCTGGCTGATGCAATGTCTGATCAGGACTGCCTGCCACACCCCAGAAAGCAGAGGTTAAAATCTGCCTTAAAACCAGTTGCCTCTGGCCCCTGCTCCTAAACTGAAACCTTCAGACGTTCCCCACACCAGGTACGACAGTGGAGCGCTGTGACAAATGGACCCGGAGTGGCCCTCACTCATGGGGACCCTGGCCAGGCCCCCAGGGCTCCCAGTTGGCGGTCCTGCACTTGTCAGAGGCAAGTTGGTGGACAGCCGGCTCAGGGCGGTGGGGCCCATGTGAGGCCTTGAGAATGTGGGGCAGAGTCCCTGTCAGGGCACCAAAGCCGTCTTCAGCGGCAGGAGCTGAGCCCTGACTGGGAGAGGCTCAGATGAAAGGGCCGACGTGTGCAAGGGGCAAGCAGCACCAGTGACCCTCAGCGTGTGGCTCGGGGGTGGGCACACACTCAGTCCAGGCCCTCCAGGTCAGCCGCAAGACAGCTGTCCTGTATTATGCACATCAGCACTGCCACTCCCAACACAGAAGAGGAGCCAGAAGCTTAGAAAGGACTCCTGTCCTCTGTGACAANCTGCCTGAGTCCTGCTGAGGCCAGCACGCACACCCGGCCTCCCCCGACCCCCGACAGGAGGCTGTACTTTTGTTGTAGTTCCCATAGCGTTCTCCCTGGGAGGCAGCCAAGGCCCAGAAGCTCGTCTGGTGTTTCTGGGCGGGCTCTCTGTCTTCCAGGGAGCCTGCTTGGGAGCAATGTCATCCACAGTTGGTCTCCCTCTAGGCCCTGCCTTGGCCTATGACCCCTGACCTTCTCACCAGGGTGGGGTTGAGCCGAGCCCTTGGGCCTCGTTGCTCAGCTGCAGCTAAAGAAGCTGCTGCTGGTTCCCGGGGGCCACGTGAGCTCCGCGTGGCCAGTCCAGCGGTCACCCGCCTGGGCTCTGGGGCCCCACGTGATCCGATAGGCCCAGAGAGAGCAGCTTAGGGGTGCCCAAGATGGACATTGAGGCTGAAGTGGAGGCAGCCAGATGTCCAGCCCTCCCTCCCCATGCTGGTCAGGAGACCCTGCCAGCCTGTAGCTCCCAATACAGCGTCCACCGACGTCTCCTCACCAAGCGAATCCTCCCAGGCCATGGTCCACACGTCTGGGGCCCGACTCAGCGTTTGGAGGCAGAACGTCACCGAGGAAGCTGGAGGCCTGATGTGAGACTTGGGGCCTCAGTTTTCTTGGGTGTACATGGGGCACTGCCCTCTGCCTCTCCACGGGGCTCCAGCAGTCTTGTGGCAGATTTCGGCCTCCTCTCGCGGGGCCCTGGGGGCAGCACTTGGGTTACCTCGTGGTCCACCACCGGCTCTCGATGTGACCTGGCGGAGCACGGGGGCCATGTGACTCTGTCCAGAGCTTGGTGGCCTCCCTGGGATGTGCGCCTGGGGGGTGGGGTACTGTCACTCCTGCAGGGGCAGGGGCCCCTGAGCTCCCTTTATACGGAAAGACCAGGGGTGTGGCTCCCCAGCATCTGTGAAAGCAGGCTGGAGGCCCGGGCACCCTGTTGCTGCCACGTCAGCCTTCTGGGCCGACTCCACTCCTGATCACACTACTGACAGGTGTCCTGAGCGTTCCTGCCTATGGGTTAATTTTTTTTTTAAGCCAGATTTTGGCATAACAGGCGCGTGTTTGTCCAGCCGTTGTGCTTCACTTCGCCCTCGCATCTCCCTGACGGGAGGGCGCCGTGTTTATTTATTGTGGGGCGATGTGCAGCCGTACTGCCCGTTGGGTTCCGGCCGTGTCAGCCGCCAGCCACGGTGTCGCGTGTGTGACTTAGCGCCTTTCTCTGCTGTTAACGCTGTTCACGCTAACGTGTTGCGCTTAGCTGCTTTGGGATGGGGAGTTTTGTGTTTTGTTGGGGAAATTTGTTTTTTAAGAATTGGGATTATAAGCACTGCTGATGGTCTTTTTGTCTTTTCTTCCGTGCCAAGTTCTGGGTGAGGGAAGTTCCAGGAGGAGGGTGGTGATCACACAGCTCCTTGCCCGGCTCATTTAGTCACTGCACTCACTCAGTTCACTCATTAACAGGTAGGTGAGCAAGGCCAGGGAGGAGGCAAGGGCACTGAGCCGGAACTTGGAGCCACTTCTTGGGAGAGGCATTGAAGCCAAGAAGAGGAGAGCAGATGGGCTTGGCCTCCTGGCACCTGCAGGCCTTTGGAGTCACCAGGCAGGGGTCGGCACCAGGGGGAGACATGCCAGCTTGGGGTCAGAGGGAAGGGCAAGCTTCCACAGCACAGCCTCAGGATGGAGCAGGGCCGAGAGCCACGCCAGCCCTCACTTGTTGCAGGGCCTTGTACAGCCAGGTGTAGGTGTGCCAGAATGGGAAGGGCACCCCTGGGCTGCCACAGCCTGTCCACAGCAGCTGCTGAGCCAGCCCCGTCTGCTGGGCCGTGGGGCCTTGGGAGGCCTCTGCGGCGGTGTTCGTTGCAGCCCCTGGGCTTGGGTCCTGATGCTGTGTCAGCAGGTCCGCTGCGCATGCCTTTGTCCATCCTGCAGCCCCTCAGTTGCTCCAGGGGCCCAGCTGGACAAAGTCCCGGGTCAGCTCCGTGAGACGTGGACACGTGCATTAACGTCCCCCGTCTGTCTCAACAGCAGCAGCAAGGGGAGGGTGTGTGCCTGCCACAGCTGCTGATGGAAACGGGTCTAGACACAAAAAGGACGGGTCTCAAACCAGCCCAAGCAAACTGCCTAACACACATGTGGTCTGAGAGAGCTGGCAGGTCTGGGTCCTCTGTGAGGGGAAAGAGAAATGTCCCCTGGAGGCTGGGAGAAGAACCGGGCATGTTCACTCAACAGCCTGTGTCGCTCAAACCCTGGGCACCCAGGCACAGAGAGGATGTTTATTTGGAGAAGGGGAAGAAGGTGGAGGGGTGCTGGCTCTTGCAAGAGACCTTTCTCTTTGTGGTCCCCATATTCTTGGGAAGGGGCTGGTAGGGTGGGAGTGTGGGCAGCGAGGCAGGGGCCTCTAACATCAGGGGTTAGCCAAAACCACCACGAGTGTGTGGGATCTCTCCTGGCTGTGGGGATGGGGGCCAGGCACACAGAACTGGATCCCAAGCAGAGTGGGAGGGGCCCAGGGGGAGAGCTGGGAAACCGAGCCGTCATGAGCTCCCAGGAAGAAAGCAGTGCCCACCTTGTGCTCCTGCTTCGGGACAAGACTGGTTCTGTGCATCTTAAACACATGACTTCACTCGGCGATGGTGAAGGGGGGGCCAAAGACCTGGAGAGAATACCCCCACCCACAAAGGGGCTCTCTGTACTCAGGAGTCTGCCCCAGGCGAGCAGCTCCTTGTGGCCCCAGGACCTTTGCCCTCCTGCCAGAAACTGCACCTAAATTCCTCCTTGTGCACAGCCACATCACACAGGTCCAAGCTGCAGGCCCTTCTAGGGGTCCAGCTCTGGCAAGGCCCAGATCTTTGTCCTCCAGCCAAGGGTGACTTAATCCTGCAAGTAGGAACACAACTGTAATTAACTAAAACACTTAAGTTTATATCACATCAGCGCCCCGGGTGATCAGAAGTACTCGTTTGTACCTGTTTTCCCGGAGGAGAACCTATCCTCTCTGGATCTAAGATGGGCATGGAAGTTTCCCTCATTGCCCTCTGCAGGCTGGCTGGAGGATGGCACATGTCCCCCAGAAGGGCTCTTACCCACTTCCTCCCCAAGAAGGAGGGCTTGGGGCCCAGAGTGGCATGTCCCTCCCCCTGCTCACCTCTGGTCCCAGCCCTTCCAAGCCTGGGCAGGTAGTGGCCACCCAGGCACTCTGGGCCCTAACCAGGCCCCTGAACTTGGGAAAGGGATGTGTTTAAGGCCAGGTCCTCAGAGCTGACTGGGCCTCCGGGCCGAGACTGCAGGCTGGGCTGCCCCTCACCTCCGGGAAGGTTCTATCTCATATGCCTATACAGCCGCTGAGGCTGGTTTCTCCGTTGCCACGGCCGCTCTGTCGTGGTTGCTGGGGGAGCGGGAGGCCGCCTAGACCTGACCTCTACCCCCGCCCGTTCCTCTAGCTGCCGTGATGTGTCCCAGGCTCTGACGGTGGTCCTGGAACAGCCTGCCTGCGTCTCAAGGAGCCCCGGGGGTGGGGGGCTGAGCCCTTCCTGTTCCAGAAGAGCTGCTCCTGTTCTATTTCTGGGCTGTGGACCCCACAGGGAGGGAGCTGACACACAGGGGCCAGATCTGGCCTGAGGAAGGAGGTATGTTGGACAGTCACTGCAGAGAGTCCCTGACTGAAGGATGGGCCCACGTTTGGGGCAGGGTGGGGAGAGAGGGGAGGAGGCCAAGGGTCTCCACAGGGAGGGGAAGGGGTCAGAGAGGGCCGGGGTGAGTGTGGGGTGAGGGCAGCCAGGAGGGCCGTGGGGAGGTTCCCCCCCAGGCAGCCTGTTTCAGGAGCCACTGTCAGCTCGGGGTCTGGGCAGGGAGAGGAGTCACCAGAGTCTGGTTATGAGCAGTTCATCGCCTGGGTCAGAGGGCGAAGGACAAGCGGCCCCTCCGGGGCCACATGTGGCCTCGTCACAGGGGGACAGGAAGTGTCCTCTGGTCTTGGGGGCAGTTCCAGCGCGCCGGGGAGGGGCTGCCAGCGGGCCTTCTCCAGGACGTTCAGCCCCATCTTAATGAAGTCGGGCTGTTTTCTCCTGTGGTGCCTGGCACACTGCCCCTACCCCTGCCAGCTCCCACTGCTTCCTGCTGCCCGACACCCTTCTGAGGGCCGTGGATGTGCGCCTGGCCTTGCCACCTGTTCCCCCACTAGCCCCTGGGTTACCAGGGCCACCTGTCCAGCGGTAGACAGCCCCTCGGCCAGTAACGGTTGCTGCATAGATTCCCAGGGTTATGAGTATGCATTCAGGGTTGACATCTGACTCGCATGCCCACCGCAAGGAAGCAGGAAACAGGTGCTGAGGCCGCCTGATCTCTTAAAACCGCCGGCAGAGCAATAGGAAGCTGGCTCAAGGGAAGGGGGTTCAGGATGGAGGGGACACATGTGTATACCCATGGTCGATTCCTACTGGTATATGGCAAAAAAAAACATTGCAATATCGTAAAGTAATTAGCCTGCAATTAAATAAATGTTTTAAATAAAAAAAAATTTTTTTTAAGAAATTGGCTCAAGCCCACGGTGGATGGAGACCGCGGAGGCCAACATGGTGATGGGGCAGGTCTGTGGTGGCAGTTGCACAACCCTGGCAGATGCTCTGGAAACTGTCAGGGAACTTGTTCAGTGTGTGAACCATGTCTCAATAAACCCATCACCGAAAAAAAAGGAAGAAAGAGACGGAAGACTTGCCTTATAAACAGCGTGAACCACTAAGCAGTGTGTGGAATGGTGGATGTGGTTGCTGTTCATTTGCTCAGTCGTGTCTGACTCTTTACAACCCCATGGATTGTAGCACGCCGGGCTTCCCCGTCCTTCACCATCTCCTGGAGTTTGGTCTAACTCATGTCCATTGATTCAGTACTGTTATCTAACCATCTCATCCTCTGTCACCCACTTCTCCTCCTGCCTTCAGTCTTTCCCAGCATCAGGGCCTTTTCCAGTGAGTCAACTCTTCGCATCAGGTGGCCAAAGTATTAGAGCTTCAGCTACAGCATCAGTCCTTCCAATGAATATTCAGGGTTGATTTCCTTCAGAATTGACTGGTTTGTTCTCCTTGCAGTCCATGGGACTCTCAAGAGTCTTCAGCACCTACTATTTTTACCAAAAAAAAGGAAAAGAATATCAAGTATATTTCCCTGAGTATAGAGGGTCTTTGTGGGTGGGCGGTGGCGAGGAGTTGTTGTGGGGCTTGGGGGGCGGTGCTCCATCCTGCAGTGGTCGTTGCCCTGGTGCCTGCAGGAAGGGCCTTGAGTCCCTGGGGAAGGACACCCATCTTGCACCCTTTGCACCTCTGGAGTTTTCGATCACACGGGTGATTTACACATTCACAGAAGCAGTACTTTCAAATTAGCTTTTAAAAACTCAGCAGGCTCCCTGGGATGCTGGCACTGTTCTGTGTTTAGATCTAGTCACATGGAAATTTATCCTGCTGGGCACAAAACATTCACACGCTTCCCTGTACGTGTTTTCAAATGTGCAGTGGAGGCTCGGCTGCCTGGCCGTTGCCTGGATCTCGCAGTGGGTCTTTGATATGCCCTGCAGACCCCAGGATCACACCCCTCAGTTGGATGTGACTCAGTGCATTTGAGACAAAGACCCGCCTCCATTAACACCCCCCAGGCCTTGCACATCCCCCCCTGCACCTGCCCTTCTGACTTTACTGACCCACCGCCCCTCCCTCTGTACCTCACCCACCAGCATGGTCTCACAGCAGCTGGGAGACCCCCAGGGCTTTGCACCTGTTCCTCCCCCTCACCTGCAAATTCCTCTTGCCCCCCTACCCCCTACCCCCACCCTCTATGGGCCCTTGGATCCTGGGGCCTCTCAGCACCTCAAGATCCACAGAATATCATGAGCTGCCTGTTAGCATTTCTTTCCCTCACTTGTCGCCAAGAAAACATGGGCAGCTGGGGTCTTCCGGAGACGCGTGGGTGGAAGCCAGAGAAAGTGGGTGAGCTACCCTGTGAGCTTCCCCAGGACATGAGCGCTGGCCATGTCCATGTGGCGTTGTGGCAGTCCACTCTCCAGCTACAACAGCCTGAGCAAGGTCACCTACCTCCACCTGAGCCTCGGTTTTCCCACCTGGAAGGTGGGTGTGGGAGGTGGGGAGGGTTAAGGGAAGCGGCCAAGTCAGTGTAGCATCCACCTTCCCTCCAGGACCCTGATCCCACTGCCCACTCCAGAGACAGACGGGCCCATCCAGCACCTGCTCCAGGAACAGCCAGTGGCTGGGGGAGCCCCCAGGAAACGTGCAGGGGGCCTCTGGGCACAGTGCCAGGGAGAAGCCGTTTTCTCTGGGACTCAGTGTGAGTTCTGAAACCACTACTGCTCTGGATGCGGCCTGAGAAAGAGGCCCGCACACACAGGACATGATGCCCGAGGAGTGGGGGAGAGGCTGCCACAAGCACCCCTCCCCCAATGGTGCTCCAGGACTGCAGGTGTCCCACCTCCCAGGGTAGCTGCTGATCGCTCTCAGCTGGGCCCCCCACTCGCCCTTGGCCTAGGGGACCACTCACCCAGAGCTAACGCAGGCATCCAGTGACAACTGGACATGTCCCCGGTTGTCCCCAGCTGTTACCAAAATTGCGGCCCCTCTGTACAGTGACGAATCAGACCTCAGAGACCGAATTTGGGGAGAAGTAGAAAATGATCGCTTTATTGTTTTGTCAGGCAAAGGGGGCCACAGTGGGGTCCTGCTCCAAAACACTATGTGTGTTGACCCAAGAGGACTTGATGAGGGTTTTATAACAAAGGTGGGTTCCCTGACAAGCTTAGGGTGTGGCAGGGCCTGCACGCCCTCGATCTCATCTCAGGTGGTGGTCTCCTCATCCTCACGGTTTCCTGGCTGCTTCTCCCTTGATTAGCAACTGTTGGAACCTGCGCTTTGGAACTCAGGAAAGGTCACGGAGGCCAGAGTCTGCACCTCTGCCCCAGGGGACCCTGCTCAGTTTCAGGACAAGCCCAAAGCCTCCCCAGCCCCAGAGCTCCTGTGGGGTCAGCTGGGGCCTCAACTGTGACCCAGGGCAGCTCAGTGGGACGTGGAGCTGATAGGGGAAACACGCTGATTGAGACCACCCACCCTGGCCAGGCACCATAGTAACCATTTGCATGAGTTATTTACGACAACTATTTTAGGAAGGAACAAGGAACTAACAAGCCACCAGCAACCAGAAGAGTTAAGAAAAGGTCAAAAGGTGACACTGCGTGTCCAACCACCTCCCAAAATCCTCACTGGCATCCATCTTGGCTGAGCAGTGCTTGCGCCACCAGAAGGGACCCTGAATCAGAATGATTGGCCAAAGACAACCCAGAAACGAATTGATCATGTTTCAGCTTTAACATGAGACTGTGAGCCACGTGGCAGAGCAGTTCTCCTGGGTTCCCTTACCCTACTGCTCTCTGCCCAGGTGGCCCTTCCCAATAAAGTCTGTTGCTTTGTCAACTCATGGGTCTCCTCAGTTCACTTCAATTCAGTTCAGTCGCTCAGTTGTGTCTGACTCTTTGCAACCCCATGAATCGCAGCACACCAGGCCTCCCTGTCCATCACCAACTCCCGGAGTTCACACAAACTCATGTCCATCGAGTCAGTGATGCCATCCAGCCATCTCATCTTCTGTCGTCCCCTTCTCCTCCTGCCCCCAATCCCTCCCAGCATCAGAGTCTTTTCCAATACTTCAACACTTCACGTGAGGTGGCCAAAGTACTGGAGTTTCAGCTTTAGCATCATTCCTTCCAAAGAACACCCAGGACCAATCTCTTTTAGAATGGACTGGTTGGATCTCCTTGTAGTCAAAGGGACTCTCAAGAGTCTTCTCCAACATCACAGTTCAAAAACACCAATTCTTCGGCGCTCATCTTTCTTCACAGTCCAACTCTCACATCCATACACGGCCACTGGAGAAACCATAGCCTTGACTAGACGGACCTTTGTTGGCAAAGTAATGTCTCTACTTTTCAATATGCTATCTAGGTTGGTCATAACTTTCCTTCCAAGGAGTAAGTGTCTTTTTAATTTCATGGCTGCAGTCACCGCCTGCAGTGATTTTGGAGTCCCGAAAAATACTGGGATGAGCTACCCCATGTCCGAGGTTAGGGGCAGCGGCCGAGAGTGCCAGGCTGTGATGGCACAGGAGCGGCCGAGAGGAGCTACCCCATGCCCGAGGCTGGGGCAGCAGCCGGGAGGAGCAACCCCATGTCCAAGGAGCAGTGGCTGCGCAGGCGCAGGAGGGCCTAGAGGAGCTACTCCACGTTCAAGGTCAGGAGGGGCGGTGGTGAGGAGATACCCCTGATCCAAGGTAAGGAGCAGCAGCTGTGCTTTGCTGGAGCAGCCGTGAAGAGATACCCCACGTCCAAGGTAAGAGAAACCCAAGTAAGACGGTAGGTGTTGCAAGAGGGCATCAGAGGGCAGACACACTGAAACCATAATCACAGAAAACTAATCAATCTAATCACACAGACCACAGCCTTGTCTAACTCAATGAAATTAAGCCATGCCGTGTGGGGCCACCCAAGATGGACAGGTCATGGTGGAGAGGTCTGACAGAATGGATCTCCTAGGACAATTCATTTCCCAGTGTTAGACAGCCTGCTCTCTGGCCTTAGAAGGGGTCCCCATTCCTGCAACAGGGCCACCCCAATAAGCCTTACATCCCTGGCTTGGAGGTGCTCCTGGGAGCCCACCCAAGAGGGGAGGGTCTCTTCCACCTATATGTTCCTCCCTTTGCAGTGGTCCATGTGGAACGTGGGGGTAGGGGCTATAGGGGCTATTGCTATGGGGTGGCCCAGACCAAACCCTGGGCACCCACCTACCAGAAGGGGAAGGACACAATCTTTGAAAGAATGACAGAACCCGAGGCCACAATATAAGCTGCTGCTGCTGCTGCTAAGTCGCTTCAGTCGTGTCTGACTCTGTGCGACCCCATAGACGGCAGCCCACCAGGCTCCCCTGTCCCTGGGATTCTCCAGACAAGAATACTGGAGCGGGTTGCCATTTCCTTCTCCAATGCAAGAAAGTGAAAAGTGAAAGTGAAATCGCTCAGTCATGTCTGACTCTTAGTGACCCCATGGACTGCAGCCTACCAGGTTCCTCCGTCCATGGGATTTTTCCAGGCAAGAGTACTGGAGTGGGGTGCCATTGCCTTCTCTGAATATAAGCTGAGTAGAACCAAATGGGTCCAAGATGGCAGACAAGTCAAACTGAAGAGACCTGGGTGCTCAGCGCATGTTCGTGACACATCAGCGAGTTAAATGACACACCCAGAGGAGCCATGACAGGTCAAGGTCAAGTCGCAAGATGCCTGGAAATCTCTACCCCTTCCCCGAAATAATGGAAATAATCCTCCCACTCACTAGTCTACAGATGGGCTTGATAAAAGACAGAAATGGTATGGACCTAACAGAAGCAGAAGATATTAAGAAGAGGTGGCAAGAATACACAGAAGAACGATACAAAAAAGATCTTCACGACCAAGATAATCATGATGGTGTGATCACTCACCTAGAGCCAGGCATCCTGGAATGTGAAGTCAAGTGGGCCTTAGGAAGCATCACTACGAACAAAGCTAGTGGAGGTGATGGAATTCCAGTTGAATTGTTTCAAATCCTGAAAGATGCTGTGAAAGTGCTGCACTCAATATGCCAGCAAATTTGGAAAACTCAGTAGTGGCCACAGGACTGGAAAAGGTCAGTTTTCATTCCAATTCCAAAGAAAGGCAATGCAAAAGAATGCTCAAACTACTGCACAATTGACTTCATCTCACACGTTAGTAAAGTAATGCTCAAAATTCTCCAAGCCAGGCTTCAGCAATACGTGAACCGTGAACTTCCAGATGTTCAAGCTGGTTTTAAAAAAGGCAGAGGAACCAGAGATCAAATTGCCAACATCCGCTGGATCATGGAAAAAGCAAGAGAGTTCCAGAAAAACATCTATTTCTGTTTTATTGACTATGCCAAAGTCTTTGACTGTGTGGATCACAAGAAACTGTGGAAAATTCTGAGAGATGGGAATACCAGACCACCTGACCTGCCTCTTGAGAAACCTGTATGCAGGTCAGGAAGCAACAGCTAGACCTGGACATGGAACAACAGACTGGTTCCAAATAGGAAAAGGAGTATGTCAAGGCTGTATATTATCACCCTGCTTATTTAACTTATATGCAGAGTATATCATGTGAAACGTTGGGCTGGAAGAAGCACAAGCTGGAATCAAGATTGCTGGGAGAAACATCAATAACACCCTTATGGCAGAAAGTGAAGAGGAGCTAAAAAGCCTCTTGATGAACGTGAAAGAGGAGAGTGAAAAGGCTGGCTTAAAGCTCAACATTCAGAAAATGAAGATCATGGTATCTGGTTCCATCGCTTCATGGGAAATAGATGGCGAAACAGTGGAAACAGTGTCAGACTTTTTTTGGGGGGCTCCAAAATCACTGCAGGTGGTGATTGCAGCCATGAAATTAAAAGATGCTTACTCCCTGGAAGGAAAGTTATGACCAACCTAGATAGCATATTGAAAAGCAGAGACATTACTTTGCCAACAAAGGTCTATATAGGTTTTTCCAGTGGTCATGTATGGATGTGAGAGTTGGACTGTGAAGAAAGCTGAGTGCCGAAGAATTGGTGCTTTTGAACTGTGATATTGGAGCAGACTCTTGAGAGTCCCTTGGACTGCAAGGAGATCCAACCAGTCCATTCTAAAGGAGATCAGTTCTGGGTGTTCTTTGGAAGGAATGATGCTAAAGCTGAAACTCCAGTACTTTGGCCACATCATGCAAAGAGTTGAGTCATTGGAAAAGACTCTGATGCTGGGAGGGATTGGGGGCAGGAGAAGGGGACGACAGAGGATGAGATGGCCGGATGGCATCACTGACTCGATGGACGTGAGTCTGAGTGAACTCCAGGAGTTGGTGATGGACAGGGAGGCCTGGCGTGCTGTGATTCATGGGGTCTCAAAGAGTTGGACACGACTGAGCGACTGAACTCAACTGAAAAGCTGAAAGGTGGGGGGAAATAAAATGCTCACCACACCACATTTCCCGGCCACAGTCGCCCCTGTGACAGCCCACATTCTGTCTGTGAAGTGTTCCTCTTTGAATAAATTCACTTCTTAGTTATCAGTTTGTCTCTCGCTGAATCCTTTCTGAAGTGAGACACTGAGGTCCTGAAACCAGGTCTGTGATCTCAGCTGGAAGACCGTGGGTTTTGGCTGGATCAAGTCCTAGCCACGTGAGTTAGAGCCCCAAGCAGGGTGTTGGCCGGGTTCGAGTCCCAACCTGAGGTGGACAGTTTCACTAGCATTCCCACCCATTTCTGGAGCTGGAAAGTCTGTCCTCCTGGTCTGGCCTCCTCTCCATGCCTGCGTCTTTCTCTGGCTCCTTCCAAAGGGAAATCTCTGTCTCTTCTCAACCACGAGGCTCTGGGGACCACTCTGGAGATCTGGCCCACGGCAGTGTGTTCCCGCCTATGTTCTGATGCTCATCTCCTAGAGTGCAGGGCGCCACAGGCCAGGGCTCGATCCCAGGGATCAGGACCAGTTTAGTCAAGGTCTCTACCTGGTTTTCAGAATCCTGCAGGTGGCACAAATTCCATTTGGCTAACTCTCCCCCAGATCACTCAATCCTCTTCTCTCTCCCTCGAAGGGATATAAGTGAGTTCAAATGTTTGGAAATGGTGAGGCAGCACTTGCTGGAGCCCATGACTCACAAATCCGCTTCTGGGTGTGTACCCAGCACGGATTTCAAGATGTGTGCAGGGCATGTTTGAGAAGGTTCCAGTTACTGCAGCTCATACTGGGGACTACCCGGGGTTCTGTGAACCATCAAGAGAGAGACTGTGGTGAGGTCATGTGTGGGTAGTAAACCGTGGTGAGGATGAGGGGCCAGCCACAGCCACGTGCAGCAGTTTCACAAACCCCATGTTGGACGAGAGATGCCTGGACCGCATGTTCCCTGTGTGGCGGCGTCCCAGAAAGTCCGAGCCGGGGACAGACCTTTGAACCAGTGTCCTCCTGGGGCTGTGTTCTGCTTAGTGCAACCCAGAGGTTTTGACAACAGGAATCTATCCCGTCGAAGTCCAGGGATCTGAGGTCCACAGTCAAGGTGTGGGCAGGGCAGTGATCCCCTGAGATGCCAGGGAGGGTTCTTCCTGCCTCTTCATCCATACAACCTCCGCCTCCATCCTCACACGGCCTCTACCTGTGTCTCTGAGGCTGTGTGCATTTCACCTTCTCTTACAAAGACTCTTTCATGGGATTTAGGGCCCATCCTAGTCCAGGATAAGTCATCTTGAGATCCCTACCATAATTCCATCTGTTCAGTTCAGTTCAGTCGCTCAGTCGTGTCCGACTCTTTGTGACCCCATGAATCACAGCACGCCAGGCCTCCCTGTTCATCACCATCTCCTGGAGTTCACTCAGACTCACGTCCATCGAGTCCGTGATGCCATCCAGCCATCCCATCCTCGGTCGTCCCCTTCTCCTCCTGCCCCCAATCCCTCCCAGCATCACAGCCTTTTCCAATGACTCAGCTTTTCGCATGAGGTGGCCAAAGTACTGGGGTTTCAGCTTTAGCATCTTCCCTTCCAAAGAAATCCCAGGGCCGATCTCCTTCAGAATGGATTGGTTGAATCTTCTTGCAGTCCAAAGGACTCTCAAGAGTCTTCTCCAACACCACAGTTCAAATGCATCAATTCTTCAGCACTCAGCTTTCTTCACAGTCCAACTCTCACATCCATACATGACCACAGGAAAAACCACAGCCTTGACTAGACGGACCTTAGTCGGCAAAGTAATGTCTCTGCTTTTGAATATACTATCTAGGTTGGTCATAACTTTTCTTCCAAGGAGTAAGCGTCTTCTAACTTCATGGCTGCAGTCACCATCTGCAGTGATTTTGGAGCCCAAAAAATAAAGTCTGACACTGTTTCCACTGTTTCCCCATCTATTTCCCATGAAGTGATGGGACCAGATGCCATGGTCTTCTTTTTCTGAATGTTGAGCTTTAAGCCAACTTTTTCGCTCTCCTCCTTCACTTTCATCAAGAGGCTTTTTAGTTCCTCTTCACTTTCTGCCATAAGGGTGGTGTCATCTGCATATCTGAGGTTATTGATATTTCTCCCGGCAATCTTGATTCCAGCTTGTGTTTCTTCCAGTCCAGCGTTTCTCATGATGTACTCTGCATATAAGTTAAATAAGCAGGGAGACAATATACAGCCTTGACGTACTCCTTTTCCTATTTGGAACCAGTCTGTTGTTCCATGTCCAGTTCTAACTGTTGCTTCCTGACCTGCATACAGATTTCTCAAGAGGCAGGTTAGGTGGTCTGGTATTCCCATCTCTTTCAGAATTTTCCACAGTTTATTGTGATCCACACAGTCAAAGGCTTTGGCATAGTCAATAAAGCAGAGAGCCGGGCCGGCGCACTCAGCGCGGGCCGCTTGCGAGAGCCGGGCCGGCGCACTCAGCGCGGGCCGCTTGCGAGAGCCGGGCCGGCGCACTCAGCGCGGGCCGCTTGCGAGAGCCGGGCCGGCGCACTCAGCGCGGGCCGCTTGCGAGAGCCGGGCCGGCGCACTCAGCGCGGGCCGCTTGCGAGAGCCGGGCCGGCGCACTCAGCGCGGGCCGCTTGCGAGAGCCGGGCCGGCGCACTCAGCGCGGGCCGCTTGCGAGAGCCGGGCCGGCGCACTCAGCGCGGGCCGCTTGCGAGAGCCGGGCCGGCGCACTCAGCGCGGGCCGCTTGCGAGAGCCGGGCCGGCGCACTCAGCGCGGGCCGCTTGCGAGAGCCGGGCCGGCGCACTCAGCGCGGGCCATTTGCGAGAGCCGGGCCGGCGCACTCAGCGCGGGCCGCTTGCGAGAGCCGGGCCGGCGCACTCAGCGCGGGCCATTTGCGAGAGCCGGGCCGGCGCACTCAGCGCGGGCCGCTTGCGAGAGCCGGGCCGGCGCACTCAGCGCGGGCCATTTGCGAGAGCCGGGCCGGCGCACTCAGCGCGGGCCGCTTGCGAGAGCCGGGCCGGCGCACTCAGCGCGGGCCATTTGCGAGAGCCGGGCCGGCGCACTCAGCGCGGGCCGCTTGCGAGAGCCGGGCCGGCGCACTCAGCGCGGGCCATTTGCGAGAGCCGGGCCGGCGCACTCAGCGCGGGCCGCTTGCGAGAGCCGGGCCGGCGCACTCAGCGCGGGCGAGAGGAGCTACCCCACGTCCGAGGTCAGGGGCAGCAACCTAGAGTGCCAGGCTGCGACGGCGCAGGAACGGCCGAGAGGAGCTACCCTGTGTCTGAGGTCAGTGGCGGCCGGGAGGAGCTACCCCTCATCCGAGGTCAGTGGCGGCCGGGAGGAGACACCCCGCGTCTGAGGTCAGGGCGGCGGCCGGGAGGAGCTACCCCGTGTCCGAGGTCAGGGGCGGCCAGGAAGAGACACCCCACGTCCGAGGCCAGGGGCGGCCGGGAGAAGCCACCTTGCGCCCGAGGCCAGGGGTGGTGACCCGGAGGAGCCACCCTGAGCCCGAGGCCAGGGGCGGCAGCTGGGAGAAGCCACCCACGCCCGAGGCCACGGCCGGCGGCCGGGAGGAGCAACCCGAGGAGCAGGGGCTGCGCAGGCGCAGGAGGGCCTAGAGGAGCTGTCCCACGTTGAAGGTCAGGAACTGCGGCGGTAAGGAGATACCCCTCGTCCAAGGTAAGGAGCAGCCGTGAAGAGACAACCCACGCCCAAGGTAAGAGAAACCCAAGTAAGATGGTAGGTGTTGCAAGAGGGCATCAGAGGGCAGACACACTGAAACCATACTCGCAGAAAACTAGTCAATCTAATCACACTAGGACCAGGGCCTTGTCTAACTCAATGAAACCAAGCCATGCCTGCAGGGCAACCCAAGGCGGGCGGGTCATGGTGGAGAGGTCTGACAGAACGTGGTCCACTGGAGAAGGGAATGGCAAGCCACTTCAGTATTCTTGCCTTGAGAACCCCATGAACAGTATGAAAAGGCAAAATGATAGGATATCAAAAGAGAATCTCCCCAGGTCGTTAGGTGCCCAATATGCTACTGGAGATCAGTGGAGAAATAACTCCAGAAAGAATGAAGGGATGGAGCCAAAGCAAAAACAATACCCAGTTGTGCATGTGACTGGTGATAGAAGCAAGATCCGATGCTGTAAAGAACAATATTGCATAGGAACCTGGAATGTCAGGTCCATGAATCAAGGCAAATTGGAAGTGGTCAAACAAGAGATGGCAAGGGTGAACGTCGACATTCTAGGAATCAGCGAACTAAAATGGACTGGAATGGGTGAATTTAACTCAGATGACCATTATATCTACTACTGCGGGCAGGAATCCCTCAGAAGAAATGGAGTAGCCATCATGGTCAACAAAAGAGTCCGAAATGCAGTACTTGGATGCAATCTCAAAAACGACAGAATGATCTCTGTTCGTTTCCAAGGCAAACCATTCAATATCACAGTTATCCAAGTCTATGCCCCAACCAGTAATGCTGAAGAAGCTGAAGTTGAACGGTTTTATGAAGACCTACAAGACCTTGTAGAACTAACACCCAAAAAAGATGTCCTTTTCATTATAGGGGACTGGAATGCTAAAGTAGGAAGTCAAGAAACACCTGGAGTAACAGGCAAATTTGGCCTTGGAATGCGGAATGAAGCAGGGCAAAGACTAATAGAGTTTTGCCAAGAAAATGCACTGGTCATAGCAAACACCCTCTTCCAGCAACACAAGAGAAGACTCTACACATGGACATCACCAGATGGTCAACACTGAAATCAGATTGATTATATTCTATGCAGCCAACGATGGAGAAGCTCTATACAGTCAACAAAAACAAGACCAGGAGCTGACTGTGGCTCAGAGCATGAACTCCTTATTACCAAATTCAGACTTAAATTGAAGAAAGTAGGGAAAACCGCTAGACCTTTCAGGTATGACCTAAATCAAATCCCTTATAATTCCATCTGCACTGTCCCTATTTCCAAACAGCATCCCAGGCTGAGGCTCTGGGTGGACATGAATGGGTGGGGCATCATCTTAACCCATGGGAGGTTCTGTTATGCCCGAAGTCCGAGTCCCCAAAACTGAGAGAATAAGATGTCCACAGCAATGCAAAAGCAAAAAGGGGTTTATTGCTAGCTCGAGCTAGGGCTCCCGTCTCATCCAGCACAGTGGAGTCTTGACGAGAGCCCTGAACCCAGAACTACAGCAGTATTTATAGGCTCAGAACAAAGACAGGAAGTTGGCAAGGGCAGATTGGCTGCAGAGGTTTCCTGGTATTTACTAATTGACCAATCTTTATTAGTTGCAGGGGTTTCCTGGTATTTACTAATTGGCCAATCTTTATTGGCTGCAATTTGGTCCTAACAGTTCCATGGGACTCTGCCAGCCCCGGCACGCCCCGCCCCATATACTGGGTCCCCCCAGCCAGTGCAGGCAGACCAGGCTCAGTTGGGAGCCCTATTCAGCCCCAAAGCTCCCTCACCTGTCACCTCCCAGGGTCGGTCACGTGTCACACGCTCAGTGAGGCCTTTTCAGACTGACTTCTAACCCCGCTGGGTCACCTGTCATCCCAGAGCCCAGCGCCCTTCTCCAGGCTCTCCCTGCATCCTGATGTGAAGATCTTCGAGCTTGGTCTGTGTGGAAGTCCACCTGGAAACTTGACCCAGATGGTTGTGGGGGCGGGGGAGAGGTGTGGGGGTGAAGCTGGGGTCTCAGAAAACTTGACAACACCCCCATCTAGACCAGAGTCTTCACACTTCTGAACAAACAACCCTCCCTGCAAACAACGGCGAATGGGGAGCCAGGGGGGAAGCAGACAAAGCAGTGGGGCCTCCTGTCTCTGCTCCCTGCCCTCACTCTGTAGGGTAACTGCCCCAGACAGTGAGGGCAAGGAGGAGCCAGGGGTGGGAGGGAGCGGGTGCAGAGCTGGGCTACCATGAGCTTCTGGCTAAGATGCCAGCCTCTCAGCCTCCGTGTGCCCCCAACATGAGGGCCACCTCCCAGGGCTGACCCCGCATGCTGTGATAGCCCGCACCTCCATCTCTGGATTAGCATTGATTAGGTTAATTAATTAGCATTAAGTCAGAACCACAGACCCAGACAGAAATGGCCAGAGGGTGTGGGACCCCACAGCTAGGATGACCATTCCACACTCTGCTCTTAGGACCAGAGCAACCTCTCCTAGATGCCGCTTCCTGTCACACTTAACAGACCCCCAAATCCATAAGACCCTGGTGGTCCGCCCCACCCCCTGCCTTCCCCTCACTCACCAGGTCACCCCACCCTGTATACTGGGTGCCCCCAGCCAGTGCAGGCAGACCAGGCTCAGTTGGGAGCCTTATTCAGCCCCAAATCTCCCTCACCTGTCACCGCCCAGGGTCGGTCACGTGTCACACGCTCAGTGAGGCCTTTTCAGACTGACTTCTAACCCCACTGGGTCACCTGTCATCCCAGAGCCCAGCGCCCTTCTCCAGGCATCTTCCTAGTTTTATTTCTGGAATAAGCACTCGTATGCGGCAGACTTCCACTAAAGAAGAATTTCTCTGTTTCCTAATTTACACCCAGCACTGGAGCTGGGCCCAGGCATGCCGAACCCAGGGGCCCAGGCTTCTCCAGCAGCACCAGAGCTCTGCAGTGACCAGAAGCCAAGCCCTGGGTCTGAGCCTGGGGACTGCCCCTGGAGGACGAGGACCCCATCCGGTCCCGTCGGATCGGTCTGTCCTGGGTGGTCTAGGCCTGCCCCGGGCCCAGATGCCCCTCATTGAGGAGAATCTCTTCTTCAGGCAGCTTCATCTCACAGGACTCAGACCATCAGGGAATGCGAGCCCTTTGCTGTGGCCAGGCTGGGCAGAACTCCCAGCTCCGGCTCAGAGAAGACCCTCCAGGGAACTTCCAGGCAGCCAAGCCGCAGTGGGGTCGCAGGTGTCCTCGCCGTTTTAAGGACCCAGAGTCAGAAGACAGCACTGACCACTTCCGGCTCCAGCAGGAGGTGAGTGCGAGCAGCTGCGGCCGCCCCTCCCTCCATGGCCGCCAGGCTCCAGCCTGTGGCTCTGTGTGCCTGTCCAGGCACCCCTGGGCTGCGCTTCGCCTCGGTTGGAGGGCGCCTCCCTTGACCCTGGTCCACACAGGGACGGGCACCCTAGCTGTCCTGCGGGACTGCTTTCGGGGAGGGGCAAGGGTGGCCTGCCCTCAGTCACGAGCTCCGGGCGGTCGTCACGGCTGTGTGGATACGGGTGAGCTCCGTCTGCCTCCGCAGTGCCCTGACGGTGAGCCGTGCTTCTCAGAATCAGCTCCGTGAGTCACCATGCAGCCGAGCCACATGGATGTCGGGCTGTGGCCACGCAGTACGGCAGCTGCCACTCCCATGGGGATGTGAGAGGCAGGCTGGAGGAAGCGGTGGGTGAGGCCGGAGCTGGTCTTAGCATCAGCCTAGAGGCCTGTGAAGGATCTGGACCCTGAGACCACATATTCCCCCTGGCCGGGTGTCCTGGGCTCAGATGACCCGGAGCTGGGGGGCTTTAGAACAACAGAAATCTCTTTCCTCCAGCCTGGAGACCAGGAATCTGAAATCAAAGGGTTGCAGGGCTGGGCTCCCTCCACAGGCCTTTTGGAGAAAGTCTCTCCTGCCTCTTCCAACTGCTAGGGGTTCCAGGCGTCCCTCCAGTGGTGGCTGCCTCCCTCCAGGCTCTGCTTCCATCATTACCTGTCATCTCCTCTGTGTATGCACCTCAGATATAAGGGCACTGTTCATCGGACCACCCTAACCTCAGTTTGGACCTCATCTAAATTCAGCTGACTCTATCTGCAGAGACCCTGTTTCCAAGTCAAATCACACCTGTGTTTCCAGGTGGAGGTGAATTAGGCGGTCACTGTCTCACTGACAAACAAGGTGTTTGTCATCAGCTCCTGGCATGTCTGGTGCAGGTGGTCCTGGCCGCTCCCCTGGGGTGCCCCAGGTCAGGGTAGCCCTGCAGTCCTGGCTGGACTCCAGTCTCCCGCACCCCAACCTCATCATTTCCACATGGGTAGGTTTTTCCAATGGGGAAGAATCTCCCCTCGGGCAGGAGGATTATGTGGGCGCCACCATTCAGATGAGCTGGCAGACGGCTGTCACCTCCCAGCGTCGGGTGTGTGTGTGTGGATATCCCTGAGTCCCTGCAGAGAGACGGTGACCTCAGGACATTTCTGTCAGCCTGGACACCGGGCGCGCCTTGTTTCCTCACTGTGGGCCACGTGACCGGGCGAGGAGCCGCTGGTCAGAGGCGGACAGCGGCTGGGGAGAAGCAGCAAAAATGCCCCAGGGGGCCTGGGAGGAGGGGCTGCACAGGAGAGGCAGGAGGAGTCCCCACCAAACGCAGGCCTGGGCCTCAGGGTCCCCTCCTCACCTGATTGTGTCCATTCCTTATGTCCTCCGGGGGCCATAGCAATTGGCTGAGCAAGACGGCCCTTGCCCTGGGGAATTTGGGGGAGCCCACTGCACCGAGCTTCTTGTCAGTCTCAGCCCATAAGCCACCTCTGTCTCTTCTTTCCCTGAGTTTCTTTCTTTTCAAAAATGTGTTTTTAAAAAACTTTTAAATCGAGGTGTGGGAGCTCCCTGGTAGCCTAGTGGTTAGCACTGAGTGCTTTCACTGCACTATTGGGGGAGCCCACTGCACCGAGCTTCTTGTCAGTCTCAGCCCATAAGCCACCTCTGTCTCTTCTTTCCCTGAGTTTCTTTCTTTTCAAAAATGTGTTTTTAAAAAACTTTTAAATCGAGGTGTGGGAGTTCCCTGGTAGCCTAGTGGTTAGCACTGAGTGCTTTCACTGCACTGGCCTGGCTGAGAAACGGACGTCCTATAAGCTGTGCAGTGCAGCAAAAAAAAAAAAAAAAAAAAGGAATAACTCATGTAATGTAAAAGCAGTCATTTAAAAATTACAATTCAGTGGCATCCAGTACCTTCACACTGTTGTACAACCAGCACCTCTGTCTAGTTGCAGAACGTTTCCGTCTCCCCAGCAGGAACTGCTGCAGCCACTGGTGGTCACCCCCATCCTCTGTCCCAGTCCCTGCACGGTCTGGACTTGCTGCTTCTGGACGTTTCACACACGCGGAACTGAGAGAGTCAATTCCTACACAGATTGATAAGTCCGGGGTCCCCAAGGAGGAGAAAGGGGTCTGGGGCTCTCAGGGAGGAGAAAGGGGTCTGAAATCCTCAAGGAGGAGGAAACGACAAACATCTTTTTTTTTTCCTCTACATTCCTTAGTCTCGGTCTGATTATACAACAAACAACTCAGTTTAAACTCTGTACTAAGGATTTTATAACAACAATATGTATCCTGCTTGAGGACAGTTTCTCCTTCCTGAAAACCTTCTGGCTAATCCTATTATCTTAAAATGTAAATTATGGGAGTGGGTCTGGTAAAATTTTTACAACCTTGAGACATTATTTTGACTTATTGTAATATCAAGATTGCCCAGAGAAATATCACTAACCTCAGATATGCAGATGACACCACCCTTACGGCAGAAAGGGAAGAGGAACTAAAAAGCCTCTTGATGAAAGTCAAAGACGAGAGTGAAAAGGTTGGCTTAAAGCTCAACATTCAGAAAACGAAGATCATGTCATCTGGTCCCATCACTTCGTGGGAAATAGATGGGGAAATAGATGGGGAAACAGTGTCAGACTTTATTTTCTTGGGCTCCAAAATCACTGCAGATGGTGATTGCAGCCATGAAATTAAAAGACGCTTACTCCTTGGAAGGAAAGTTATGACCAACCTAGATAGCATATTGAAAAGCAGAGACTTTACCAACAAAGGTCTGTCTAGTTAAGGCTGTGGTTTTTCCTGTGGTCATGTATGGATGTGAGAGTTGGACTGTGAAGAAAGCTGAGCGCTGAAGAATTGATGCATTTGAACTGTAGTGTTGGAGAAGACTCTTGAGAGTCCTTTGGACTGCAAGGAGATTCAACCAGTCCATTCTGAAGGAGATCAGCCCTGGGATTTCTTTGGAAGGAATGATGCTAAAGCTGAAACTCCAGTCCTTTGGCCACCTCATGGGAAGAGTTGACTGATTGGAAAAGACTCTGATGCTGGGAGGGATTGGGGGCAGGAGGAGAAGGGGACGACAGAAGATGAGATGGCTAGATGGTATCACTGACTCGATGGACGTAAGTCTGAGTGAACTCCAGGAGTTGGTGATGAACAGGGAGGCCTGGCGTGCTGCAATTCACGGGGTAGCAAAGAGTTGGACACGACTGAGCGACTGAACTGAACTGAACTGAATAACTAATTTTAAAAAGTAATATAACTCCCTTGCTAATACTAGCAAGGGGGGCACTCTCCATCCCCCTCTGATCCCTGTTTATACTTTAATAAAACTCTGCTGCAATTCATGGGGCCGCAAAGAGTTGGACACGACTGAGCAACTGAACTGAACTGAACTAGGTTGGTTGCTGCTTTTCTTCCAAGGAGTAAGCATCTTTTCATTTCACAGCTGCAGTCACTATCTGCGGTGATTTTGGAGCTCACATGTCGCATGGTTCTGATAGCTTATGGTGAACGGTGTCAGATTCGTGATCTCTGAAGAAGATTTAACTTCAAGAGATTCTGCAAGAAAATAAAGTCTCTTACTGTTTCCATTGTTTTCCCACCTATTTGCCATGAAGTCATGGGACCGGATGCCATGATCTAAGTTTTCTGAATGTTGAGTTTTAAGCCAACTTTGTCACTCTCCTCTTTCATCGAGACCCTTCAGTTCTTCTTTGCTTTCTGCCATAAGGGTGGTGTCATCTGCATATCTGAGGTTATTGATATTTCTCCCAGCAATCGTGATTCCAGCTTGTGCTTCATCCAGCCTGGCATTTTGCATGATTTTAAATAAGTTATTTAAACTGCATATAATTAAATAAGCAGGGTAACAATATACAGCCTTGATGTACTCCTTTGGAACTAGTCTGTTGTTCCATTTCAAGTTCTAACTGTTGCTTCTTGACCTGCATACAGATTTCTCAGGAGGCAGGTAAGGTGGTCTGGTATTCCCATCTCTTTCAGAATTTCCCACAGTTTCTATGATCCACATATTCAAAGGTTTTGGCATAGTCAATAAAGCAGAAATAGATGTTTTTCTGGAACTCTCTTGCTTTTTTGATGATCCAGAGGATGTTGGCAATTTGATCTCTGGTTCCTCTGCTTTTTCTAAATCCAGCTTGAACATCTGGAAGTTCATAGTTCACGTACTGTTGAGGCCTGGCTTGGAGAATTTTGAGCATTACTTTGCTAGCATGTGAGGTGAATGCAATTGTGCAGTAGTTTGAACATTCTTTGGCATTGTCTTTCTTTGGGATTGGAATGAAAACTGATCTTTTCCAGTCCTGTGGCCACTGCTGAGTTTTCCGAATTTGCTGGCACATTGAGTGCAGCACTTTTACAGCGTCATCTTTTAGGATTTGAAATAACTCACCTGAAATTCCCTCACCTCCACTAGCTTTGTTTGTAGTGACGCTTCCTAAGGCCCACTTGACTTCAGACTCCAGGATGTCTGGCTCTAGGTGAGTGACCACACCACTGTGGTTATCTGGGTCGTGAAGATCTTTTTTGTACTGTTCTTCTGTGTATTCTTGCCACCTCTTCTTAATATTGTCTGCTTCCGTTAGGTCCATACCATTTCTGTCCTTTATTGTGCCCATCTTTGCATGAAATGTTCCCTTGGTATCTCTAATTTTCTTGAAGAGATCTTTGCTGCTACTGCTACTGCTAAGTCACTTCAGTCATGTCCGACTCTGCGACCCCATAGACGGCAGCCCACCAGGCTCCCCCATCCCTGGGATTCTCTAGGCAAGAATACTGGAGTGGGTTGCCATTTCCTTCTCCAATGCATAAAAGTGAAAAGTCAAAAAGTGAAGTCGTTCAGTAGTGTCTGACTCTTAGTGACCCCATGGACTGCAGCCTACCAGGCTCCTCCGTCCATGGCATTTTCCAGGCAAGAGTACTGGAGTGGGGTGCCATTGCCTGCTCCAGAAGAGATCTCTAGTCTTTCCCGTTCTGTTGTTTTCCTCAATTTCTTTGCATTGACCACCGAGGAAGGCTTTCTTATCTCTCCTTGTTATTCTTTCAGTTCAGTTCAGTTGCTCAGTCAAGTCTGACTCTTTGCGAGCACACCAGGCTTCCCTGTCCATCACCAACTCCCACAGCTTGCTCAAATTCATGTCCATCGAGTTGGTGATGCCATCCAACCATCTCATCTTCTGTCATCCACTTCTCTTCCTGCCTTCGATCTTTCCCAGCATCAGGGTCTTTTCCAATGAGTCAGCTCTTCGCATCAGATGGACAAAGTATTGGAGTTTCAGCTTTAGCATCAGTCCTTCCAATGAATATTCAGGACTGATTTCCTTTAGTATTGACTGGTTTGATTTCCTTGCAGTCCAAGGGACTTTCAAGAGTCTTCTCCAATACCACAGTCGAAAAGCATCAATTCTGTGGCACTCAGCTTTCTTTATAGTCCAACTCTCAACTCAGCTATTCTTTGGAACTCTGTGTTCAAATGGGTATATCTTTCCTTTTCTCTTTTGCCTTTAGCTTCTCTTCTTTTCTCAGCTATTTGTAAGGCCTCCTCAGACAACCATTTTGCCTTTTCGCATTTCTTTTTTGGGGGAATGGTCTTGATCACTGCCTCCTGTGCAATGTCACGAACCTCTGCCCATAGTTCTTCAGGCACTCTGTCAGTCAGATCTAATCCCTTGAATCTATTTGTCACTTCCACTGTATAATCATAAGGGATTTGATTTACATCATACCTGAATCCTCTAGTGGTTTTCTCTACTTTCTTCAACTTAAGTGTGAATTTGACAACAAGGAACTCATGATCTGAGCCCCAGTTAGCTCCTGGTCTTGTTTTTGCTGACTGTATAGAATTTTTCCATCTTTGGCTGCAAAAAATATAATCTGATTTTTGTATTTACCATCTAGTGATGTCCATGTGTAGAGTTTTCCCTTGTGTTGCTGGAAGAGGGTGTTTGCTATGACAAGTGCATTCTCTTGGCAAAACTCTGTTAGCCTTTGCCCTGCTTCATTCTGTACTCCAAGGTCAAATTTGCCTGTTACTCCAGGTAGTTTTTGACTTCCTACTTTAGCATTCCAGTCCCCTATAATGAAAAGGACATCCATCTATCCAACATCCAAAAGCACCATTTTTGGGTGTTAGTTTTAGAAGGTCTTGTAGGTCTTCATAGAACCATTCAGCTTCAGCTTCTTCAGCATTACTGGTTGGGGGATAGACTTGGATTACTGTGATATTGAATGGTTTGGAAATGAACCGAGATCATTTTGTCATTTTTGAGACTGCACCCAAGTACTGCATTTTGGACTTTTTGTTGTCTATGAAGGCTACTCCATTTCTTCTAAGGAATTTTTGCCCACAGTAGTAGACGCAATGGTCATCTGAGTTAAATTCACCCGTTCCAGTCCATTTCAGTTCACTGTTTCCTAAAATGTCGATGTTCACTCTTGCCATCTCCTGCTTGACCACTTCCAATTTACCTTGATTCATGGACCTAACTTCCAGGTTCCTGTGCAATATTACTGCTTATTTAGCTTATATGCAGAGTACATCATGAGAAACGCTGGACTGGAAGAAACACAAGCTGGGATCAAGATTGCTGGGAGAAATATCAATAACCTCAGATATGCAGATGACACCACCCTTATGGCAGAAAGTGAAGAGCTAAAAAGCCTCTTGGTGAGAGTGAAAGAGAAGAGCGAAAAAGTTGGCTTAAAGCTCAACATTCAGAAAATGAAGATCATGGCATCCGNTTTGGCATAGTCAATAAAGCAGAAATAGACGTTTTTCTGGAACTCTCTTGCTTTTTCCATGATCCAGCGGATGTTGGCAATTTGATCTCTGGTTCCTCTGCCTTTTCTAAAACCAGCTTGAACATCAGGGAGTTCACGGTTCACGTATTGCTGAAGCCTGGCTTGGAGAATTTTGAGCATTACTTTACTAGCGTGTGAGATGAGTGCAATTGTGTGGTAGTTTGAGCATTTTTTGGCATTGCCTTTCTTTGGAATTGGAATGAAAACTGACCTTTTCCAGTCTTCTGGCCACTGCTGAGTTTTCCAAGTTTGCTGGCATATTGAGTACAGCACTTTCACAGCATCATCTTTCAGGATTTGAAACAGCTCAACGGGAATTCCATCACCTCCACTAGCTTTGTTCTTAGTGATGCTTTCTAAGGCCCACTTGACTTCACATTCCAAGATATTTGGCTCTAGATTAGTGATCACAACACCACGATTATCTGGGTCGTGAAGATCTTTTTTGTACAGTTCTTCCGTGTATTCTTGCCACCTCTTCTTAATATCTTCTGCTTCTGTTAGGTCCATACCATTTCTGTCCTTTATCGAGCCCATCTCTGCATGCAAAGTTCCCTTGGTACCTCCAATTCTCTTGAAGAGATCTCTAGTCTTTCCCATTCTGTTGTTTTCCTCTATTTCTTTGCATTGATCCTTGAGGAAGGCTTTCTTATCTCTTCTTGCTGTTCTTTGGAACTCTGCATTCAGATGCTTATATCTTTCTTTTTCTCCTTTGCTTTTCGCCTCTCTTCTTTTCACAGCTATTTGTAAGGCCTCCCCAGACAGTGGACAATTAACGCTCCCAGCAGGAGAGAAGGGGCAGGCCACTGCTGAGGAGCAGTCCTGGTGGAGGCACTAAGAGTGGAGGAAGGAAGAATAGCGGCTGCCAGCAGAAAGCATTGTCAAGACTTACAGAACAGACTCTCGGACTCTGTGGGAGGAGAGGGTGGGATGATCTGAGAGAACATCACTGAAACATATACATTACCGTATGTAAAACAGATCATCGGTGCCAGTTTGATGCATGAAGCAGGGCACCCACAGCCAGTGCTCTGCGACAACCTGGAGGGATGGGGTGAGGAAGAAGGTAGGAGGGGAGTTCAGGAGGGAGGAGACACATGTATACCTATGGTTGATTCATACTGGTATACAGCAAAAACCATCGCAATATTGTAAAATAATTATCTTCCAATTAAAATAAATTAATTTTTTTTAAAGTCTTAGGCTAGAGGAGTTTGGGACTGACTTCTTTATAGATTGGTCCATGTATCCCAAAGAAACGCATGCCTCTCTAAGACAGCACCCTCTGCCTCTCTACATATCTGTCTCCTTGTTTTCTTTCATGGGGGGATAATGTCTATCAATATTTAGAATTTTAGAATATGTCACTTTAGCTCCATTTGTTGAAAAAAAAAAAATAGAATACATCAAAATTCCAAAGAAAACTGTCCCTTTCTAATGTGACTGCCTACCTCCCCTCTACGCTTCTCAGGCTTTCTTTTTAAAATCTCCTACCTGAAAATGAGTTGCCCTATTCTGTGCTCTTAAGAGTCTGGGGAGTTAATCTGGCACCCCCAAGCAAGTCATGTCACTTGAGCCTCAGTCCATAAAACAGACGAATTCACCACATAAACTCAAAAATAACAGCTGGCTCTGAAATTCCGTGGTCTTGGGATACTCTCAAAAAAGGCTGAATTGTGGTTACTGATCTGCGTTAATATTCTGCTTCCCTTTTAAAGTGGTTTTTAAGGGAGAAAGCAGATAAGAGAATGGAAATTTTCTACCTTATCAGAGTAACCCGAAGCATATATTTTAAACCGTATTTTGACAGTATGAACGCAATTTTTCAAAAAACGCTTTAAAGTGTTTAGCACGATGAGTATAAGTGATTTTTATTTCTTTATCGTTTTCGGGATTTATCCAATTCTCTACAATAGACATATAACGTTTTACGTTACTAAGTGTCGGAGACAGGGTTAAGAAAGAATCTAAGAAATCCCCCTCTTCACCAGCATAAGCTGCTGTCACTCGGCGCAACAAGGCAGAAATCAGAGAATTAAAGTGATGCCAGACGTGGGAGAAAAGGAAATGCGAAAAGCACCCCCCAAATCTGTTTTCCTATTGTTATGGACACCTTGGCCCCACGTCTGCGCTTCTAACCTGCCTATAGAGACCACCTCCAAGCCTAAGACAAATCTCAGAGGTGCTGGTCAACTAGGCCTCTCTAGATCCAGCAAAGGGGCTGAAATTTAACTCAGAAGTCAGAGGGCGGGGCCTCTAGGCCTCGGAACAACCACTTGAGCGCGGCTCCGCCCCCACCTTTTGGAGCCGCGGCACCGGAGGCCCCAGCAGAGCGCAAGAGGGCGAGGCGGGGCGAGGCGGGGGAGGGCGGGGCGAGGCGGGGGAGGGCGGGGCCGGAGCGCAACTAGCTGCCCGAAACTGCAAGACCCCGAAAGGGCCCCCGGCTGCTGCAAATTTAATTCTCATTCCTTTATGGTTTGAAAGGCAGCATCGAGGTTCTCAGTCCCTTTTGGCCGTGAGGCGGAAGGCAGGAAATCCCGAAGGCAACTGAGTACCGAGAGGAGGAACAGAAATCGTCCTCTAAGGAGATAAGGCTGAATGTGTCAGGGTCCTTGTCTAAGAACAGCGGGTGGAAGAGTTCCTGGACGGTGACTTCACCGTGATCAACTGTACTAAGTTATCCATGATTTTTATTGAAAAGGAAAGCCAAGTCTCACAATTTGCAGAGGAAGCAAAAAGGGGGACCCAGGCTTTTCAGCTGAGTTGGGATGCAACTCAAACCAAAGAAAAGTCCCAGCAAGGGGACTAAGCCAGGAGCGCCCTGTTGTCCGGGATACATTTTAAAGTGTCTTCTCTCAGCACAGGGATTTATGCTGCCCTCTTGCCTCGAAGCCCACTGGACACAAGACAGCTAGCCTGTCCCTGCAGTTAACAGGGGAGAATGTTCCACCTCATGCTGGGTAAATGCAAGACCGTGCCCTACCCCACCGTGCACACATACCTTATGGATAAGCTAGGTCCGTGTGAGTGTTTCTTCACAAGCTGAAAGTCCCCACATAGGAAATGGTCAGCCTGTGAGGTGACGTCATTGTGCCTGAGGGTGCCTTTGAGAGGCACTGTGCTCTGAAACCAAAATTCACCAGGGATGGCAAAATTATTAGTGCCACTTCTGGTGGCCTTTCAGCTGAGCACCTTGGTCAGGAAAGTAACCATCTGCTTCCTTTTACCAAGTTAGACCTGGTGGTCTGGAGAGAAGATCGACCACCAGGTGGTGGGCTGATGGCACCTTTCTTCCCAGCCTGTGGATCCTGTCTAGACCAGCCCTTCTGCTCTTGAGGGGTCTTACTTCACTTACCATCAGGGTGACCAGCAGGTTTACTATTGTAGAATAGTGAACCTCCTCATCTTTACAGTGGGGCAGAGAAGGAAAGGGAAAGAATTCATGTGTTGGGTATGCACTCTGTGCCTGGCACTGTGCAAGAGGGACTGTGCCTGTTCCCTCAATCTTACCAGCCACTGTGGCAAGGGCACAGGGTGGGTTAAGTGCAGAAATTTTGATAAATCCAGAGTTGAGGTCTAACCCAGGTCTGCTAGATGTCAGCTTGCCTTCCTTCAATTGCCTGGAACACCTACATCAAGGCAGAAGATTTGATTTAAAAATTAGTCTTTTATTTTAAAACCCAATTTGCATATCTTTGCATTGTAGAGATTTGGATCTGTGCTTACCCTTTCCCACCTGCAATGACATTTACATGCCTCAACCTGAGTGCTGAAAAAGGGAGCGAATGCAGGTCTACTGGCAGCCCTGCAGGACACCGCCCTCCTGGACAACACTGTACCTCCCCCTTCAAAACAAATACCTGCACTCCCGCATCTGTCTTGAGAGGCCCAAGCTGGGAGTTTCAAATGCTGCTTAGAAAGTTTATAGGCTGACTGACACCATTAAATAAAAAGGCAGTGGCAGAGCTATCTAGAAAGAGTGGAGCCGCCATGGAGGTGGGTCACTGAAAGGGCTGAAAAATTTCTCAGCCTCCTGAAGGATCCCAGTCACCTTTCACTTCGATTACTCAAAGGAGCACCACCAGCTCGAGGCCTCGTGGACAAGTGCAACATTCCTTATCCTTGGCTGCACAACATCACCTGGGAGCTTTACAACCATTGTTGCCTGGGTCCCCCTCCCAGAGATTCTGACTTCCTCGGTTTGGACTGTGGTTTGGCATCAGGATTGGTTAATGCTCCCACATTTCCAGTGTGCAGCCTGGGGAAGAACTTTGGGGCTAGTGTTTGGTCATAGTGGCCCCAAAGAGCTGGGAAAATGGAAGTAACATTCACGAAGCAAGCCATTCAGGGTTCTTGAGGACTTCTGCTGACTGGCAGTGAAGGTGTGGAGAGGGTAGGTTTCTGAACCCTAACTCCAGCATCTGGCCCACTGTGTGACCTACGCCAAGCCACTTCATGGTTCTGAGCCTTAGTTTCCTGGTCTGTAAAATGGGAGTGATAATAATACCTCCCTCACAGGACTGTGTCAAGAACTAGCTGTACTAGGACATTGCCTGGCACGTACAAGGTCCTCGGTAGGTGACGCCTGTGACTGTTAACAAACTCCTTGGGATTAACTCACGGTTGGCATGAAGAGAAGGGATGTGCTGGGCAGACAGTACCCTTCAGAGGGGCCCTCTTAAGTGAGTGAGAGTCATACTTCTTTGGGGAGGAGCCCCATGAAACTGAAAGTGGCGTGGGAGACAGGCAGGACAACCTTCCAAGCCTCCAGGACACGTCCCACTCTGGTTGCCCACATCCAGTCCCCTTTTCACTTCCAAGTTCAGCTGTAAAGGGAGGTGGCAACTTAGGGAAAGAGTCCAAAAGCATCTGGCTACAGCTGTACCTCCCAAAGTGGGTGGCCATCAGACCGGATTATGTCACCCTCGGTTATGTCACCCACGCGTGGCAGCTCTGCCCAGGACAGGTGTGTCTGCCCAAGGACCCACACCTCCTCCCTCCCTCCTACTTTAGGCTATGATGCCATGAAGCTCTGAGGAAAGCCAGGTCCCAGGGGGTGGCCAAACCACTGCAACCTGGCCCCTGTTCTGTACAAATGTGTGCACACCTGGGTGGAGGAGACAGAGCTTGGCGATCTGTGTCAGGTGTCCCAAGGCAGAGACAAGGGGGAATCCCAACTCTGGAATAACAGTTGCTAATTCATACTCTGAGCAGCCCAGAATAAAAGATCCTGCTTCCAACATAATTATTTCTCCTTTCCTCTCCTCTCCCTCCTCCTCATCTGCAAAGTTGATGGGGCTTTTTGCATATATTATATCCTATGATGTTCAAAACAGCCGTGGGAGGCAAGAGATGCAGGGACTAAATTACCCCCACTCACTGATAAGAAAGTAGAAGCTCAGCAGATCCCATGACTTGCTCAAGTTCACAGAACTTATCGGGGGCAGAGCCAGGACTTGAATCCATGTCTGTGCACTGAGAACCCATTTCTCTCTGCCGTGCTATGTCCCCTCGCCCCTACCCTTTTCAACAGCCCTCCCACTTGCTGTGCAGTATAAGTCAATTGTGAAATGGTGCGGAGAGGAGGGTGAGGAGAGGTAGCTGGTTTGATTTTCAATTCCGAAATTGTACGTTTAAGCAACACATCATTCCCTCTCTCCTATCCTCATCTGAGATATGGCAAGGCTACCAATGCAAAGATTAAGAGGACTTAAAAAACCAACCTCCAAGCCCCTTACAAGGTCTATGCCCCCAGAACAGAGCTTTAATCTTACCAAACTTCATTTTAAAAAATTAAGGAAATGAGAGACTTCCCGAGCTGTCCAGTGGTTAAGACTCTGCATTTCCAATGCAGGGGGCACAGGTTCAATCCCTGGTTGGGAACCTAAGAGCATACATGCCGTGCAGCACGGTAAAAAAAAAAAAGAACCAAAAAAACTAAGGAAATGAGGATAGTGCAAGGTATTTTGCAAAGAGATTTTATTAGTTGCTGGCCCAAAGAGGGAAATGTTAAGTTCCAGCTGCAGAAGGCACAGATATCCGGCTAATTCCCCAAGGCGTGCTCTGTATTGACAAACCATCTGGCTTTCCGGGTCTCAGGGAAATGTCCAATACAAAGAGAAAATGAATCTAAACTAGTAGAAAAACAGCTCCCGTACAGAACCCAAGTCTCATCAATGGGACTCTCACCCTTAGCATCAAGGATGGACATTGGGCTATTAGGAACAAAATCAAGGGGGAAGAAATGGAACCAGCACAAGCATTAGCAGCAGGAAATGAGGGAAAACAGCAGACTCGCCCCCAAAGAACTCAGGGCAGGAGAAATTTCTGCTCGACTGTTACCAGCTCCTCTCCAACCCGCCCTCCTGGCACGAGGCTTCCAGGAGATGCGCACCAGCCAGGGAGCCAATCTTTCTTGAAACCTTGTCTGGAACGTCTACACTTGTGTTCACAGAGTCTGTCAATGAGGGGGCAAGAGTGGAAAAAAAGGCAGCGTCTTTTCTTCCTTAAACCGAAAAGGGAGACCCATAGGTACAGTCCACACAAACCCGAAATGATACTTGGCCTACAACTGGAGCCTCTAAGAGCCCTTCTCCTGGGGCTGAATGTTCTTTCCACAGTGGAGGTAGCCGGTGTAAGCCCTTGGCAGGGCCAGTACAGGGCTGCAAATGAACACGTCCGGGGCTGTCATCTGCTGTTCAGGGAGAATCCAGAAAGAAGGCAGTCATTCACATCCTCAGAGAAGAAAACCAAGGCACAGGGGCCGGAACAACTTGTCCAGAAGGACACACAGGTGGGTTCAGGGGCCATGAGCTGGCCCCTCCATCCTGGCACCTGCCTCCTGCCCTCTGCCGCTCATGCCCATGGGTCAGCGTTCCCAGGGCAAGAGAACACAGAACTCAGAATCAGACTGATTCCTGGTCCATCGAAGTCAAGGGGAGGTTCCCACACACCACGAGGAAACCGTCTTCTACAGGAACAACACAGAGTGGCCTCTCTCTACTCAGAAATATTGATGATGTTCCCCAAGCTTGACGTGTTCTCTTATCACCCACAGGATATCTTACTCTCCTAAGAGTGCAGCCTGCCAAAGTGCAACTCCTGAGCAGCTTAGTCTTCAGTACACCTGGTACAGCAGTAGATACTCCAGCTGCTCCCCAGCCCTGCCCCTCAGTCCTAGGATACTCACTCACTCACCATTTCCCGGTCCCTCCACATTCTCTCAACCTTCTTGGTTGTTGGATCTTTTGACATGGAATCCGACTTCTCTCCCTTGTTCAGGCACTGATGTCCAGCTCACCACTGAAGACGTGGCTCCACAGTCACCACGTCCAGGGAGCCTTCGGGGATGGCTCTGGGCTGGAGGTTTCCCAGCATGCCCCACAGCCCTGCCCTGCCGCTCCCAGGCTCCTGATCTGATTGGACCTGAGATCAGCTACATCTCCAGTTCCTCCAGGGCCTCACTCGGCTGGAATGTTTAGCATGTAACAGGTGTTTAGTGCAGTGTTTATAAAATGAACTAATGAAAAGTCCAAACACACTGTAGGGGGGGTAAAAAAAATCCCCTTTCTTGATTACAAAGCTCTAGACCTGGGGAAGTGAAGTGGCTTCTTCTGGATGCCAGAAGGGCAGGGGCCTGACGGGCGGTCTTTAGGAAGAGACTTTCCGTGAGCAGGTAAACGCAGAGCAACATGGGAGCTGATGACAGCTCTGAGGAAGCTGGGCAAAGAGTCGGGGGAGGATAAAGATATCCACCCCTGATGAACAGGACCAGCTGCCACTGGAAAGCAAAGAGCTCCTCCAGCATGGCAGATAAGGCCCGTGCCCACAGGGAGCTTCAGGAGAACCCACGGGAAAGCCATGTGGGCCAGCAGGCTTCTGAACCGGTTTTGCCTGCTGTAATGCGGCAGTGGAGGTAGGTGGGCAGGGGGCAGGTCACAGAAGCACCTGCCCTCAGGCGAGCCGTGAGGCCCCAGTGGCTGGAGAATCTCTCTAATTCTTTAGCCACCCACTGGATCTAATGTCACCTCTGGTCATGCTTGGTACTGATGGAAAAAGAGGTCATGTTTAGTGACTAACGGACATGGAAAAAGTTCCTCAGCTTCACAGGGATAGCATTACTGGGCGCGGGTCCTCGCCAGCATTTTGCAGTCCAGAGCTGGGAATCCACCTTGGGTTCGGGGATAAGTGAAGAGAGAAAGTGTTAGTTGCTCAGCCTTCTCCGACTCTTCATGACCCCATGGACTGTAGCTCACCAGGCTCCTCAGTCCATGGCAAGAATACTGGAGTGGGGAGCCATTTTCTTCTCCAGGGACTCGTCCCAACCCAGAGATTGAATCCATCCTGGTCCTCTGCATTCCAGGCAGATTCTTTACCATCTGAGCCACCAACGAAGCCCCAGGCTTTGGGAAAAATGGGAGAAATTTTAAAAGATCAGCCCATTCGTTTCCTTACCCCCAGCCCTTCCCCAGCCTCTGAGAGAGCCCAGTCTCCTCCAGCCTGAGCTGTGAGCACCCTTCACCCAATACAGACCAACCCAGTGTTAAACATCCCTCCTGCCTACCTATGATTTCTTTCTGAAATATAGTATTAACTACGTACGATATTGGAAAAGGGCACTCAAAGGGTTTGGGTGTACATCCAGTCTTCCTAAGGGCTGTTCTGTATGGCAAGTATGAACTGGCCACTGTACCCAGGGGGCCGCTCGTGGCTGGTTTATGGTGATGGGAGGGGCTGAAGCAGAGCAGAGGTGCAGAAAGACACGTCGGGAGAAGGTGCTGGTCGGCAGGATCCAACTGTGTAACAACAAACGCCCCTGGAGGGCTCGCGGGACTGGATGCACCCAGGGAGCACTGTGGCCCTGGACCAACTCCTGCCTCACTGATGCGGCTCAAGTCATCTGCTGCCTTGCATTTCTAGTTCTACAGTCAGTGAGCAAGAAAGAATACCTTAAAAAGCAATCTACCTATAGTGTAATTTACACGTGGACTGAAATAAGTTCAGGGTGGAGCAACGTAAACTCTGGTTAACAGAAGAACGCAGAAACAGCGCAGAGGAACAGGAAACAGGAATGCCGCCAAACAGACCATGAGATACAGAACCATAAATTATCTTCAAAGAGAGCTCTTTCGCAGTCAAGAGTCTGCAGCTCCCATACTGGGATGGAAACAAAAAACTCACCCACTGCCCACACCGAGCTGCCATAAGTGGGCTGAAAAACGGGTCACGTGAGGGTCTCAGCTGCCACCTGCCGTGGCCTGTGTCCCTCGCAGCTCCCTGGTTTTTGTTCTCCAGCTCAGGGGTCCGCCCAGGAAACAGCTTCCTGGACTGAAAAGGAACGTGAGCGAGCTCTGACACAAAGCCTGCTCCTGAACTTGCCGACGTGAAGCCAGTGAAACCCACGGGATCCCTAAAGTCTTGCCCTGGCAGCTCCCCTCACCCAGAGACTGGTGCCTCCAAAGGCTCGGCCTGGAGTAGACACAGCGAGCCAGGGCCAGCGGGGGCCTGCACAGCTCTGGGATTGCTCCTCGGTCTCCAGGTCCCCTTACACATGGCCCTCAGTGAGGCAATGGAGGCTGAGCTCAAAAGACACCATCCCCCTACCTCTCTGAAGAGCTCACCTGCTCCCCTGGGCATCTAGGGAAGAGGGAAGAGCTGCTCCCAAGAACAAGGTCCAGTCAAGGGTCTGCAACCAGACCAGTCTGCAACAACCACCTCCCCCACCCTTTTTTCTAAACAAGAAACAGGAGAAAGCACCAATCTCCATAAATTTCCCTGATAAGGAAAAGTGAAGGCTTATACACTAACCCGCCCCAAATCCAAAGCAAGGAAAAAACAAACAAACTTGGACTTAACCCATTAAATGGTAGCACCGATCCTGAGTCCCTCTGAAATGACAAATCGGACTAGTGATATCACTGTAAAGAAGATCCTTATAGCCCTGAGGTCTCCGAAAAGAAGTGTTAGTGCGTTAGTCATTCAGTCTTGTCTGACGTCTGACTCTTTGTGACCTCCATGGACTGCAGTCCACCAGGCACCTCTGCCCAGGGGATTCTCCAGGCAAGAATACTGGAGTGGGTTTTCCATTTCCTTCTCCAGGAGATCTTCCTGACCCAAGTATGGAACCTGAGTCTCCTGCATTGCACACAAATTCTTTACCGTCTGAGCCACCAGGGAGAGAAAAGAAGAGCTCTCCTTGACTCTCTCCTATAGGGGACAGGTGCGGTGCGGTGCAGAGCTGCTCCCGGAGGCCCAGCATGCAAACCCCTGGCACTGCAGGATGGTCCCATCTGTTGAGGGTCTCCCATAAGAGAAAGAGAAGAGCCATCCCATCCTGCTACATCTGGCATTACATGCAGGCCACGAGGAGAAAGGAGGAAGGGAAGTCTTGTCACCAAAGCAACCCTGATGGCAGAGATGCTGCTGATGCTAACGAGGACCATCGCCATGAGCCACCAGACGGATCTCAGAGCTAGTAAGACGTTCCCATGAGTGGAAGCAGCCTGTCCAGTGCAGAACAGAGCTTTTATGCTAGAACTGTCTCCTCTGCCTTCTACCTGGCTCCTGGAACCCCCCACCAACAACCCTTGCATCCTCCTCTCTGCCCAAGCCGCAAACTGTCCACGGAGACTGGTATGATGCATTGGTCAAACCAAAGACAGACGCCCTTAGTGAGGGTGGGGGTGAGGGTGGTGGTCTTGAAAGAATGATCAGAACCCCTTCTGTTCCCATCACCAATCCATCCATCCCCACCCCCAACACACAAGCCCTCCCAGCTTGACTGACCTTCAGATTCCACGCCACTAGCTGGGGAGGGGTTGAATTTGTTCTCTGACCTCCTCAGAGTATTTAGTGACTTTTCATCAAAACAGCTCTCTCCAAGGAGAGATGTTTAGCTTTATGAAAATACCTAACGCTACTGGGATATGTTTTCTTGCCAAGACATCTGACAACTGGCCTATTTTTAAAACCCCAACTAATAATCTTCGAGAAGTGCTCCACACACAGACAAGGAGGCGACGACCAAAAAAGTAACAAGACCAATATCAGGTTTTTGGTTTTCAATCCGGCCGGAATCTACCCATCCAAATAATATTTCTTCAAAGTGCTCTCCTTAGGAGGCCCTGCCCTCATTCCACTGGTGCTGTTTGTTCAGAACACTTTTGGAAAGCCTGGTTGTAACAGAGCCTTTGTTTCGCATACAGTCCAGCGTATTATTAGTAAGCACTGAACTAGCCGCCACTGCCGTGAGCTCTGCACTGTTTAGGCCCCGAGGCCAAACAGGTACGTAAAACAAGGCCTGTCCTAGCCAAGTGCACACTACCTGGTAGAAAAGGGAGGAGAAAGGGAACAAAGATTTTTTGGAGACTGTATACCATAAGCCACGTTCTGTGCTAACAGCTTCCGATACGTTGCCTTTAATACGCACACCAGAAAAAAAAAAAAAAAGTCTTCTTAAATGCAAAGACTGAGACTGAGCGAGGTTCAATGATTTAGCCAATGTCACACAACCCAGGAACGGCAGGACTGGTGCTGGCCCCGGGCTGTCAGGCTCCCAGCTAGGATTTCCCACCCCTGCAGCACCCAGCAGTATACAGGCCATCCTAATACATGAGGCTTCCCAGGTGGCGCTAGTGGTAAAGAACTAACCTGCCAGTGCAGGTAGACATAAGAGACACAGGTTCCATCCCTGGATCAGGAAGATCCCCTAGACTAAGAAATGGCAACACGCTCCAGTATCCTTGCCTGGAAAATTCCACGGACAGAGGAGCCTTGTGGGCTACAGTCCATGGGGTTGCACAGAGTCGGACATGACTGAGTATGTGTGCACTAGAAAGTAAAGGAGGCAAAGTGGGATGGGGCAGGTCGGGAGAGACTGCTCAGAGCAGGGAAACTTGATCTGGGTACCCAGGACCTGAGGGAGGAGCTTGTCATGTTATGTCTCCTCTTGCATCAGGAGCTGGCCTTGCACACATCTACTGTTTACCCTTTCATAAAGGGTCTTAGACAAGTCAGGTGAGCAGAAAGAGTTTTTCCAGGTATAAAATAGGACATGCTGTTGTTTAGTCGCTAAGTGACGTCTGACTCTTTGCAACCCCATGAACTGTAGTCCACCGGGTTCCTCTGTCCGTGGGATTTCCCAGGCAAGAATACTGGAGAGGGTTGCCATTTCCTTTCCCAGGGGATCTTCCTAACCCAGGGATGGAGCCCACGTCTCCTGCATTGGAGGCAGATTCTTTACCACTGAGCCAGGACGTTTATCTAGCTATTTACATAAACATAGACAGACAGACTTCCAAACACATCCAGACGTGTTTCACTCACTCACACAGAGTACTGCCCATGCAGCCTGTCAACCTCACAAGGAGACAAGGAAACCAGGCCTTCATCCCAACACATCAAAACTGGTATCTTACAATAGCCAAAAGGCGGAAACCACCCAAGTGCCCATCGATGGATGAATGCATGAATGAAATGTATTCTACACACACAAGGGAATATTATTCAGCCCTAAACAGGAAGAGAATTCTGAAACATGGAAGGACCTTGAAGACATTATGCTAAGTGAAATAAGCCGGTCACAAAAAGACAAATACTAACTGATTCCACTAATGTGAGGGATCTAGAGCAGTCCAATTCAGAGACAGAAAGTAGAACGGTGGTTGCCAGGGGCTAGGAGGGAGGATGGGGAGATAGTATTTAATGGGTACAGAGTTTGAGTTTAGGAAGATGAATATGGGTGGGTCTGGTCTTGGTTACACAGCAATGTGAATGTAGTTAATGCCCCAGAAATGCATACTTTAAAACAGTTAAGATGGTAAAATTTATGCTGAAGAGGACGTGGAGAAAAGAGAACCCTCCTACACTTATGGTGGGAATGTAAACTGATGTAGTCACTCTGAAAAACAGTATGGAGGTGCCTCAAAAAACTAAAAATAGTTCTCATATGATCTAGCAATCCCACTCCTGGGCCTATACCCAGGGAAAACTCGAAATCAAAAAGATACACGCACACCAATGTTCACAGCAGCAACACTATTTACAACAGCCAAGGCACGGAAGCAACCTAAATGTCTCCTGACATACGAACGGATAAAGGTGTGGTGCATCTACACAATGGACTCAAAGGTGTGGTGCATCTACACAATGGACTCAGCCACAAAAAGAATGAAAGAATGCCATTTGCAGCAACATGGCTGGACCTAGAAGTCAGAGAAAGACAAATATATGATATCACGTAAACAGAGACCCTAAAACGTGATACAAGTGGACTTGTTTACAAAACAGAAACAACTTGCAGACACAGAAAACAAATTAATGGTTACCTCAGGGGACAGGCAGTGGGGGGGATACATCAGGAGTCTGAGATTAACAGACACACACTATTACACATAGACTAGAGCCAACAAGGGCCTCCTGTGTAGTACAGGGAACTATATTCAATTTCTTACAATAACCCATAATACAAAGAAGACATAATGTGTGTATATGTGTCTATATACAGTGTATAACTACATAGCTATTTATACAGTTATAAACTGTTCATAAGATCAGTTTCTTCTATTCTCTTCCCAACCTCAGGCCATTAGGCTTCCAGTAACAGCAGCGGGAGACTGGTGGTGGCCAAATGTGACTGTACAGTCATCAGACAGTCTAAAGTCAGCCCCAGAAAAATCCCCAAATATATATAAATGCCTTAGCCCAAGCCTGAATCAACAGGAGGAAAGGGAGGGCCTAAAATTAGCAGACATACACCCCTTCCCAACTTGCAAAGCAGTACTTTGGCTTGTATATTTACCCCAGTAGAGAGCACAGCAAGTAATTTCAACACAGGAACAATGAAAAGAGACTTCTGGTATTAAGACTGATGTGTTAAGGAAAACTTTGTTCTCTGACCAAGTTCAACTTTCCCGAATAAATAATGATGCCGCAATGCCCAGCAGCCTGTTCTGTCACTGCAGCAGCTGTGCGCTCTGCTTCCGAACGGTCCTGTGTGGCTTCCATCTCTCCCCATCGAGTCTTTGTACATGATGGGTTCAATTTTAAATGACCCCCAAAAGAAAAATAAACACAGAAGGGCTCTGGGAGCAGCACTAGGTTGTACCAGCTTTAATCCTGAAGGCAGGTTTCAGTGGGTCCCAGGAGGCCTAACCAGGACCCACCCAAGTCCAGAGCGGGTACTCTTTGTCCTGGGCTCCCAGGTACCGGCTGGAGCCCAAATGAGTGACCTATGACGGGCCAATAGTAAAACATAACCACTCTGGAAAAACAAGGGTCAGAGTCCTGGGAGGGTATCAGTATTTATTCAGAGCCTACTACGTGCAAGGGGCTAAGCCTTTATTTTTCATGAGCCATCACAGCCCTGTAACTGTCCAGCTTAATGAAAGGGAAGAAATTCTGCAGTCTGCCCAAGGAGCAGAGCTAGAACTCAATTCCAAGTCATCTGACTCCAGGGTTTACACTCTTTCCATTACGCTCAGCTGCCTTTCAGAATGACTTTTATTTTTTTTTAAATCTCACTTGACTGGCTGCTCTGCTTTCCCAAGTTTTCTGTAGGCCCCAACCCAGTCCAACTTTCCATTTGGGTAAAAAGAACATCATCCCAGCTGCTGTGTCCCAAGTCACATGAAATGGCGGGAAGAGATTTTATAAACAGAAGTCCAAAAGCCTCTTTAAATAAATAGGAAAGTGGAAATTATTTTTAAAGGGGTAAGCTTCTAAAGAAAGCACGTCCCTCCCTGGGATTCCAGCACTGATCTTCACCCTACCCACCCCCAGAGGCTGAACTTGGCCTCCAGAGAGCCTGGGGGTCTGGGCCATGGTGGCTAATTCTGAGCCACCACTGTAAGGAAAAGTCACGTTACACCAGCACCTAGCTTATTCCCAAAAAAAGAGCTGGTGGGCATGTGGCATTCTAGAGACAGCCTTCACCTGCAAAACTGTTAAGGCCCAGAATATAAATACTCAGGTTTGAGGAAGGTGCCAAATCCTTAAAAAATGGAAAGAAAGAAAGAAAGAGACCAGCATACCAAGTGACACTACTTTGTAGAAATACTTTTGCCAATGCAAACGCTGTCTCTCATTTCTCCTTCTCCTCTTCACACGTACCAACAATCAGCAGACAATATACTCTCAATATCTGGCCCTAAGTCCATGGCTTTAGTCTCCTGACCCTGGAACTGTTTCAGACCCGAGTAGAACAGAGCTCGCTGGTCTCGGTACAAAGCAGGCATTGCGATCGAGTCTGCTTCTTTAATCTGGAGACCAAAGAGCCCTTCAAGGCAGCTGTTCCAATAAATCCTCCAGTCAACTGCTAGGAGCAGACAGTGCAGAGCCTTACTTTTCCAGAAGCTGAACTCAAGTTCCCATCAGGGACGGGGAGGCCCAGGAGCCCAAGAGCAGAAGAGCACAGAAGACACTGAGCTAGGAATGCCTTGGGCTTCTCGATGGGAGTCAGGCCCCTCCGTCACCCTCTTCCTCCTCGCCTGCCTCTTCCTCACTGGTCTAAACCAAACAACCATCAAGCAATGCTGAGAATCTCTTTACACAAAGAGATCAGGGAAACCCTTGTCTAAGAGTTATAGTTTTAGAATTTAATTTCTAGACTTTAGTACCATTTCCTATGTGGGTCTAGAGACCACTGCCTGCTGCTTGGCCAGANGCCTCTTCCTCACTGGTCTAAACCAAACAACCATCAAGCAATGCTGAGAATCTCTTTACACAAAGAGATCAGGGAAACCCTTGTCTAAGAGTTATAGTTTTAGAATTTAATTTCTAGACTTTAGTACCATTTCCTATGTGGGTCTAGAGACCACTGCCTGCTGCTTGGCCAGACTTTTCATTGTGACCCTTTTGGGGCAATCAAATTTACAGCATGCCCCAATACATCCCTCACACACACACACACACACACACACAACTAGAAAACAGACCTTTCACAACACACACACACACACCTGAAAACTGACATTTTGCAAAACACACTTACCATTGCTTTGTGTGATGCTTTTCTGACGTCTCTATTCGCCTCTATTCATTAAAACATGTTGGTTGCGACCATCTATGCCAACCCCCACGGAGGTCATGCTCTGTAGCTCTAAAACTGCTGTGGTTCATAGGAGGCAGGCCTCACATTCTGACACCATGGGTCAGATGGAAAGTCTACATCAGGGGGCTCATCTGTACCTTATTCCTCTTTCTTGGATAACTCCAATTTCCCCACAAAGCCTCACGCCGGTGCTTTGAAGAGAATTCAAGTTATCCAAGGGCCCCAGTCACGGGGAATATCCCAGCACACATTGCTGACTACCCTTGCCTTCTGGGACAGCCCCAAAGAACTCAACGACGTGTTCACAGAACTGCTGCTAGTAACCTTTAAGATAGCACAGAGAATAGGAAAAGGGTCAGAGGACTAAAGACAGGTCAATATTTGCCTACTGTTCTGCCAAACTGGATTCTGGAAGCTTCCAACTGGCAAACATAGGGCTGGTTTATAGAACAAGTGAGTTGTAAGCATTTACAGAGAAAAGTAGACATCACTACCAGTCTAATGGGTTCAGCAAGAAAAAAAATCTCAGCAAAGCACTCTCTTCTTTGGATGCAGGCTACAAAATCAGGAAGAATGCTACAGAGAATGAGTTTATATCTCGTCAAGTTGCATGAAAAAACAGAGAAATAATATCTGTACTAGACAGTGGGTAATTAGTTCTGAAGCTGTTTGAATTATATCCTGGGGGCTACTGACAGCAGAAATTTAACCTCAAGGAATGCTTCTGTTAAGGCCCCAGAGCGTTCCTTCCTAAGTCGAATTCTAGGCAACCGTTTCTAATTTGTATTTATTTACTTACTATTTATCTTTGGCTGTGTCGGGTGTTCACTGCTGCACACCGATTTTCTCCAGTTGCAGCAAGCCGGGGCTACTACTCATTGCAGAGCACTGGCCCCAGGTGCTTGGACTCAGCAGTTGCAGCACACAGGCTTAGTTGCTCTGCGACATGTGGGATCCTCCCAGACCAGGTATCAAACCCGGGTCCCCTGCAGTGGCAGCAGGTTCTTAACAATTGGACCACCAGGAAAGTCCCAGGCAAGCTGCTGATCAATGACTTCTTTCACTGGTAAATACAGCAGGACTAACTGGTCGGGAGCGGCCTCAATCATAATCGATAAATGAATGAACTGGACACCTATGTTGCACCTGACAGTTTATCAAGTACTTTTACATATTTTATCTCATTTGAGCCACCCCTACCCCCAGGTGAGGGAGCCTGGGACCATGACGTTAAGTTTGCAGTTTAAGAAGCTCAGACTCAGCCATCAGGGTTTCTCCACCTCTGCCACGCTCACGGCTCAGATGGAGTTATTCGTGGCTCTGCTCTGCACTGCAGGGTGTCGGACAGCATCCCTGACCTCTACCCACACAACAGCAGTGGCACCTCCTCCCTTCAAGTTGTGATAGACAAAAATATCTGTAGGTCTTCTTCTTACCCTCTCAAAAAGCTGGGATGGATGGTGAGTGTGATAAAACACAGAATTCTGCTCTGCACTGCAGGGTGTCGGACAGCATCCCTGACCTCTACCCACACAACAGCAGTGGCACCTCCTCCCTTCAAGTTGTGATAGACAAAAATATCTGTAGGTCTTCTTCTTACCCTCTCAAAAAGCTGGGATGGATGGTGAGTGTGATAAAACACAGAAATCAGGAGTCAGAATTATCTTGAGCAAAATGCTAGGCCGAAACCAATAATAAAAGAAAATGGAGGTTCTACATTTTGGTGTTGAAGATACTAAACTGGTTCACTTGAATCTGGAGGTGTCAGTATCTGAGAATAATGCCACAGAGTTCACTGAACCAGAAAACACGGGAAAGCATCAACTACCAGCTGGAGGTCCAGGAAGAGATCCACTGATTAAAGAGAGGTGCCCGTGACCAGGTGGTTAACCTTTCTGCATCTGTTTCCTTGGCTGAGAGATGGCAGAAATAATCATCATGGGGCATGATGAAGGCATGACGCATTTAAGAGCACCATGAAGTGTTTAGCAAATATTCAACAGAGGTTAAGTTTCTTTCCCGTTTCTTCACAAATAGGCAAGTCTGAAAGTCCACAAACACACAATACAGCAAACACAAGGAATAGAATCCTTGCCTTAGAGACAAGTGAGCGCAGCAGATGGAGCCCTGGCACGGGCCAGCGAGGGCGCTGGTTCCTCTTCTCGGCACCCTCACTGTGTGGCCCTCGGGTGGGGGTTCCCTTCGCTTTGGTTGTCTGCAAATGACGTCAGGCCGCTTCCACGCTGAGGAGGAAGCACCGAAATGCAGCGTATCTCTCGTGAGGAGGGTCTGCATGCGGTTCCTAGCACTCCCTCACTCTTCGACATGACCGTGGGGGCTACAGGCGGGGGTGACTACAGGGGAAGACACTGGTACCTCGCTCTGGGCAGTGAGAGAGAGAGACAGCTCTCAGCATCTCTGCACAGAACCCTGAGCTCCCCAGGTGAGGGCTGCCCCTGCAAGACCACGGTTCTCTGTCCTCTCCTGGCACCCTGGACCCCAGCCATGCCCCAGGCCAGGGCCCTTAGCTAGGGTTGGTGGTGACTCCTGGGAGACTTTACCAAAGTGAGTGCAGGCCTGAGGGGCGACGAGCTCCCAAGCCTGCCTTTCCCAAGCCAAGCCCTGCCTTTCCCAAGCCAAGCCCTCAAGGGGAAAATATAATTACCAAAACTGAACTCTAAAGGGACAGCAGACTGTGGTGATGCGTCCAGTCCTCTGCTACACATTATCCCTGAGAAGCGCCTTTCCTTGTGCATGAAGCCTAAACCATCTTCTCAGCGATCGTTCCAGGGAAGGGTCCTGTCAGAACGAGAAAGAACAGCCAGCCACACAGGTGCCTTTATATCTGCATGTAAAGGGCCCCAGAAAGGAACGAATGGCCTCCTGGGGAAGTGCTGGTCACGGCCACCAGACCCAGACACATGTGTCACGCTGCCCTCTACAGACAGATGGGGCGCACGGGCACTGCCCCATGGCAGGATGGCACCACAGGGAAAGGCAGCTTGGGGTTTGTCTGCCCAACCAGATCAAATCTCATTTCTGTTCCCTAAATGTCATGGGCATGACTGTCAAAGGCCAAGAGGACCCACAATGGACCGTTTCCTAAGGGCAGAAGTTGTGCTGAATTTCTGTTTCTGCAGCACCTAGCATGGTGCCTGGAAAACAGGGTGTATGTTCAGGAAATCTCTGTTGATGTGCAAGACGAGAAAGGTCACTGAGTTGTTAAGGCCTCTAATGTGGCAGTTACAGCTCATTTCTGGACTGAACAGGGCTGACCTCAGGGCAGAGGGGCAGGGCTAGGAATGCTGAGCCCATGGGTGATGAGAAACCTCTCTTAACTGAGACAGGGATGCTCTGAGCTAACGAGAGGAGGAGAGCTTTTCAGAATCATAACGCTGAAGAGTGCGTGCCGTCTCGTTTCATTTTGCCTCTTCCCAGACTCAGAGCAGGGCCCACCTAAGCCACACCTGCAAAGACAGAGGCCAGGGGACAGGTATGGTTCACTCATATTTGAATGGGTCATAATTCTGTCACTCCAACAGCTGGAGACAAATGGAAAAGACTCGCTCCTCTTGCAGGTGGCTGATCCCAAAGCCAGGGAGCCCCTGGCCAACATCAGGGCATCAGGAAGAGGAGAGGCATCATCTGCAGAAGGTTCTGGAAGGCTGCACCCCAATGGGGCAACCCTCTCCTTGTCAGACCACGGAGCTGGAGCCCAGCTCTGCACCTGGCCTCTCCTCCAGTCCTGGTGACTCAGCACTCGCAGGCCTGCCGCTGGGCTCTAGGAAGAGCACCCAGCTGCCCCAGCTCTGTTACTCTGGTCATGGTGCAGGCTGGTGCCCTCTCCAAACGGCTGCATTTACTTGCTTATAATGAAGAAGGCTGAGCCTGGCAGCTCAAGAAAGAGCTGGAAAACTAGTATCAAACCAAGGTCATCTGGAAACTCAAACATACTGCTGGGGAGGACCCAGGGAGGAGCTGATGGGCAAGGAACAATGCCTTAAGTTTTCCTCGGGTTCCTTGAACTCTCCATGGCCCTGTGGCCTCCATTCCCCCCGCCCCACCACCATCTCTCATAAAGAGCGACCTTGACTTTCTAACACACTGACAATAAAGACCTGTCAGGCCAAGAGAGAGGGAAAGGCCTCAGCCCAAAGCAGAGTATTCAGTGGGCCGTTTGCTCAATAGGAAGGCCGAATAAGCAGTCTTCCGGTCACAGCGGCTGTGTGACAGAGAAAGCAAAGGTGCAAGGGCGGGATGCCTGGGGGATGACCTCTGAGGGTCTCAGCACCACCAGGCACCCACTGGCTCTGACAACACTGATTCCCTAGTCTACAGTCTGCACTGAGAGGTGGGGGAGAGCAGAACAGTTCTGACCCGATTCCAGAGCCAGGCTGCCTATGTTCACATACTAGAACTTTCCCTGACACGAGAAATTACTTAACCTGTATCTCAGTTTCATCATCTCCAAAATAGATATATTAACAGCCTGATCTCACAGGCCCATTATGAGGATTAAACAACCCAGGATATTGAAAGCACCGAGAACAATGCCCGGCATAGATTAAGCCCACAAGAGTTGACTACCAGCATCTTTACTGACAACTTTCTGAGAGCAGTCCTTACTCAGATATTCTCCACAGCACCCAGCATGGCCGCATCAGTGTGAAACAAAAACAATTAGTACCATTTACCATGTATGCATCATGGGGATTTACATCACTCAGTCCCCACATAAACCCAAAGCAGGAAGTATTTTGACAGACGATAACTATCTTGCCTAAGATGATACTAGTAATTGGCCACCTGGGATTGAAACTCAGCCTCTGACTCCAGAGCCACAGGCTACGCTGCCTGACTGCTGACTACCACCTGCTCAGCACAGAGCAAGATGGCACCAGAAGCCCTTTAAACAGCAGTCAAATAAGAGAGGACAAGAATACAATAAGAGATGTTGTAGACTTCAGAAGAAATTCACTATCTTATAAAAGCTTGTGTCCTTCTCTGGACCTAAGTTTGTCATCATCTGCTGCTTTCCCTTTGACTCTGGAATTCCAACTGCACAGGGTACTGCTCACGGCACCTTCGAGTCTTCATGTGAACACGCTTCCAAGAACTTCAAATGCTCTTGGCATTCTGATCAGATGCCAGCCACACAGGATCGGTGGGAGCTGCAGGCAAGGCTCCCTGCTATATTAGCCAGGAACTTCCTGCTTTTGGAAGAAGTACCATTTCTACAGAACAGAGAGTACAATCCCCAAAGGAGAATTCCTGTAAGGTTCTGAGGGTTCTAACATCTTCTGACAATGGCCGTACTTCAAAAACTTGACCTTCCCCATTTTCTCTAAGGACCTCATCTCTTAAGTGCAGCAGATACATGAAGACTTGCTCAGTGAACTGTCAGCATGGCAGGGAGTAAGAGAGCTGGTGAGTCCTCCCACTGTTCACCAGGCCTGAAATGAGCATACTTGAGGGACACTCACTAACCCAGCTGCTTGTGACGGGAAGCCGCCTCCTTCCTTATGCACTGAATGCTTCTCACTGACCTCACACAGCATCAGCACCATAAACGTCCCTACTTCTGCAGAACAACCAGTACCAAATAGCCATTTCCTGCTCACCAATTGCTCCCTTATCAGAAAGCTTCCTCCTCCTTCCTCCTCTAACACTCGTGTGCACACACACACACACTGAGAGGATCAGAAAAGGCAGGAAATGCTTGCCTAAGACCGGAGAAAATATCAGAGAACAGAAAGAGACCAAAAAAAAAAAAAAAAAATCACCAGCTATTTGTCTAGCAGGGCAACTGTTTCCCCAACAGAAAAATCAACTTGAGACTCCCCCTTGATCTCAACACAATGAACCACCAAGAAGGAATTACTAACCTTCTGCTAGGCTGCCTATGTTCTTCTAGGGCCTCACTGTATCTCTGTTAAAAAGGCAGGACACAGCAGGCACCACGCCTAAAGAGAGATGAACTGAGCCGACTACAATTGCAGGGTAAGAGTGTAGATTTAAGTCAAATCATTTGGCCCTGAGAAACCCATGGAACAACTTCTCACTGTTTCTTTACTGGGCAGGTGTTAACGCGGTTTCATTAACACGACATTTCCCTACTTCATCCGTCTAAAATTCAAGTCCTAAGTCTAGAGTGGAGTCAGAACCGGGAAACCCAGAACCAGGGAATCTGTTCGTGTGCTAAGAGCAAGAAAGAGAATTTAAAGGAGGGTCATCACCAGGAACCAACATTTCAAAGGGCTTTCTTTAGTCCCTGGTGTGTTTTGTACTGATCTATAGAACTGTTTCTTGCCCCAGCTCCCTGCAATATCAAGGAACCAGGAGTTGGAATAATTTCATTCCTTCCTAATTAAACATTTTTTCCTCCAGGAGATAATCTACATTCCCCTATCGAGGAAAAAATCTGAGCTGGTGTAACTGCAGGAGGTGGTTTATTTTCACAACAGTAAAATATCTAAACCAAATATGCCCTGTGTTTTAGCAGCTTAAACATTGAGGTCTGACAAGGACCCAAGATTCCACTTCGCTTGCCAAGGGCTAAGTGTGTATGTTTAAGTAGGAGAAAGTGATTATGAAGAAAAATGGGAATGTCTGAGTAGGTGAAGGGGAAAGGGGTGCAGATATTGCTAGAAAAATGAGAATGCACTCTAAAGTCCCATCGCCTAAGCATGAGAAAAAGCGAGGGTCAGTACCCCTGGGTGTTTAGGGCTGAGCCTCCCCTGAAACCAACGAAGCCTGCACCGGGGACCCAGGAGACCCGGCCTGACTTCATT
>SJYX01022687.1:262003-299564 GCA_006410675.1 Oreotragus oreotragus
AAAAAAAAAAAAAAAATCACCAGCTATTTGTCTAGCAGGGCAACTGTTTCCCCAACAGAAAAATCAACTTGAGACTCCCCCTTGATCTCAACACAATAAACCACCAAGAAGGAATTACTAACCTTCTGCTAGGCTGCCTATGTTCTTCTAGGGCCTCACTGTATCTCTGTTAAAAAGGCAGGACACAGCAGGCACCACGCCTAAAGAGAGATGAACTGAGCCGACTACAATTGCAGGGTAAGAGTGTAGATTTAAGTCAAATCATTTGGCCCTGAGAAACCCATGGAACAACTTCTCACCGTTTCTTTACTGGGCAGGTGTTAACGCGGTTTCATTAACACGACATTTCCCTACTTCATCCGTCTAAAATTCAAGTCCTAAGTCTAGAGTGGAGTCAGAACCGGGAAACCCAGAACCAGGGAATCTGTTCGTGTGCTAAGAGCAAGAAAGAGAATTTAAAGGAGGGTCATCACCAGGAACCAACATTTCAAAGGGCTTTCTTTAGTCCCTGGTGTGTTTTGTACTGATCTATAGAACTGTTTCTTGCCCCAGCTCCCTGCAATATCAAGGAACCAGGAGTTGGAATAATTTCATTCCTTCCTAATTAAACATTTTTTCCTCCAGGAGATAATCTACATTCCCCTATCGAGGAAAAAATCTGAGCTGGTGTAACTGCAGGAGGTGGTTTATTTTCACAACAGTAAAATATCTAAACCAAATATGCCCTGTGTTTTAGCAGCTTAAACATTGAGGTCTGACAAGGACCCAAGATTCCACTTCGCTTGCCAAGGGCTAAGTGTGTATGTTTAAGTAGGAGAAAGTGATTATGAAGAAAAATGGGAATGTCTGAGTAGGTGAAGGGGAAAGGGGTGCAGATATTGCTAGAAAAATGAGAATGCACTCTAAAGTCCCATCGCCTAAGCATGAGAAAAAGCGAGGGTCAGTACCCCTGGGTGTTTAGGGCTGAGCCTCCCCTGAAACCAACGAAGCCTGCACCGGGGACCCAGGAGACCCGGCCTGACTTCATTTCCCACTCGAGCTGTTTACAATTAACCGACAGAGCGGCGGGCTTTCTGGCCTCCCTCCGTTCGGGTTCGCCCCGCCAGAGAGGTCTGGGGAGGGCCGGCTCTCGGAGGGGCTCACCGCCTCGCGGTTCCTCCGGGTTCCCAACCCCAACCCCAACCCCCACCCCCCAGCGCGGGCTCCTCCCGAGCGCCCCGCCTGCCGCCCACGCGCGGAAGCCCGCGGCAGGGGAGGGGTCGCCGCCTCCCGGCATGCTCGGCGGCGGGGCGCGCGTCCGTAGTGGTCACGTGACGGCAGGGGCGGGCCCGCGCATCTGCACGCGGCGGCAGCGGCGGGGTGAATGGAGCCGGAGATGCTATTCTGCTCATTGGCTTGCTTCCTCGGCGGTGGCAAAGACTTGGGGGCCTCCACTGCACGGTTTCGGAAGGAATCCCTGCGCCGCTCTTTGCCAGCTCCGCGGTCTTTTCGAGAACTTATAGAAGTCTCAGTTTACGCATTTGTAAAAATGGGTACAATAGCGCTTTTGTCGGGATTTTATGAAAAACGAAAGGGATAGTCTAGGTGTGCTGACCTACTTTACTGAGTTAGCAATAACTTGTGATTGATATTTTATGGCACGCTAAACGGGTTTATTCTGGAGTATTTGTACTGTTAAATACCACTCATTAGTTGAGCAGCCTCCGTTTTTCATATCGCTGAGGATGTTGATTTCAGCCTGGACCGAATTCCCGAAATTATCAGCTCTTATGTTTTCCCTGCTGGCTCAGCTGGTGAACAGTCTGCTTGCAATGCAGGAGACTTGTGTTCAATCCCTGGATCAGGAAGATGCCCTAGAGAAGGAAATGGCAACCCACTAGTAGTTTTCCCTGGAGAATTTCATTGACTACAGTCGGCTACGGTCCATGGGGTCACAAAGAGTCGGACAGGACTGGGTGACTGACTGTGCCTTCCTCCATCCCTTTCACCCCCAGGAGCTTTTGGTCTCACTGTTTGTTAACTTTGTGTAAGACTGATACTCAAAAAAAAATGCCACAAGTCAACAGAAACCTTCATTTCTTCAACAAACAGTGTGCCCGACTCCTCGGACACCTTGTGAAAGATACCGACCAGTTCTGCATCCAAACCCAGCAGACTTAAGCTTCCCAAGACCTCAGACGCTGAGAGGGTCAGGCCCTAGTACTATTTGTCCACAGCCCAGAGAACGTGGAATAATTCAGTCTTAGGCTGAATTCAATATATTTGGGTATGAAAAACAGAGGCTGCTAAAATCAGAATTTAGAGTAGAATAAACATTAACAGTACAGGCACTTAAGAAAAGTCTATTTAGCATGCTATAAAATACCAGTTACAAATGATAAACTTATTAAATTAGATCCCCAGTGTAATTGTACATGACTAAGAAAGTAATAAAGCAACTTATCTTTTTAAAAATCGCTATATAATTTAGGCTAGCCACCCCCCCCCAAAAAAAACCAAATATAATTGATCAAAGTTGAGAGAATTCCCTGTATAAAGCTTGTGTGTGCTGATGAAAATGTATGAGACGGGGTGGGGGGAGGGGAACCCATCTCGTTTCTTTCCTAGGTCATTATGAAGAACTGAATGAGCAGACAACATTGAAAACTGTCTGAGGAATGCAACATTTTCTCATTCTTGGGAAACAAATAGAAAGACCTAGACAAAAACACTGGAGATAAAAATGACTGTGGGGAAAGAGTTTATAGTGGCTTGAAACAAAGCAGTGCATCATTTTGGCAAGTTTACAGCCAGGCTTTTTTCGGGGATCACTAGCTACTTAAACAGTAAGTAACAGAAGTTCAACAATGCAGTGCCCAGTCTAGGAATTGGGCTTTGGCTCCGCAGCTGATACAGGAAAACCTGTGACTTCACACAACTTCAACTTGTGAATTCTTGAGCTAGACTGAATTTTCTTAGTTGTAGGCTCCTTTACACTGTGAAAAAAACTTCACAAAGTTTAGAACTGGGAAGGACAACTACTGGAAAAATTGTTGGTGTGCTTTTTAGAATTACTGCATTGCTCCTGCTTGGTTAGAGGTGCTAAATGTTCAGAGATGAGTTCTATAAGAGGCAGGAAACAAGAACAGCCTCAGCGGTGTGGTTGGACCAGATCCATAGGTTCCCCACACTCAGGCCACTGTCCTACACAGTGAAATCATCCTAATATGTAGGGGCTAAATATTCATCCTGTAAAATATTTAGGGGCTAATGCCTTTATCACTTGCCCTCCAATTTACAGAAACGTTCCAATGGCCAGAGGGAAAGAAGAGATCCTAGAAACATAAAATCAGGGTTGAAGACTCTGATTCTCTCCCTTCTGCCCCAACTCCTGTTGACTTCCTGGGTCAAATCCAAGTATTGAGAAGCAGCGGTATGCACATATACGCACATATACGCACACATGCCTTTAACCTCCCACCAGAAGGATTTGTGACTGTCTCCACCCCATTGCAGGAGGCTGAGCTGGCCTGGATTGCTGGAGGCTCAGTTGGGGACCATGGGCATCTTCCCTCCAGCTAATATCAAATGATACTGGGACTTTTCTCCTGACTCCTGAAGACACATTTTGAGGCCCGAGTCATTCCTTTCAGCTCCCTCTCAGGCAGGTCACATGAGGAATTAGAAAAAGTCCCTGGGAACTGAAGCAAAGCTTCTGAACCAAGTAAGCCCAGAGGTGCTGAGAAAGCACTCTGATCAACCAGAAGAAAATTTCCTCCCTCTCTTCCAACTCCCAAGGACCCATCTATCTGTTCACAAAAACAACGCAACCAGCCCATTCTCTCATGTCCCAGGCTTTTAAAGGCAAAGAGTCAGCAGGCAAGGCGAAGGGCTGCTGGGAGTTGCCAGGGGCATCGAGCAGATGTTCCCCTCCACACCACATACACTTCAAAGATTTCAATGGTTTTGGAGGCAGTACAAAATTTTCAAAGAATAAGATACAGGGAAAGAACGTGGTATCACAGAATTGAACTCAACCCTGGAAAAAAACAACACAAAACCAACCAACCAAAAAACCAGATAGTAAAACTCCGGGCTGGATGGTTGCTTTCTCCAAGTACAAGAGGCTCCCTTTTGTCCACTTCTAATCCCAGGTTCCTTGACCAGAAACTTTCTAGAACTTTGGCTTTCTGAGTTAAAAAGGGACCTCAGAGATCAACAGACCTTTGGGTTCTAAACCTGCAGACTGTGGACTGAAGGGGAGATGGGCTTCTAGCTATAAATGTCCTGAAAGAGCATACACAATGATTTGTGAAATGTGCACTTTTCCAGGGAAAGGACACACTACTTTCAACCCCTTTCCAAAACACAAGGTCCAAAATGGGGTTAAAACCATCAATCTAGTCCAACTCTCGGGCTTCAGAGATAAGGCTCAGAAACTCAACTGAGTGCTCCAGGTGACAGAGCAAATTACATGCCACCTTTCAAAGCTGGTCGGGCCCGTGGGAGGGGAGGACACCGCATGCACTAACAGGCTCTTTCCCATTCTAATTACAAGGATTCCATGAANCGGGCTTCAGAGATAAGGCTCAGAAACTCAACTGAGTGCTCCAGGTGACAGAGCAAATTACATGCCACCTTTCAAAGCTGGTCGGGCCCGTGGGAGGGGAGGACACCGCATGCACTAACAGGCTCTTTCCCATTCTAATTACAAGGATTCCATGAAGTCTCCAGCCGCCACTCTGTCTGGCTTTCTGGGTCTGGGTGTGTCGGTCACCTCTTGGTTGCCAAGGTGTACAGATGGCCAGAGGACTGGGGGTGGCTGGATGTGGCCAGTTGCCAGCTAGCTAGCACCCAGGCACCAGCTTACATCACACTGCTTCCTGGAAGCTCAAAAGGGGGTCTTCAAAAAACCCATTTTCACAGGGTGAGGCACAGTTCAGTCCTCTAAGGACTCATCACAAAGGTTGGCTGCATAAGCAAAATCAGTAGAAACCACTGCCCTCAAGTACCAGGTGGTCCCTATTTCCAGGCCAAGACAACAATTTCACAAGGGGGAAAGCAGAGATTGATTAGAATAAATTGGAATGAAACACTTTCTCTTTTTTCAGAGAGAATCATGGCATAGAAATATATTTGTAATAACGGAACTAATAGCTTCAAGGGCTATCAACACGGGCCATGAACACTGCCGTCTAATTACATGGTTGCTCAATGGGGACAGACAGTCGGTTTGCACGTGAGTAACTGAAGGCCATCATCACAAGGAAACGTGTAGAGTCTCACTTAAAGAATTATAAATTAAAACTCTAAGGGAAAAAAAGATTAAAGGAGAATTAGACAATACCAGACTAGAAAGAAAACCCGGTGGTGGCAGGGAAGCCAGAGCATTTAGGCCTTGCAGATGACCCTGAATTGGTTCAGTTTTTCCAGAGGGTAAGGTGGGACGACGACACGGTCATTAAGTTCTTCTTGGGCTCTGACAGACAAGGCCACTAAGAAGACCATTTCCCAAGTTAGTAACTAACAGGAGTAGAGAAGAGGTAATTTTAAAGAAAATGCTCATTGCCGCATATAGCAACAGCTACATCCAACCAGTCCCTCCTAAAGGNGTTCCTCTTCATCTCCCTGCTATTGAGTCCACAGTGGAGGGTCAGAAGGATCTATTGGAATCGCATCACCGAGACGAGTGGCAGTCACACGTACCCTGGGCAGAGCCTTGACGGGGGTGAGGGTGGGAGCGGGGTAGACAGGACGAGAAAGGCCCAGACTCTGAATACTTTTCAGAGGTACAGCTGACGGAATGGGCTTAAGCATCAATAAGGGCTTGGGGGGAACAGGAACCCAAAGATGACCCTGCTGGACATGAAGTTTGCTTCCCTTAAGTTTGAGATACTGTGAGTTGTGAGCAGAAATGGCAGGCAGCTCACTGGGTCCGAGACAAGTCTGGGCTGAAGACAGAACCAGGGAGAGCTGCGCTGGGATGAGGCTCAGAAGCACAGGTCTAGACAGAGCCCAGGAGACACAGTGACTTACTGCCAGGGGAGCAAACGGCAGGAGATGGAGGAGGGCCTCAGGGAGGGCGGAGAACCAGGGGCAGCATCCCCGCGGCCCAGCGAGCCTGACCCCTGGGTCAGATGCTGCTGACCAGGCAGGAGGAGGAGGAGGAAGGGCAGGCTCAGTACTGTGGAGCGGGCTGATGCCCTTAAAGGGTTTCCTTTGTTAGAAGAAAGAGGAAGACAGGGTTGCCTGGGGATGTGGCCGAGGGTGGCAGGTGCTAATGCGTGCTAGAGCAGCACCCGGGTGGGTGAGGACGGCTGCCGCCCTTGACCCAGGGCCCTTCCTGGCCTTCAGAGATCCTGGTTAAGACTCACATTTCTTTGTGGACACAGGAGGCACCATCAAGGTGGGGGAGAAGGGAATGAACAGGCGAGGTACCAAGACTGGGAACTGTGCGTCCAGAGAGGCTGTGCATCGGGTGGGGAGGGCCCTGTTTGAATGCAAGGGGCTGTCTGGAGAGATCTGTATTCAGTCTAAATCCAGACACCAGGAACTGTGCATGCAGGGGGCTGTGCGTTGGGTGGGGAGGGCCCTGTGTCTGTGGAGGGCCGTCTGGAGGGTCTGTATTTAGCCTGAATCCATTCACAGGCAGAGGCAGAGACAGGCCAGGGTTTAACCTGGGTAAGCACAGAGGTGACGGTGGGAAGCTGAGTACAAACGACAAGGAGTGGGGAATTCCCTGGTGGTCCAGTGATTAGGACCCCACACTTCCACTGAAGACTACACAGGTTCGATCCCTGGTCAGAGAACTAAGACCCTACAAGCCATGGTGCACCCCATCCCACGAGTAGGGAAGTAGGAGGGAGTGTTAGAAAGTGGCTGGAGGTAGTTGGGCACTAGAGGGAGGGGGTGAAAAAACTCAAGGTGGGGACCAGGTAGGACCCTTAAGCCCAAGACGATGGGAGAGGTGCAGCTGCGAGCAGGGACCAGTCCAGACCGTGGATTGGTGAGCGGAGCCCCGGGGGTGAGGAGGCTGCGGGAGGGTCATCCACAGAGACGTCCGCCCTGCCAAGAATCCCACGGGAGTGGAGCTGAAGACTGATCCAGGGCCCAAAGGAAGGGAGTGACCCTCAGAACAGGCTAATGTGCCCACGGGCCAGGGCCCAGGAGGACGTGGAACCAGAGATCCTGTCGCCTGGTGCTTGCAGCACATGGTGGGTGGGGGTGAGGCCAGGGTTAGAGGGTCTAGAAGCACGAGTAAGCACGAGAGAGGACACTCAGCACCCCTGAGCCCAGGTAGGGAGAGAGGCTGCAGGAGAAGCCAGGTCTCGGGGCTGTTCATGGGGGGTGGAGGAGCCGGCCCAGGCCTAAGCCCAGGCACCAGTCACAGCGGCCATGAGCCACACAGAAGCCAGGGCACGTCAAGAGGCAGATACGAGGGAAAAGGGTCATGAAGAAAAGAGACTTTGGGCTTGGAAGCGGGCATGACTGAATTCCTGACCTGCGGGAGCTGGGAGTCCAACATCTGGGAGGCGCCGAGCCCGGCCGCCTGGCTGAGCGGGCCCTCGTAGACCAGGGCCTGGCTCCCACTCATGGGCTGGTAGGGCGAGCCGGACTGGGGCTTCACCATCTCCAGGGGCTGCATGCCGGGGAATGCTGAGTAGGGGGCCTTCAAGGCTGTGCCTCCGGAGAGGATCATGGTGCTGGGCGGCGACAGGCTGGGGTGCATGTACACCTGAGACCTGCGAGAGCCAGACAGAAGGGCAGGTCAGGCACGTGGCTGCACCGGCTGCTCTCACTTCAGACCCCGGGCGCTCGCTCCCACGCAGGCTCTTGGCTCAGCCCCAGGGGTTCTGACTCAAAAGCCTGGGATGGGGCCTGAGAACCTGCATTTACAACAAGCTCCTAGATGCTGCTGCTGCTGCTAGTCTAGGGACCCCAGTTTGAACATCACCGTATTAAGCAGACATACAGGCTATATGAGACACAGGAAAACCTGTGTGATGCCAAAAGCACAGGACACACACACTGAGCGTGTGGGCCAGGGGCGGCGAGGAGGGAGAGCAGGGAGGGGGCAGGAGGACGTGGGGACAAAACACAAGGCTGGGCCTGCGGCCTTGCCCACAGCACAGCTAACCCCCAATTCCCCGCCCCTCGGACGTGCGCGCAGCAACCGGTGGCCGAGGGACCAGGCCCACAGACTGGGAAGGCCGGAAGCCCTGGGGGCAAGCCACCAAGCCCCTCAAACCCGGGCATCTCACCTGAAGGGCTGCAAGGAGCTGAAGATCTCCTGAGACTGGGAGACGGGCAGCCCACCCCTCAGCCCCAGCTGGGCTTGAGCTTGCAGAGACGTGTGAAGCGAAATCGGGATCTGCTGGGCAGCGGCAGCCTGCAGATGAGAGGCGGGCGGTCACCGCGCTGCCCTCCAAGCTGCTTCTCACAGCCCGCCACCAGCACCGCCCCACCCCCACCCCGGCCCTTCTCCCCGGGGCAGCCAACACCGCCCTCAGCGGGAACTCAACACAGTCTGCCTGCGCTTCCTTCCTTCTACTGCAGCCTTCCAGGCTCCTCCGTCCATGGAATTTTCCAGGCAAGAGTACTGGAGTGGGGTGCCATTGCAGTCAAATAAATAAATTAAATTTTTTCTTTTAAACATTCACTTAAAATGACAAGCTGATGACCCCGTGTCCGTTCCTGAAAACATGGGATGACATTCAAATGATAAAGTCAAAAGATAAAACTACTACAATCAGATTATAAGTATGTAAAACAAAGTTATGCAGCTTATCAAAGTCCACTGAGAATAAAAAGTTAAATTGCCTGTTATTGTTAGACTCTCTAGGTAATGTTTATGTTAAAAATCAAAAAGAATAAAAGAAGATAATCAACACTGCCTCAGACCTTTAGCAGGATGAGGCAGGGAACAGAAATAGGGACCTGGTACTGTTTGGGTGTCTGCACTGTGCCAGGGAACCCAGCAGCAAGTGTGCTGGGTGGAGCTCCCCGGGAGTAACCACATACTAATTAAGTTCCTCTCACACCAGAGGCAGACTTGGGCGACACATTCTGGTCAGTGAGACACTAGGGATATCTGCTGGTTCCTCTGAGAAAGATGCCTCAGACACAGAGAAGAAGCACCCCCTTTCCCCTCCATGCAGGACGCCTGGATCTGCAGCAGCTGCCCCATCATCCCAGAGAAGAGGGGCGTCAGCACGCTCCGGGGATGCAGGAGACTGATGCAAAGGACAGGGGTGACCCTGCTGCTCTAAGGAACTACCCAGAGCCACAGCTGCCTGTGCTGGGGCCTGTGAATTAGGGTGAAATAACACCTTTTCCTTATGGCCTTCCCAGGTGGATCAGTGGTAAAGAATCCACCTGCCGTGCAGGAGATGCAGGTTCAATCTCTGGGTCGGGAAGATCCCCTGAAGAAGAAAATGGCAACCCACTCCAGTATTCCTGCCTGGGAAATCCCGTGGACAGAGGAGCCTGGTGGGCTACAGACCACGGGCTCACAAAAGAGTTGGACATGACTTAGCGAGTATACCACAACAGCAACAAAATACAGTGTCCTTACGTTCAAGCCAGCAGAGCTGCAGTTTTCTGTTAGTTGCAGCGAGAGCATCTTCACTGATGGGGCAGGGAGCATGAACAGCCTTCTGATGGAGGCCTGGCAGCCCCTCAAAGCCCTGCGCCCTGTGGATTCTGCAGGAGGCCTCGCTGGAGCCCATCCTGGAGCGCGCTGAGGGTGGAAGGAGAAAAGGCAGTGGCTCTTCTATCTCCACCCTCCACAAGACCTAAGCCCGGCCTAAGGACATCCTACCCTGGCCTGAGGACAACTCCAGACGGTGCAGCAAGCAGGTGACAGCACGGGGCAGCTGAGCTCCCGACGTCCGGTCCCTTAAGAGGGGACCGGCAGAGGCCTCCTGGACTCCAGTGCTCATTTCTGGATTCACATGTTTCACAAAGCCTGTGACAAAACTGCCCTCTGGAGTAGGGCTGCCAGGAAATGCACAGGACACCCAGTTAAGTCTGAGTCAGATAAAGAACAGTAACTTTTTACTAAGTATATCCCACATGTGAGGCTTGCATGCCTCTGCTCCAGTTCTCCCCTCTCTGCCAGGTGCCAGACTCAGGACACAGGCCTCTGCCTGCACACTGGACACGGAGATGACCTCCCTGCCCCCTGCTCATCATCCGGGCATCCCTCAGTGTGTCTGGCCCAGAGGCAGGAGGATGGCCGGCGTCTGGCCTCACGAGGTCTCCGATGAGTCTGGGAAGGTCTGGTTCACATGTTTACAGGAACAGACAAGAAGTGGCTGATGCTTAAAAGGCAGGGGTGGGGCAGGCATCGCTCTGGTCTTGGGAGGTGGGCAGCTAGGCAGCAGGTGGTGGAGGACTTGGGGGAGCACAGTCACTCCTGACTTCCAACTTCCCCCATAAGAACTTCATTGATGACGCAGAAGAGGTGTTTCTGCCAGCCTGCTCTGTCTGAATGTTGAGTCCCCTGACTCTGGCCCACTGTCTCTAGACTCACCTCATCCGTGGTCATGATGGCAGCGTGGTCCCATAGCAGATCGTGTCTTACGGCACCATCCCCCAGGCCAAGGACAACGTGTGTGGAATCTGCTTGGTGTGACACTGTCTACACCTGCTCACAAACGATCCCTTAATATAGCTGGCCCATGAGAGCAGAGCCTCATTTCCTGGAACCTGGCTTTATGGTTCCTGTCTGGTATCCTTCCAGTGTCCTGCCCAGGCCCGCACTGGCGCACAGTAAGTGCCTGTGAAAAAACATCTCACAAACTAAGGAAGATCTGACCAAAAATTCCAGCCAGGTTTTAGTGACACGACAGATTTCCCTTCCCCAGCCCCTCTCTCCTCATCCCAGTTTGCTGCTCTTGGAGAAGGGGCTGTGCCAACAAGGTATCTTCAGAAAAGTTTGGAGCTGGTGACCACGAACTTCAGAAGGACAGAAGGGAGGAAACGAATGGAATCTCTTGCATTCTCAGTGACCCCTTTTTTCTTCCCAGAAACAGGAAGGAGAACTAAACAGAAATGGCAGGTAAAATGCTGTATTATTTGCAAGACCCAGTGCAAAGTGAAAACAGCTGCACCTTGTATTCAAAAAGTGGGGAAGAGGGCCAGGAATGGCAGTTAAAATAGAACATTTTTTTTTTCTTCTCCTCCACAGTCTCTCTTTCTCTACCTGATACAGTGTCGATCTCTGCTGTCTAAACATCTCTAGGCCCAGGCAGACCCTCAGGGGACCCAGCGGCCTTGCCCTGTGACGCTGGCCACTCAAGGGGGCTGCTGGGTCCCCTCCCGTCAGCCATCAGGTCAGGGAGGTCTCCTCTCCCCACAGGTCTGCCCCAGGATAGGAGCATCCACAGGATCAGAACCTCCCCATGGGACACACTTGGTACCTGGATGGGGAGTGAGTGGGAGACTCGACCCCACTGAGTCATCGCTTTGTGGCACTGCCAGCCTCGGGTGGGATACCTGCCATGCCCCACCAGTGGCACAGACCCTGGCCTCCCTGGGCCCTCCCCCAGGCCCCCGCTGGGACATCATCAGTTGCTGGGGTGTGGGGTGGGGAGAGGAGGCAGACGGAGCCCCAGTCCAGGGGACCCAGTCTCCCCACACTTCATTTACAAAACACAACTCAAAGACAGAATTATTAAGAATTTCAAGATGGTGACTGCAGAGCATTAAGCCCAAGGGTGGGAGAGAGAGCAGGGGGCCCTGTGTGACTGCACTGGTCGTGCACTCAGGAAGCTGGCCCTGAAGTCACAGTGCAGATTAAGAGAGGATGCAATGAAACAAAAGAAAACAGACACAAAAGATCCTCCAGCTAACAGAGGGTACCCAGTGCTCATAAACAGGATGAAAAATTAAACCTGGTCACTTCAAACAAAAATCGGGCCCATACCTGGCCCAAGGTAACAAGGCATTTCTCAGCCTAACACCCGACCCCTGTCTCCTCCCCACTGCCCCTAAAATTCTCTGGCTCCATTTGATATCCTCCTGAGATGCTGCCCAAGTAAATTATTCCTTTCAGTGGTTCCTAACCAGCAGCAGTACCTGGCTGGGCCCAGTGGATGTCTGGAAGAGGGGTACACAGTGGACAATGGGATCACTACAGGCAAAGGGGCGGAAGGTATTAGATGACCGGTAGCATGCTGGGCAGTCCCAAACCATGAGACAGGTCCCCCCAGCACAGCAGTGACACCCACTTAGAAAAACCACACAGGGGAATTTCAAGTCACCGAAGCTTCGGCGGAAACCTGCCCTTCAGGGCCGCCTCCTCTCCTTTGTCGTGGAGGCGACAACAGAAATCCCTCTGGAGTCCTGCCCGTTGTCCCCTCGAGTTCTGAGCTGAACCTGCTGGGGCGTCTGCCGGTACTGAGCACCCCTCACCCACCGCGCCCATCCCTGGCCCCGAGGCCCCACCTTAAAAGGCAAGAAAGAGAAGAAAGAGGAGTTTCACTATAGGCTGGGACCATGCAGGAGCTGGAGTGTGAGGCTGGTGATTTTTCTAGCTGCGCTTCATTGCCCTCCTCTCTCCTCCTCCTCCAAAGCAAGCCCTACTAGGGCAGCCCTAGGAGGGATGGGGGAGGGTCCCACGGATGCCCAGGGCTGGGAGGAGGGCTTCAGGAAATCTCCTTGCGGTGGCTGCTGTGAGCCACCAGGGTGGAAACTTAGCAAGCGTGAGATAATCGCCCAGTTTTATATATAGCACCTGTGTCTTCCGGAGACCTCAGAGCGAGGAAGGGCAGGTTTAACCACCTCGCGCCTCCCCAGGGGTGGGCAGGGCTCACTGGGAAGCAGACCTACCTTCTCGGAGCCCTGCTGGGAAGGGTCGGGCCCTTGGGAGGGGCACAGAGCCTGGATCCCCTGCTCTCCTGGCCACTGTGGGCGCAGGGCTAGTCTGAGGATGAGTGATGGGTGAGCAAGACTCCCCACAGTTCATGGGCAACTGAGAAAGATGGCGAGGGGCAGCTGGGCTATCGGCCTCCTCTGCCTGAACAGATCCCAGAGTCCATGCACTTGCACACAGTTTCTGCTCAGCTGCCTGCCATGTGCCCACTTTACAGCTGAGAAAAAGGTGTTGAAAGGACAGTGGTCCTGGTGGGCAGAGCGTGGCCTGGGAGGAGAGAGGGCTGGCTGGGCCCGGGCCCTGCGCTCAGCAGGCCCACCTGTCTGTTCCCGTCTGGTCCTGCATAACCTGCTTAAGGGCACCACAGACCTTGATGCTCCTCGAGAGAGGAAGAGGCTGGGGCTGTGAAAAATGTTAGGGAGCCCTGGTGCATCGTGGAGCACTCTGGGGAACCTGACTACAGCAGAGGGAGGAAGCTAACACAGCCCAGGTTAGGCAGCTGTCAGCAAACCACAGGCTGGTCTGGAGTGCTCCCCCACTGCACACCTGGTGTGGCACCCCTCCCTCGGGCACAGGCGCCGACGTGCACGCCTACAGCCATGCAGCGAGATGCTCCACCAAGACCCCAGAGGTGAAGAGACTCTGGACCTAGCTGGCTATTCTCCACTCCTCTGGTCTCTGGAGGCCCCCTCCACCGAGTTCCCAGACTGTGACTCATCCTGTCTCCCCGTGAGTCGATGCCTGTGAGTCCCCCCGCTCCCCCCACCCACATTTCTCCCACCTCTCTTGCCCTGGCTCCCTACACACAACACGGTGAGAAATAGCTCGGAAACAGAGGGGAAACCAGGTTTGGAAAGAGCGCTTCACTGGGGAGGGAAGTGGCCAACAACTGCTATATTTGTTTCTATTTTTCTAAGACCTCTGTGCCCCCTCTGCCTAGCGGTGACAAGGACTGCATCCTCCCCGCAGATTTCCGGTCTTTTCCCATTTTAGATCCACAGCAGCCCGTCTCTGTGTCTATCTCCTTGCCCCAGGGCCCAGGACGGAGGCGCGGTCTGAGTGAGTTTCCAACAAGGAAAATTTCTCCTGGGTTATTTATAAGGCACCGGTGGAGACTTTCTAAAATCATCCCAAATGCTCCTGGTGGCTCCTGCTCTCATTCAGTGCTTCCTTGTATCTCAGAACAGCCCACGAAGGAGATAATCTTTCTACTGAGCTCAGGCTTGAAAGCTCTTCTGCTGCTGCTGCTAAGTCACTTCAGTCGTGTCCGACTCTGTGCGACCCCATAGAAGGCAGCCCACCAGGCTCCCCCATCCCTGGGATTCTCCAGGCAAGAACACTGGAGTGGGTCGCCATTTCCTTCTCCAATGCATGAAAGAGAAAAGTGAAACTGAAGTCGCTCAGTCTGTCCGACTGTTAGCGACCCCCTGGACTGCAGCCCACCAGGCTACTCCGTCCATTGGATTTTCCAGGCAAGGGTACTGGGGTGGGGTGCCATTGCCTCTTCTACTTACTTACAATAGGGACAGCCAGCATCCTGAATGTTAAAGACAACTACCCATGTGTGTCCTGAACACATACATCCACTTCCATAAAACAGCCTACCGCATCCAGGCCGTATTTACTGGAATCCTTTCTCCCACTATCACCCCTCGACGTCCTAACTCTAAAATGGGGGCCTGTGACTTGGTCCTAACCCACAGAGACCTCTCTGACTTATTCAGAGAATTAAAATATTTTGGACTCTCGACTGTCTAATTTTCTCTTTTTGCTCGGCTATTTCACAGTGGCTTTGGGCAACAGGCCATCATTGAAAGCCAAGCAGGAGGCCCTCGGGGAGAGGATGAGGTGTCCATGCTCACACATCCCAGGTGTGGGCCTTTGACATCTGTGGGAGACGTGGATGCTATCTCCAGCACATTTCCAGTTCTTTTCCCGGGCACGTGGTAGGTCTTGAGTTCTCTGTCCCCTTAAAGTTAAGTGAGGGTGTGAGACTTTCTTGGCCAGTTGCATATAAACACAAGTGGCAGGTGCTACTTCTGGGCTAAAGCTTTACACGCCAGGACAGGATTCACCACATTCTCATTCGCTCTGTCCTGGTACCCAGCGGAGCTCCAGACAGTGGCAGCACCACCAGCCTGGGTCACAGGGCGAGCATAACAAGCAGCAGAGCCCACAGCCGACCCAGGTCAGGTAGGCAGCATGAGCAAGAAACACACCTTTGTTGGTTTAGGGGCTATCTGTTATGCAATAAAACCTAGCTCATCCTGACTAATACAACACCTTTGATTGAAAGTAAAAATTATATGGCTGCTGCGAACCAAGCTTGCTGCCAAGACAAGAAAACAGCAACAAAGAGGGAAGTGAAGGGTCCAGAGGGAATTATCTGTCATCCTTTAAGCCAGATTTGTTTTTTCACGTTTCATGCTTTTGTGCAAAGGGGTCCTTCTACTCCAAATATCCTTTCCCTTTTTCTGCCTAAGTGAATGCCTTCACAATTTAACTCAAACAGCACCATCTCAGAGATTTCTCTTCCCAACAATCCCAGATGGAGTGGCATCTGTCCTCTGCTTCCAGCAGGACTCCAAATGGACTCATCATTCTAAACACACAGATACTGTGCTGAACACTATTACCAGGGTAGCCAGTATGGCACCATGGTTACTAGGACAAGCTCTAGAGCGGTGACTCAACCAGAGGTGTTCTGCCACTCAGGGGACATTTGGCAACGCCTGAACATATTTTTGGTTGTCAGAACCTGGGGAAGGTGCAACTGGTCAGGGATGTTGTTAAGCCCCCTACAGTGCACAGAACAGCCCCCCAAACAAATATATATATTATGGCCCCAAATGTCAATAGTGTCAAAGTTGAGAAAACCTATTCTAGAGTAAGAATGTCTGAATTCATATTCATATTCTGACTCTTCTATTACTGTGATTTTAGGCAGATTAACTCCTCATTCAATGCTGACTACATAATAAAAGCGTAGTTAAGACTTCCCTGGTGGTCCAATGGTTAAGACTCTGTTTCTCCACTACAGGGACTGTGGGTTTGATCCTGGTCAGAGAACTAAGCTCACACAAGTCATGAGTGTGAGGGGGAAAAAAAAGGACTGAAATAAATTATTGCATAATAGGTGTTGGGTATTGTCATTTGCATCCTTGATTGAACTGAAAATTCCTAGAGGGTAGGAACTAAGGTTCACTAATACACAGATCCATATCTGCCAGGACAACCTGGATGCAGAGAGCACCCAATAAATATTGTGGGCTGTATGAATAAAGAATTATTAAGAAAGTTAATAACTGAAAGTTAGCAAGTTGCAAATAGTAGATAAAACCCTTCACCTGGTCCCAAGAAGACAAAGTCTGTGCATTTAGCAAAGCCTCTGCGGGTTTCCGTGCCAAGTATTTTATTACTTCTCGTTCACTGCAGAGTACTATTGCAAGTATAGTAACCCTCATTAACCAGAATATTTAAGAAATGAGATCAACGCACACACCATCCTGGAAGAATGCAAGTTCATGGGAAATGAGTTTTATAGCAGAGATGCTATCTGGAGAAGTGACTTGAATCAAAATGAACTCCTCACCAATAGCCATAATACTTTTTATTTATTCAAACTCAAACCAAGGGCAAATATAAAATTTTAATTTGAACCAGGAATGTAACAAGAAGGGTTTTTCCCTTTCTTAACTCAATTGAACAAGTTCAAACCAGACATAAACCTAGGTTTTCAAAAAGTACCAAATCAGAAAAACATTTTGGGCCAAGCCACCATGTGATTCAGCTCCATCTTTGATCTCAGGCCCAATCAAATGACCTGCTGAAATGTGCTGGAATATTCTAATGGGCCACGGTGACTGTGTGGAAAGCCTGTGACCGTCCACTATCTTCACTGCCTGGGTTGGGCTCAAGGGACACGTGTAAAAATCCTCTGTTCGTTTTCCAAAACTCCTCTAAGGCCACATAGAAAACAATTCCTTCTTTGTGATAGACTGTTTGTGCACATTCACCAAAGGAGATTTTGCAAATATTATACTTCATTAGACCGAGGGAGAAACAACCATGTCCTTTCATTTCTTATGACTCACTGACATGAAGATTAAGGATGCTTATTTCATGTGCTGTGAAGTCCCATATACACCATTAGGCAGAAACACAAAAGTAAATGCATTCTTCAGTCATCTACCCTGCCTCCCAGGGGAGCCCAAACACCCCTGCGGGTCCTCAAACCAGCAGCAATCCCATCAACACCCAGGACCACTTCCTGCCACCACCCCCACCCCCCAGGAGGCAAAAGACAAAACATCAACCACACTTCCAAGCAACTAAGGGTGAGAGGATGCCATTCAGGGCCCCCTGAAAAATGACTGTGGTCACCACTGTCTTCAACGGTTTTAAATGATACACACACTTTTCTCTGTTTGTTTAATTAATATAAAAAGGGAAGCATATCTGGGACCTTCAGGATGACCATGGTGCAAAATTCAACCGCACAGTACAGGCGCCAGTGAAGAGATGAAGAGGGAAGGAGCGTCTCAGGGAGGGGGGCCTCCTGGGCCGCAGCCTTCCAGGAGGCCCACAGGAGGTCAGGGAGGCGGCATGGAGACACTCGGCAGTCCTTCCTTGGTTATTCTTGGTATTTCCAGGCCTGACAACACCTTTCCCTAAATACAGCACCCGTTGAGTCAGCTTGGGTGGGATCCTGAGGAGACAGAGCTGGGGGGCGGCAGCGTGTGGGTGGGGGCGCCCTGGGTCTCCTGCACACCGCCGTCCCGCCGTGGGGGCGGCTGCTCCGGGTCACCACGCTTTTTTTGGAATCAAGAGATGGCTGGGGCAGGAAGGGGCCTCAGAGATGACCAAGCACCCACCCCCATCTAAAGTCCTGAGAGAGGAAGCTTACGCCAGGGTGGGGGACCAGTGCTCAGGGTTCTTGACTCTTGTTTGACAGCCTCTCTGTGGAATTTTCGTTCAAAGCCAGATCGTTTCAGCGAAGAGGATATACAGACGGCAACTAGGCACATGGAAAGATGTTCAACACCCTCTGTTGTTTGGTCGCTAAGTCGTGTCTGACTCTTTCGAAGCCTCGCCAGGCTCCTCGGTCCACTGGATTTCCCAGGCAAGAATGCTGGAGTGGGTTGCTATTTCCTTCTCCAGGGGATCTTCCCGATCCAGGGATCAAACCCCTGTCCCCTGCACTGGCAGCTAGATTCTTTACCACTGCGCCACCTGGGCAGCCCACCATTAGGGAAAACCAAAACCACCATGGCTATCAGAGTGGCTAGAGAAATAGAAACACCACCACGTGCTGGTGAGGATGCAGAGAAACTGGATCACTGCTGGTAGGAACACACAAGGGTGAGGGCATGTTGGAAACAGTTCGGCAGTTTCTTAAAGAACTTAGTAAACAGGCAACAGCCTATGCCCCGGCGACTGCATTCCTGGACATTCAATGCAGATAAATGAAAGCTTATGGCCACAAAAATAACCTGTACATGAAGGTTCACGTTAGCTCTATCTAAATCGCCAAATAATGGAAACCACCCAGATGTCCCTTCCTAAATGGTAGACTTTCTTCAGTGTCTCAGAAGCCATGCTGATGGTGAGAATTCCAACTGACACGCGAAGGGACCCCTGACAGTGTGGCGTTCACTCCACCCCACGCCTTTGCCCCGTGGCGGCCGCTCACCGCCCCATGTGGCCCCTACACAGTGCTCATCAGAAGCCACCTTCACTGGTGACAGTGCTCTGCTCCTCTCTAAGAAGGCACTCCGAGCTCACGCCCTGTGGTCTCGGCTCTGCCCAATGAGGCTACCAACAAATAGGTCCCTTCCTGCAGGTCAGTAACCCCGAGACAAGCATCTGTGGGAAGCTGGGGCCTCCTGGCCACCTACCCCTTTGGAATAAACTTCCTCCCTCTGCTCATCCGGTGTCTCCTAATTTAACTGAAGTCTGTAGGCAGGTGATGCAACCTGATGCTACCCACTTCCAGTTTAGGTGCTTATGTTATGTTTGAAATATAAACCCCGGACAGGCTTTTACCTGTGCCGTTGAAAGGGGTGAGAAAGCCTGGGGCTGTGCAGTGTAATCAATCCAGGAACCTGTGAAATTGAGAGGCCCGTGACACCAGCGCTGGGTGGCCTGGAGAACCGGGACACTAGAGATCAGAGCTCTGTACCTGCAGGACCCCTGCCCTCCGGCAGCAGTGCCCTCTCTCTCCTATGGGAGGAGACAGGAGAGATCCCAGGCTGCAAGAACCAAGGCCTGAAGCCCTCCCCTCCTGGCATGGTCAGAGGTTCACCAGCTGACCAGTGAGCAGCTTTTTCACTTTTTATTGTCCTTTTGGGTTAAGAGTTCTTCACTTTACCCCTCCCTCGGGCCAGGGGCAGAGACGGCTCCAGAAGCTCACTTCTGCTACAGTTCCATCGATCCATCTATTTCTGCACAAAAGCCTATTCATTAGAAGGAAAAGAATACTCTCTTAGTTCCACCTCTGTGAACAGAAAACTTATCTCAAACAGACTAAAGCGCTACTCCAAGGCACCTATGTGAAGACAACTCTCTTGCCCCCCAGGTGGAATAAGTCCAAGGCAGCAAGCAACTCTCAGAGAAGGCAATGGCACCCCACTCTTGCCTGGAAAACCCCATGGACGGAGGAGCCTGATAGGCTGCAGTCCAGGGGGTCACTAAGAGTTGGACACGGCTGAGCAATTTCACTTTCACTTTTCACTTTCATGCATTGGAGAAGGAAATGGCAACCCACTCCAGTACTCTTGCCTGGAGAATCCCAGGGATGGGGGAGTCTGGTGGGCTTCCATCTATGGGATCCCACAGAGTCGGACAAGACTGAAGCAACTTAGCAGCAGTAGCAGCAGCAAGCAACTCTAGTTCCCTCCACCTGTGGTTCAAACCTGTGTGGTTCAAACCTCTCATCAACCCAGCATCTGCTCTGCTTTGATGTTTGGTAACTAGGTCCAACTCTTTGCAACCCCATGACAATAGCCCACGAGGCTGCTCTGTCCATGGGATTTCCCAGGCAAGAATACTGGAGTGGGTAGCCATTTCCTTCTCCAGGGGATCTTCCCAACCCAGGGATCGAACTTGCGTCTCCTGTATTGCAGGATGATTCTTTACCACTAAGCCATAGGGGAAACCCATCTTCCTTTGCATTCAGTACAGTTAGTCCTCATCTTCCAAAAGCACAAGGCCTGGAACTAAGCACCCCTCTGCATGGAGCTCCACCCACTTCGTCTCTTCTCCAGGTAACATACAACGGAAGGAGCAGGGACCTGGGAGACACTGATAGGTTCAAATCCCAGCCCTGCCACTGACCAGCTGTGCCCCTGGAACTGGCAACCTCATCTGCCTGATCCCCAGTCTGCTCACTGTAAAAGGAAGAAACTAACAGACGCCTTGGAGAAATTAAATGAAGTAACTTATGGAACATGCCTGGTACATAACATATTCTTCAGAAGTCACAGCTGCTGTTGCTTCATCAGTACTGTGTAGCCTTAGACTGCATTTGTAACAGACATGCCACCGACTAGTGCATGCTGAATGATTGTTAACATTATAACTCCCAGTGAATACCAAAAGAAAAATTTCTGAGCCAGGCCCCCGCCATCCTATCCTTCGTGCAGTTGACTTTGTAAAACTTCTATTCGGGACTTACGTTCTTTTGTTTTTAGAACTTTACTTATTCACTAATTATTTTTGGCTGTGCTGGGTCCTCATCGGAGAGTGGGCTTTTCTCTAGTTTGGAGAGCCGGGGCTGCTCTCGAGTTGCGGTACGTGGGCTTCCCGTTGCAGTGGCTTCTCGCTGCAGACCACCAGCTCTAGGGCGTGGGGGTTTCAGTTGCTGTAGTTCCCAGGCTCACAGGCACAGACTCAATAGCTGTGATGCACAGGCTTAATCGTGCCGCAGCATGCGGGACCTTCTCGGACCAGGATCGAACCAGTGTCTCCTGCACTGACAGGCAGATCTTCTTTACCACTGAGCTACCGAAGACCTTACATTCCCTTTTACAATACCTGGTCGTGGAGTCATACTGAACTATTTTCTGAAGTTCTTGAAATCTTCTTTCCAAGGTCGCATGTCATATGCCTGCAAGCCACAGTCAGAAGCCCCAGACTAATAATCCCCAGCAATGTGCCACCTGGGCCATTCAGGGCACGTCCTGCCAGGCTAACCCACGCTGACCTTTGGGCCAGCTCCCTTCCTCTGCATCTCCTGGTGAGACTCACTGCCTTCCTCTGGGGATGTGGTATTTGAGGCCAATGGTGACAGACCAGAAAATCTAGGCCAGTCCAGAATGCCAAAGAAAGAGTGCCAGGAAGAGCCTCTGACCTGCAAGAGTTGGTTCAGTTTCTCGGCGTGAACCAGCAGCCCACAGTGAGGCGGGAGGCGGTTCCCTGGAGGGAGCGGGCTGATGCTTAATGTACAGTGTGATGCCGCAAGGTAAACAGCATCCCAGACACTGCTCCATATGGCCTTAGCCTGGGATGGAAACTCATTACCATCCTGTGTATATTTCCAGGTTGGAGCAATAAGGGAGCTACTGTCCAGCACATTCACCATCCAGACCGCCTCTGAGGTCAAGTCTGCCACATGCTAACAAGTTCTTTTCCTGGTTTCATTCCTCCCAGACGTCAGCCCCTCCATCGTGCGAAGAGCAGAAGGAGACTGGGGCTCAGGGGGATGTTATCACAGGCCCGCCCTGAGACCCATCTCCCCGGAAGGGTATGTGGTCCAGTAACGTCATGGGAACTCAACAGTTCAGGGCCTAGAAACTCTGGCCAGACATCGAGTGGCCGACTTGGGGGTGGGAAGGTGAGTGTGGACCAGAGGCAGGCAGGAAAGATGTGAACCCCAAGGAATCACATCATAGGCTGTTGCCCCATATTATAGTCGAGAAGGAAAGGGGGATTTTCACATTGGCAGTACAGCAGAGGAGAGGCCCGTGTTTGGCAGGCAGGGTGCCCAAGATGGTGGTGATGGGTGGCCCAGAACAGTCTGTGCTGCTCGGTGGGTTGGGGGAGGGGACCCACCTGTGGCCACACAGCCCCAGCTCCTGGGAGAGTCTACACAGGTTCCTATAGGCCCTCCTGCAACGCCGAAGTGTGCTGGTGTGCCCTGGGCAGTCCAGCTCAGCCCGGCCACCTGACTGTGCTCTCCCACCACACCACCCTCCGCCCTCCTGGCCCCAAGAGCAGCTCAGCAGGCCCAGGGTCTGCTGAGCCAAGACAACGGCAAAAAGCAGCTGTGGGGCTGGGAAATGCTGGGCAAGCTCTCCTGTGATCACTCTCCTTTGGGGTGTGCAAAGCAGGCTGCAGAGACCCAGCCTGGGCCTCAAGGCCTCCGTTGGGTCTGCAGTGGAAGAAAGCATCTCCTAAATCTAAGAAAAAGTGGACAAAGTGCAAGTGTTAGTCTCTCAGTTGTGTCCAGCTCTTTGCGACACCATGGACTGTGGCCTCTGTCCATGGGATTCTCCACATAAGAATACTGGAGTAGGTTGCCATTTCCTCCTCCAGGGGATCTTCCCAACCCCGGGATGGAAAATGGGTCCCCTGCATTGCAGATTCTTTACCCTCTCAACCACCTAAGAAAGATCCTGTCTTCTTCTTTTTTTTTTTTTGTCTTTATTGAATGTGTTACAATACTGTTTCTATTTTATGTTTCGGTTTTTTGGCTGTGAGGCATCTGAGCTCCCCCAGGGGTCGAACCTTCACCCTCTGCATTGAAAGGTGAAGTCTTCACTACTGGACTGGCAGGGAAACCCTAAGAAAGATCCTGTCTTAATAAGCGTGTGCCCAGCCCACCAGCAGACACGGTACAGGGAAGCAATGAAGGTCAATCAAACCACATACAAGTTCAGAGACCTCCCTGGTGGGAAGAGCCACAGCTAGACAAAGTTGCGGTGTTTCTTACACACACACACTCCATCCTCTCTCTTATGCATGACGGTGACTAAAAAATGCAGCGAGAAAGCAGAGGAGTGAGGGGAGGGGAGAGAAGAGATGGAGGGTTCCTCACCCCTAGAAGGCTGGGCCTCCCTGCCTGGGTGACCTGTCAGTTTCCACCTCCCAAATAGAAGGACAAGAGGCAGGTCCCAAGTGAGTAACCTGACACCTCTTGCCCAGCAGCTGGATCTAAAGGATTGTTTTCTACACTTGAAGCTCTGAGCCCTGGTGACAAAGTCAGGCCTCTCCTACAACGGAGAAACCTTCTTGGAAAAATAAATCCTGCCACCCATTTTGTCACCATGCTTCACAGCTAACAGCACTTTGGGGTGAGGTGGCTGGGGCCACTCCGCAAAGGCAAGTTAGGGTCCTGGTTGGGGACAAGGGGCCAGAGACGGGCTGCCTCTCTCCCTGCCTGTTCTGTGTCAGGACCTTGAGACACACAGTCTCAGCTCATCAGCACCAGAGCCCACGAGGAAGGGTGGTCATCCTCATTCGGCAGATGAGGAAACAGAGGCTCAGAGAGGTGAAGTTCTTGCTGAGCTCTGGGACAGAGTGAGGGTGTGACTTCACCTGTGGCTGGCTGGAGCCCTCTTCTCCAGCAGACCCCCTTAACTTCTTCCCTACACCTCCCACGAAACTCAGCATGCAAGAGACCTCAGGCCCCACATTTTCTTCTAGGGGAAGAAGGGTACCAGCAGGCAATATTCCCTTGGGTTCCCTCAGCACTTTCACCTAAACAAAGAGAATGGTGGACATTGCAAGCTCCGCTTAACATGCTCAGGAACGAGAGTGGGGCTCCCTCTAAGTCCTCCCACCTTGCTGTCTGTTGAGCATTTCATACGTCTAGACACGGTGCGAGGCCCTTCACACATGGCTCATTTAAGGCTCACCACCTTAAGGCTAGTATTATCAGCCCCACTGCACAGATGTTGAAACCGAGGAACCGAAGAGTAAGACACTTCTCTAGGGTCACACAGTCAGGAGGTGGCAGAGCTTAGACTCAAACCCAGGACTGTCCTGACTCCACACCAGAGTTCTCTCCCTGGAAGGGTCTACACAGCCCCTAGCCCAGCCAGCCTCCCAAGAACTCTTCTAAAGATTCAGCCTCAAGCTTCTCTGGTAGCTCAAACAGTAAAGAATCTGCCTGTAATGCAGGAGATGTGGGTTCCATCCCTGGATTGGGAAGATCCCTGGAGAAGAGCATGGCAACTCACTCCAGTACTCTCGCCTGGAGAATCCCCATGGACAGAGAAGCCTGGCGGGCTACAGTGCATGGGATCGCAAAAAGTCAGACATGACTGAGCAACCAAGCCCAGCACAGATATTAAGCAGAAGCCCCTCCCAAGTTTTCCTGACCATGTGCCTCTGGTCGACTGGGGTGAGGATTGAGGGGTCCCCCCAAGACCCTATCTTAGCCTCACAAGAGCATATTTACAGCACAGTCATTTAAGCATTGCATTAAGGTGGGTGCCCCCATCCTCTCCAACCTCCAAGAGCCTTTGGAGCCAGAAGAGTGTCTTTGCTTGACCACTTCTAACAGAGATAGCAGACCCTTCAAGGCCTTGACTGTCTTCAGTGGCTGCTGCCCAGATTCAATCCCTCTATTCCTTGTTCCACGACACACACTGAAGCTTCCTGCATTTTCCACGCCAACACCAATTCATTATTTATTAACTCATATTTAATGACTGTGCTTGTTTAATGGTTAGACAACTTGTTCTTGCATTCTGCAAATCTCAAGTATGTCTGTTGGCATCCACTTCGCCCTAGAGGGCACATCCCCAAGGACAGGGATTGCATCAATTCAGCCATTCTCCTCAGCAGAGGTAACTGCAGACAGAGATGGTAGACCAATGCCTGTTGCTTGGGCAGCCATGGGGGTGCCACCTCCACCTCTCAACATGGGCAGTCACCAGAAAGGAGGTCCAGCTCTGGGCATGGGTTTCGGGATCTAGCCAGGGCCCAGCCATACTTCAGAAGTGCCCAGCATCTAACTGCCAAATGAAATGTCTGCTTTAAAGACTCAAGATTTTGCTGAATCCTTCTCTTTCACTTCCTAGGACACAAGAGAAAACCACCACGTGGTACTGAAAAAATCAATGCCCCCATTTAGCATCCCTGGACTCCAGATGGAGTTGTGGTCTGGTCTCAATTATTCAGGAGCTGACAGCCCTGCTCCAGGTGCATCAGACCCCTGCTCCGCGCCCGCTCCTCGCTCCCGCCAGCCGTTCCTCGTGTCCATCGCATTCGCAGGGTTAGCAAACCACAGAAGCATAAAGTGCACTGGCCACGATAGTCACTCAGGCAGGAGGAGGCGCTACTGAGCAGCTGGAGTGGAACGAGGATGCAATTCCGAGTGTCTGCTCATCCCTGCTCCCCAGCCCCACCGTCATGCCCACATCAGAACTGCCTCTGCTGTGGACATAAAGGTTGTCTCTGACATGCTCCTTAGCAATTTCTCCTCCGGCCACACAGACATGGGCGTTATCTTGCATTGGTACAGTGCTTGCCCTCATCCATCCACTTTTGGAAAGATTTAAAAAACAACATCATATTTGTACACCTGAAAGTAATATGATACTGTAAGGTAACTATATGTCAACTTTAAAAAATAACATAGATCATTGTTTATTAAAAAAAACAAGTATACGTAAGAGTATGCATGACAGAAATAAACAAATGAGTACTGGAGAAGTAAAGAGAAAACTTGGGGGGAAAAAGCAACATCATAGAATTCATAATAAGAAAAACTTAGGCGGGAAAGCATATACTCTCAAAATGACTCTACGTCACTTGAGACTCACAAAAGACCACACAAGATCGGAAGATGATCGATACTCCCATTTTACAAATGACGTCACCAAAACCCAAAGAAGCCAAGGGCCGAACCTGAGAGTCCTAGTCTTTCCAGCACACTGCACTCCCGGAGCAAGACCTTCTCAGAGAACGTCTTGTGTGTCCTAAATTACTGGAATTAGCTAAATGCTGAATACTAATGAGTACTTAATGCTGTGACAAAGATGATGACAATGGTGAAGAGGAGGAAAAGGTTTCCATGGTCTCATGCAGACTAAAATATCCAGTTATAACGCATTCAAAATGTCCCGTACGTCAGCACGTTTTTCTATCTGTAAGGATTTTCCAGAAGTCTCTCACACCAGTGTCTTCCCAACCTCCCAGCTTGAACACACAGTGACCCATTTTCCTATGCTTGGCTCAGCAACCTGGGTCTCAGGATCTGCTGTCCCAACAAAACCTCCTAGCCATTTCTTAAGAGCCATTTCTTAAGCTACTGGCTGCGGTTGGATTTTCCACTTGACATTGTTAACAGATTAAACTGTTTATCTCATCGTCATACACAGGCCTTTTCAGTTTCCTGCTAATAGATTCAGGTTAGATACGGATTACAGAAGTGATACTCCCTGAGTCCCTCTCTGTACCCCAGCCGGTATCCTTCCCCCATAGTTATGAGGTGTATTTTCTTAAACCTACTCTTCAGATAGCTAACTTGCAAAAAGAAAACCTTACACACCCATGCATAGCAGAGGACTAGCCAAACATCAGCTCCTACACAACTGTGGAAGAAGCACTTAACACGAGATCCTGCTGAATTATACATTTTACGACTCAGTCATCAATTGCCATAGAGAAGAAGAAAACAAATTGAGCTGAGCCTGGAAAGAATGTCAGCGAAACTGGAAAAACATTCACTGGGAACCGCCTGGGGGTGCAGGGACCTCCCCAGTAACTGCCGGGGTCCCACAAACTCACAGCATACCAAGAGAGATTGCGGGGTGAGCTAGTGGATGGCTAGTCACCGGGGAGCCAAATCCCTCCATTCTGAGGTACTCTGAAGACTCCCCATGGAATGAATGAAAATATTAAGCGCTGTTAATATAAAATATATTACAGCTTCTTCTTGGGAAACAGTACAATCAGTTTATTCATCCTGATTAAATGGATGGTGGGGGGAGTAGGAAGCAGAGGACCCACTGAGACGGGTAAAGAAAGAAAACTGCTGTCACAGTTCCAAAAGCCCAAAGCAAAAGTACCTCGTTCCTGCCTTCCGGACGCATTAAGATCAGTTTTATAAACGTGAGCAAACAGACCAGGTTCTTCTTGGCCAAGGAAAGGGCCTACCCAGCATCCTAAGACTTCTATCATCTCTGGGTTGTTGCTGTTTAGTTGCTAAGTCCTGTCTGCCTCTTTTATGACACCATAGACTGCAGCCACCAGGCACATGTGCCCATGGGGTTTCCCAGTCAAGAATACTAGGGTGCGTTGCCATTTCCTTCTCCAGGGGATCTTCTTGATCCAGGGATGGAACTCGTGTCTCCTGCACTGGCAGGCAGATTCCTTACCACTGAGCCACCAGGGAAGCCCCATCTCTGGGTTAGGCAAACTCTAATCTTAGTCACCAGGTCAATGGAAATGATCTCAATGCCTTTGTTTGAGATGCTGCATCATTTTATTTTAAAAAGCAAGACTATCAGAATAATAGTGACCTTCAAGAGGGTGGGATCTCTTCAGTCCAATATTTGTCACCACCAGATCAAATGACGAGTTTTTTTTTCTACTTATTCTACGATGGGAAAATAAAAATGTATCCTCCCCCTCCATATCCCACCCCCACCTCTTTAAATCCTACATAGATATGAACGGCAAAGGTTCATTCTGCTTGCTTACTGTCAGTACCTCCCTCTTTTTGGTTACTTATAAAACTTAACAGCTGGTTTGGAGCAAAACAGAAGTAAAATTATCAGCAAATTAAATATGTAGTACTGACCAGTGGCCTGAAGAGGTATCTTTTGTTGAATGGGTTTCCATTAAGTAATATATCAAGTCAGTAAAACGCCCAAGTAAAACTCAACAGAGGGGAAAGATCAGATCTCTAAGAGTGAATTCTTAATGAAACTGTTTTAGAAACACTCCAGACAAGTTACTCAAAAGCCTGCGTGTTGGCTTACCAGTGAAATGACGATCACATGTCAGAGAAAGCCTGGAGAATCATCAGAGTGGTCTTCCCTGCTCAGACACTCCAGGAGATCTTGTTCCCTAAGGCCTCTGCTGGTCTTTGATCCCCAACCTCATCATTGAATCAAAGGAAACTACACTAGGAGACAGAGACAGAAGGCAAGACCAGCCTTCTCACTGTTCTATGAACTGCACTTCAAGAAGCTGCTGTGGTCCCACAGTAGCAGGTGAATTCACACAGAGAGAGTGAAGTTGCCCAGTCGCGTCCGACTCTTTGCCATCCCAAGGACTGGAGCCTACCAGGCTCCTTCGTCCATGGACTTTTCCAGGCAAGAGTACTGGAGTAGGTTGCCATTTCCTTCTCCAGGGGATCTTCCCAACCCAGGGATCGAACCCAGGTCTCCTGCATTGCAGGCAGACACTTTGCTGTCTGAGCCACCAGGGAAGCCTGGTGAGTTCACAAGTAGACTATAAACACTGGGTTTTGAGAAATCAATTTCATTCTAGCCTTACCGGGTGAGGCAGAATCATTTTCTAGGATTGTACTGGGTGAATGTAGCACCTAAACAAAATCTTAAGCTGCTACCAAGCATTTCCTCCAAGAGGCCCAGTGGATTTTCCAGACATTACTACTCAAAATGTCTCCTAAGTCCACCTCCACTAACGTTAACTGAGCCTCTACTACAACCAACCCAGGGATCGAACCCAGGTCTCCTGCATTGCAGGCAGACACTTTGCTGTCTGAGCCACCAGGGAAGCCTGGTGAGTTCACAAGTAGACTATAAACACTGGGTTTTGAGAAATCAATTTCATTCTAGCCTTACCGGGTGAGGCAGAATCATTTTCTAGGATTGTACTGGGTGAATGTAGCACCTAAACAAAATCTTAAGCTGCTACCAAGCATTTCCTCCAAGAGGCCCAGTGGATTTTCCAGACATTACTACTCAAAATGTCTCCTAAGTCCACCTCCACTAACGTTAACTGAGCCTCTACTACACTCTGGGAACCATCTAAGGGACTTTTAAAACACGGCACCCCTGAACTCTCATCCCCTACTCTGCAAGGTTATGCCTCCCTCCTCATTTTTCAGAGGGTTTGCAGGCACGTGGGGTCTTGGATTTCACCAAGTTCTCGGAAATCTGTCAGGCACCCCTACTCCTGTGGCAGAAAGGTCCCGGGAATGAACACCGAGCTTGTCTTCATTGTTCTTTCCCCCTTTCTTTGTCCCTCCTCTTGCAGATGACTCCACAGTTCTTCTACAGGAAGACAATGCAGCAGAGTTACCGCCTGTTACTCATGCATTCATCCATCCCATTAACCAACATTTCAAAACACGTCCTATGTTGAAAGCCAAGGTGGATCTTCCCAAGTGAGTAAGGAGTTTATCCACTAATGAAGTTTTATAAGTGAAAAGGAAAATGTAAAACATGACTATATGGAATGCTCTCTGGCCTCACTTTCCTCGTCTGTAAAACGTGGATATTGGAGGAAAGGAGCTCTAAAGCCTCTCCCAGACTCAAGATTTATATTATGATAATTATGCAGGTCATAGAAAAAATTTTGTTTTTTTAAATTCTAAGAACAGAGGCTTACCTTCCTAATAAGATCATATTTATATCTCTATTGTCTTTTAGCCCAGGAGACCTGAAATGTCTTTAAAATAATAATTCACCTCTGGAAAAATGAATGCCCAGGTATCTGGTGGGACCACAATGAGAGAGTTGAGGGCACAACTACAGCAAGCTGAGTTTGACTACAGGGTCACAGGGCCAGGTTGGCAGATTCTTCCAGCCCCGCCGGTGGCCTCCACAGTCAAGCAGACTGGACCCACTGGTCTGAGGGAATGCTATAAAGCTGAGTGTTTCTATGTTGTTAGGTCACCTACAGTGCCACAATCCTTAAGTTAACTAAGTTAACAGTATGAAACCACAGAATGGCACACAGTCTCAGGAGAACCGGACTTACAAAACCCCAAATATTCCAATGAGACAATGGCCACTGGCACTCTAAATGGCTTTTCACGTTACCAACAAGTTCACGTTTGGGTTTCCTGTGATTTTGTAAACAATGAGCTCCCCGATACATGAAAAATAAATCATTCACAATGTCAATTCCATCTAGTCGGGAAAAAAATAATTGCAAGACACATTTGTCATGGACTGGAAGGCACGATATACATAACCTACAATGCCAGTATTTCATCTCTTAACAAAACCCATAGACGGGAGTTCCCTGACAGTCCCGTGGTTAAGACTTTGCCTTTCAATGCAGGGGATGCGGGTTTGATCCCTAGTCCAAGGCCTCCAGCCAAAAAAACAAAACACAAATCAGAAGCAATATTGTAACAAATTCAATAAAGATTTTTAAAAAAATCTATAGACCCTTCCATGAGGAGGGCATGCCCACAACACAATATAGAAGAGTTCATGAGTTAATCCCAAATCTCTCATTACCTGAAGTCTACAAAGGTTATTCAACCAGGACATAAAATTATTTCCATTAACTGCTTTAAATTCTACCTTTAGATAACTAAATTGAAACCTCACAAAATAAAACAAGCCTAAACAATGTTATCAATGCTCCTAGGAATATAAATAAACTACAGAGGACTAATCTAATCTCTAACTACATTTACCTGGTATGTGCCAACAAAAATCAGAAAAGGGACTCGGTAGCAACTCAGCGCTAAAAACAAAAGTTCTGAAAATGCTTTCTGTAACACCTGAAATAAATTTCTCTAAAAGCAGAAACTGTCCAGTTTAATGTTGGTTTTGTTGTTGTTGTTAAACCTAAAAGCCTGGTAAATCTTGAGATGTGTTGATGCCTAAATACCCATCTCTTTTTCTCTGTCTCACCTTTACTTGAAGGATTTTAAGCTGGATGAATTATACTTTCATCTTTGATAAAAAGAATTCTTTGAAGTGATACTTTGGCTCTGCACAGGCAAAGCCTCAATTTCCAAACTTAAATATCTGAGGAGGCCAAAGCCCTCAGATAACAGAATGTATTTTTCACTTTTCAGGTTAGCATGCTGGCATCCTACCAGCACAGCCTCTAATATCAGTCTAATCATTAACGAGAATCTGGGGTATAGTACTGATTTATTTTGATGATGCTTTTTCAATGTGGAATTATAAAGAACCATTCTTTCAGGTAAGAGAAACAAGAGAAACAGGTCAGTGAATGGGTCTGAGAGAAAAGCACACCATTAAATGTGCCCTGAGATCTGCCTGAGATCCACACCACAGAAATCTTGTCACTTTTCCAGACACTCTGATACCTATATTTCATATACAGCAGGTTTTGAATCCGGTCTCTAGAATTACATAGTCACGCAGAGTTACAACTCTATAGGTCCCCGTGAGATCATTCTCAAGCAGAGTGCATATTTTAAAAGGAGGAATCTGAGCCAGAGCTGCAGTCTTTAGGTCCCTTTGCCTCTCTGAGTCTTGGTCTCCTCCCTAAACACATCAGGGTAACATTCAGAACCTCACATAAATGACTTGAAGTTCTCTCAGATCTGAAAGGTCCTAAGCCCTTTCCAGAAAGACCCTCGCCACACACCTAAGGCAGAAGGGTGCCCCACCTTAGGAAAACAACATATGCAACCTGAACTCTTTACCCCATAAATCTGTGCCTTCAGTATTCTCTCCCAGAATTTTCCCTTCAAAGATCCCTCTAAGACTTCTAAATTTTAATTGGAAAAATTTCACACTTTTAAAAACCACATAAAACCATTTTAAAATGTTCAAATTTTTTACCATGTGTATTAGTTTGCTTTTTGAACCTGGAAAAAAAGACAACAAAACTAGTTAACACAAAAAAAGTAAAGGAAACAAAATTTCAAAGGCCCGGAAAAAGTAGTAAACACCAAGAAGGCAAAGATTTTGTATTATACTTCTTTATACGCCCCCGAGATAATAAGACCAACATTTTGTTTTCATTATTGTACACATGACTGACAGTATAATTTTGGAATAAATAAAAACCTACTTTTTAAAGTAAAAAGCATGCTTTTCTTAATTTAGTGCTTTAAACCTGGCATTTCAATGGCCCACTTACTTTTAAATGGATTAACAGAAGAAGTCAAGAACTGTTGATTAATTTCTAGTTCTCTTAAAGAACAAGCAAGAACACCATTCTTCCTCAGGGCAATTCACTTCTGTTCAGATCTCAGAAAAGAGTAAATGCGAACATGCCTGAATTTAAGCTATTGAACCCAAGGCACGTACGACAACTACTTCTGAGCAAATTTCAAGCGTCTGATCCTTTATAAACAGACACACAGGTGCAAAAATTTGGAACATTCTATTTCCGAGACAAGCATATCTGTCAGGCTCCTCTGAAGCCTGAAGCCCAGGAAAGGCCTCAAGCACTTTGCATGTTTCTGAGGGTGTCTTTACAGCTCCTACCCAGGGAAGCAAATGAGCAGAGAAGGTTCTCACCACACACCCGTTCAGTAAAAAGGCCTCTGCTCATTTGCATCATCTAAATGGCTAAAGAAGTTTCAGAGTGTGTTTCCAAACGACTTTTCACTTTGTTTTTTAAGTACAAGGACGTCTTCGAATCCCCCTGCACCGAAAGCTGGGGCTTCTCACAGGTAGCGAGCAGGCAGAGAAACCAGAAAACAGGAGAGCTAACCTGAGCCAGGCTTCAGGCTTTGGGGCTGTCACCTCCACCGGCAGACAGGGCACACACAGTCACCCCTCACACATAACGTCAGACACAGTCACCCCTCCACAAGAGCACGAGAAGGTTTAACTCTGTGGAAAGACAGGGTGGCACACACAAAAAATGTTCTCAGCATGGGTCTGAGGGTCAGGGCTTGGTTGTGTGACTGCCAAGCTGAACACTCAGGTTTCCAACCTGTGCGTCCCAGTGGGGTGTTGGGAGTGTGTGTGGCCATGTGTGTGCCCCTGCGTGCAGGGCAGTGTAGACAGAAGCAGCACAGCCCAGAGAAGGGGACTGAGTGTTGACTGGACCTCACACAGAGCCAGCTCGGGTTTTATCCGTCAAACACTGAACAGCCCAGCCGAAAGGCCCAGTCAATCAAGTTGTCTGGCCTTCTGTAGACAAAATATCCATCTCAGGTAATCAAGTGATTTTTGACCCAAGGAACAGATGTTGCGGTGTCACTGATAAGGCTCCACCATAACAATCTGTACAAAAAAAGAAAACTGAGTTTATCACTCAACCAAAAACTCAAAAGTCCCTAGGATCCCATAATTTCCAGTTGGCTACTCACCCTTCCCTCCCTCCACTGGCCCCCCGCCCCCCACTCGCCCTCGGCCTCATGTGATTCAGAAAACAAGGCTGGCGGGGGATTTTTTTCCCTGGCCCTATTCTGTGGGTGTCTGAAATCTTATTTAAAGGAAGGAGGTAAGCTGGACAGCCGTCAGGCCTCATTTCCACCTCTACACCTGTTTGCTAACTCGATACCACTCAACCCTCTGGTTTCTCAGCTGGCATCCCTCTGGCAAATGAAAAAAAAAAAAAATTATCACCTGTCATTATTTATCTCCCCTTTAACTCACTTCCAGACAAGAGCCCTTTTCAAACATCAGGACAAACAAAATACTTTGAGAGCCAGCCAATAGGAGCTGCTAATCCACCCCTAGAAAGGGCAAATGGAAAGTTGGAGAACAAGTGAAAAAAAAACTTGGCTGTGCCGGCTATGCTCCAGGGTTTAAAAAGCCAAAGGGAGGAGAGGAACAGAGGACCATCTCATGGGCTTTTAATTGTGGACAAGAGGGCAGAGAAATCTGGGCCATACCTTCAGTGAGAAGCACATTCCACCTTCCCTTTACCACCATCCCCTTCCAGGTGGACCAGAGGTGTCCATGTCAGATGCCTTGTGCTGGCCACAAAATGCCAGGGTGATGGGGACCACATTTTGCATATACATTTGCCTCCCCACCATCAGCAGAAAGCAGTCTCATGAAAAGAAACGCTTGGTCTTCTAAGATTCAGACTGTGATTTCTGAAGTGGAAGTGTGATAGAAATATGCTTTGGAGTCCAAAATACCTTAGTGAAGAATGTAGCGTAGAAATATAACATTCTCAGCTGCTGTGGCTTAACACATTGAGTGAATAGTACGTGATATTCAAGATTAAATCGGAAGACTACCTACTACAATAAAAATGCAGACTTTCCCCCAAGGTAGCACAAGAACCCCTCACATACCGAACTAGGAAATTCCCCAGACTCTGGAAAAGCTTAGAGAAAGTCCAGACCTTTTCAGAAGCGCTAGCTTCAACTCTTATGTCTTCCGTCCGATGCTCTGATCCTCCGAAGAGTTAAAACAGCCTAGCACTGAGATAAACCGTGTACAGAAATAAACCCCTGTCTACTGCCATAGCCAGAACAACATGTCAGTGTGCTGAATCGCAACAGATGCACTTGGAAATGTACTTGAAATGTACCTGTACCAGACAATAAGCCTGTCCATGAAGAGGTATATACCTTAAGGGTATCACCCAGGTGCTCATCTCAGGCAATTCAACCTATTGTAATATTCTGTCATTAAAGAAACGGTCTCCTTACCTCAAAGCATGGTTTTCATTTTAAATCATACAGCAAACTGTATCTTACTTCTGTTGGCCCCACAAATATTGCAACATCCTGACAATTTACTGAGGTGAGGTGGTTCTTCACCCAGCAGACACAGCCATTATCTACAGGTTTCAGGGACCTGTCACAGAATCACATCACTCATTTTCCTGGCCTATTAGTACAGGCTGAGTTAATTTGCTGACATCCTTATCTGTTTCCCCTCTGCCTAAATGAATCACAGAATTAAAGTGTTTCACCTGATCAGACAAAAGCTACAGCTCTGTTCTCTATCTCTGGAGATTAATCGGGAAGCCTTTGGTAACACTCATGAATATGATCTTCCCAAGAAGTGAGTGGTAACCTACCAGAGGTAACTTTAAAAATGTCTTTTAAGATGTACATGGAAATAGTAACAGAAGTGACTCCAATTTGCTGTCCAAGCTACGAAACGCAGGGCCAGGGCCTAGGTGCCTCCCCAGGAAACACACCCGGAGAGAATTACAGGGTGTGACTGCCCCAGGGCCCTGGTCAGTAGAAAGTAAGAAAAAGGGACACACGGGCATGAAAGCAGCACAAGTTCTAGAAAAATCTCAAGGCAAGACATACCACTCTGGGCTTCTGCTGGTCCAGGGTATGCAGGAAGGCAGAGTTGGGGTCCAGGCAGCGCTCAGGGTCACTGGAGATGTCCTCCTCCGAGTCCTCATAGGAGGAAGAGAAGCCAGTGGAGGAGGCAGAGGAAGAGGACAGTTTCCTCAGCGGCAGGCTGCCCCGGGGGCTTCCCTGCGCCTCCTCCAAGGCCCTGTCCTCCTGGGCATCCTCGTCTGTACCCATGTCTGTGATGATGACAGCAGGGATGCTGTTTCGGCCGCAGGCCTCTCCCAGGGAAGGCTTGTCCTTCTGTGCTAGGGAGAGCTGGTCTGGGCTGAGGTGGGCGTCTCTGCCCTGTGGCTGGCCTCCCCAAATCCCCTTGGATTGCACTGCTGTGCCACACGTCCAGGCCAGACAGGCTTCTTCCATGGGGCCCAGCCAAAGCCTGGAGGTCCCAGGCTGCACGCCCACCCTGTCCCCGGGAGAGTACTGGGGTTCTTTCAGTTCTTTTGCTGCTTCCCAGCAGGGCAAAGGCTGCAGCATTCCGCCAGAGGGAACTCCCGCCTCCACCTCCGGGGTCCCTGGTTGCGCTGAGCTGCTGCCCCCAAGCAAGCCCAGCGTCGCGGACCCTTCATCCACTCTGTCACAGGCCGGCGGTGCCTCCCTGACCACTAGGGCCGCACTCTGTGCCCCCGCAGAGCCTCTGGAACCCTGCCTGAACCAGCTCGGAGCCTCAGAGAGCTCCGCCGGACTCTGCGCGCTCCCAGTCCTCTCCTCTGGCCGTCCATCAGCCCCAGGCGCCCGGGAGCCCAGCATGCCACCGGACAGAGTTCCTCTCCCCACCTTCCCAGGGGGCTCTCCGCTGCGGGGTCCGCCCCTCTCTGGGGCCGGGCTTGTCTCACTGCCAAGAGACTGCCCCTGACTCTTGGCCAGGGCCTGCAGGGGGTGCGTACCCCCAAGTTCATGGGCCCTCTCAGACGGCTCAATGAAGGCAGGGTCGTGTGGATGGTGTGGCACGGTGGATGTGGCTCGGGCTGCCACTGCTGTGTCCACGGTTAAGTTCACTCTGACTAGTCCCAACGAGGGAGCTTGGGAGTTCTGAGTTCCCAAAGGAGGAGACCCCCTCTTGTCAACTTCCATAGCGGTGGGTGAGCCACAGTGGGGTCTGGCAGGGAGCGCCTTCTCCATTCTCTCCGAAGCGCTGGGACCCTGAGCCCCTGATCCTGATGGGGCCGCAGGATGGAGAAAAGGTGCCCCTACTCCCTCCTTGTCCTTGGAGAGGCGGACGCTGGGCGAGCCTCCTCTTCTCCCGGATTCGACCTCGGAAGTCTCCGGACATTGTTCTCCCCAGGACTTGGTCCTCCGCTCCTGGCTCTGAACCGGGACCCTTCCTGGGGGCTGACTGACGCTGCGCAAGGGGCACGGGGAGGGCGAACGAGCCCTGCCCAGACGCGGGCTGCGGGGCGGCTGCGTGGCGGAGCTTTGCGCCTGGATGTGCGCCTCGAACATGCCCACTTTCTGGTTCACCTGCACGTTCTGCAGCTCACGCTGCAGGATTCGAAGCTTCCTCTTGGCCTCCTCCGGCCCAGGAGGGGAGAGGGTACCGGCGGTCACCACCTGCTGCCCTTCCCCTCTTAGACGACCGGCCCAGCTCGGGCTACCCACGCTGCTGCCGCTGCCGCTGCCGCTATTCAGCCTGCGCCGGCCACTCCGCCAGCCCAGGGGGCTCCCGGGGTCCTCCGGTGACAACGACTCAGCTGGGGGGAAGAGGAAAGAGGAGCCACTCCCGGGGCTGAAAACGCTGCCGGGGCTCAACACGGCCCTCCCTGGCGGCGGGGGCGTCTCGTTGCTGCTGGACCGAGGGCCGCCGCCGCTCTTCACCTGGTTGGCGCTATTCATGATCACCAGGCTGTTGAGGGCATAGCAGTACATGGCCATAGTACTGAGTCCTGCGCGCTGCCCGCCGCCGCCGCTCCCGTTCCGGCTCTGCCGCCGGCGTCTCCTCCTCCCGCGGCTCTCGGCTCCCGGCTCAGCCGCGGAGGCCCGGAGGCAGCGGCTCCGCGCGCAGATGGGGCAGCATGGCCCGGGCGGCCGGCGCGGGGCGAGACAGTGGGCTCAGCCCCCGCCCAGAGGTCCATAAACAACAGCGCCGCTGTGAAGACACAAGGAAACAAGTCAGGACCCCAGAGGGAGGGTGTGGGGGACGGCTAGCGGATTAGGACGGGCCCCGGCCCACGGAACCCCAATCTGTCGGGTATCTGGTGCCACTGGACGTCTTATTTACAGGGGCAGTGCGGCACGGCGAGGACATAAACCTGGGGGGGCCCCCCTCGGTCGCCAGCGCGGCGGTGATGTGATGCTCTGTGTGTGACACGCTTGAAGGTTCCTTCCAATTTCAAACGCTAAGCGTTGTCTCCAGAGCCACGCGCGACGGGCGGGTAACAATATACAACTACTTGAATCCTATGTGCGGGGCGCGGCAGATTCTGAGCTTTCTGAGAGTGAGGACACCCTCTCCACCGTCTCGGGGTCGCCTCGGCTTTGCAAACACTGGCTATATCGGGTATAACGGGACAGCTTTTCGCCTCCTCCCTCCCCCCCTCCCCATCTTGGGCTTTAGGATG
>SJYX01022687.1:300009-321446 GCA_006410675.1 Oreotragus oreotragus
TTAGCTATTACAACTGCTTTCCAAATTTTGTGACCCAGTGCTGAGTAACTTCCTGGATAGGCTCAGTTATAAGACTGAATGTTGTCTCTGGATTTCAGAGACCGAAGGAAGTAGCAGGGACCAGAAACGTCTGTTCTCAGAGAATGTTCAAGATAGCTACCTCCTCTCAGGAGCACACCAAAATCACAACTATCTGCAACTGTTGATGAACAAGCCCGAACCTACCAGGAACAACTGTCTCTAACAAAACATAAAAAAGGAGCCAGGTAGGGGGCAGACTTGGGATACAAGCAAGTTCCACACACCCTGGGGTGAGAGAGCCTCAAACCGGAGAGCGATCGCCATGCAGAGCTTCTACCGCAGGAGTGGGTTCTGAGGTCCACGTCAGGCTCCCCAGCCCCAGAGTCCTGCCCCAGCAAGATGAGCCCCCAGAGCATCTGGCTTTGAAGACCAGCGGCGCTTAAACTGGGGAGCCCCACAGGACCCGAGCAGGGAAAGGGATGTAAATAGAGATTTCACTCTGAAAGGGGGCATACAAAACCTCATATGCACGGGAACATAGCACAAAAGCTGTAATTTGATAGGAACCTGGGCTGGCCGTCTGGGCTGGACCTACCTGCTTCTTCTAGGAGAGTCTCCCGGAGAGGCAAGAGGCGAGAGGGAGCGGCAGCGGGAGCCATTTTTAGGAGCTCATTCTAGAAGCTGGTGCTGGAGGCTTGTTAGCTCATTAGCCGCAACACCTGCCCACACTTGGCCCCACCTGACATCCTGGAGGTGTCCTCACCAGGATGCCTCAGGCCAAACAGCTGGGCAGGGACACAGTCCCATCAGCACATACTCCTAAAGACTTCCTGAATCTACAGCCCCCTCCAGACAAGGCCCGCCTGTGGGCAGGCACTGGCCTTGTCCTCCAGGAAACACGCACAGGCTTCTAGACCAGCCTCACCCACCAGGGGCCAGACCTCAGACAGACACAAGGAAAACGCAATCATCTTAGGCTTCAGACGCAGCCTGCCCTTAGCAGGCCAGAGCCTACTCTGGGACCAAGTGGGTCCTGGTCTGGCCCACTAACAGGCCAACACAAGCTTCAGCACACCTGGGACCCCATACCCAACTGTGTCAGGAACTGCTCCCCCAAGCGATGTGACACCAGCTCTGGGACCCCTGGACCCTGAAGCAAGCATTAGGACCTGGTGCTGCCTATTGGTAATCCAGCACTGACCCCAGGACCTGGCTTCACCCACCAGTCAGGGGCACTGGAGTCTTCTGGACCCTGACTCTATCCATCAGTGAGCCCGCACTAGCCCTCAGGTCCCCTGGGGTCTTGCCGTCAGTCACCTCCTGAGCAGGGCCCACTAACCAGCAGCCAGCAGCGTGCACACAAGGCAGGGCCTGACAAGCAACTGGGTTATGGGCCAGCCAAGCCTCCAAGACCACCCACCCAGTCAGCCTGCCAAACACAGAAGGCCCCAAGGAGCCCTTTTAGGGGAAATCCCTAGAGCATATAGCTTGGGTGAGGAGCGCAGCTTGACAAGAGGGGAGTGCTGAAACGCGTAAGACACCTTCTCAGAGGCCACTTTTCCAAGGTCAGGAAATGTAACTAATATATCACACACATAAAAATACAAGAGGCAACTTAGATACAATGAGGCAGCAGAGGAACATCCAGACAAAGGAACAAGATAAAACCCCAGCAGAAGAGTTTTTGGTCTTTACACCAAAAGTATGATCATTAAAAGGAAAAATTGGTAAATTGAACCTCATCAAAATTAAAACTTTCACTATGCTAAAGACCCTATTAAAAGAATGGAAAGATAAGCTATAGAAAGGGAGAAAATATTGCAAGTTACATATCTGGCAAAAGACTAGTACCTAAAAAACATAAATAATTCTCATAACTCAGTAATGAAAAAAAACAATCTAGTTAGAAAATAGATAAAAGACATACACAAACATTCATTTCAACAAAGAGGATATACAGATGACAAATAATCAGATGGCAAGATATTCAAGATGATTAACCATCAGAGAAATGCAAAATGGCTAATATAAAATACTGACAACATTTAATGCAGGCAAGTACACAGAAAAACTCAGTCACTAATACACTGCTGATTGGCATGGAAAATAGTATGCTGTCTCTCATAAGATTAAACATGCGACCACATACAACCCAGCAATTGCACTCCTGGTGACATGAAGACATGTTCATACATTGCTGGTGAGAACGCAGTGTAGTTCAGACACTCCAAAGAAAGTTTTTCAATTTCTTAAAGAAGAAAATATGTAACTATTATATGGTCTGGTGATTGAACTCTTGGTCATTTATCCCAGGGAAATAAAAACTTATGTTTACATAAAACCATTTATGAATGTTCACAAAGGCTTTATTTGTAATAGCAAAAAACTGGAAACAACCCAGTTAAGAAAACTGGGTTTCTTATATGGTTAAGAAAACTGTAGTATATTCATAGCATGGAATACTAATCAGCAATAAAGGAGAACAGACCATACAATTCACACAACTTGGATGAATCTCTAGAGAATTATGCTGGGCCAAAAAAAGAAAGTGAATTCTAAAACATGAATATGGTATGATTCCATTTACATTAAAAATGTGATATGATCTTTAATAAATGCAGAAAAGATTAGTGGTTGCTAGGGGTTAGAAATGGGAGTGGAGAGGGAAGAAGGAAACTTGCAGCGATGGAAACAGTCTGATTCTTGCTCATCCTGGTAGCTACAACAAACTTACATATGTGAAGAAATTGTGTAGAGCTAAAAGCACACACACATGCAAACACACAAATAAGTACAAGTAAAACTGGGAAAATCTGAATAAGATTTGTGGAAACCATGTAAATAGCGTGGTTGTGGGGACCTCCCTGATGGTCCAGTGATCAAGACTCCATGCTTCCAATGTAGGGGGCACAGGTTAGATCCCTGGTCAGGAACTAAGATCCCACATGCCAAATGGTGCTGCCACAAAATAAGAAATAAAAATAAATATCCTGGTTGTGATATTATAGTTTTGAAAAATGTCACCATGGGGGAAACTGGGTAAAGGGTACATGGAATTCTCTTTACTATTTCTTACAACTGCACACAAACCTATAATTATCTCAAAATAAAAAGTTAACTTTTAAAAATTGATCCGTCACACTTGTCTCTCCCTACAGGCAAATGTGGCAATTGCTGTCTCATATGGCCATTTTCATTAAGACTGTCTTCAGGGCCACACAGTAACCAGGAGAACCAACAGCCTCAAATATTTCAGATAGACTCAGAATGAAGAAGACTTTTTAGCCTTCACGTTTTCTGTATTATGTGTGCCAAGCAGCCAAAGTGCTGATCAGAAATAATTTTCAAGGAAATCTAGTGTATCCAGTTGGAGGGTGTGACTTCATCTGCCCAAATGAATCTTCAGTTCCATAGTCTTTGATCTTCAGTTGACGCTGGTGCATATGAATCAGGGTAGATCAACAGAAGCTCTAAGTGAAACTTTCAGGAGATCCAGGACCTAGGAGCGGAAGGATGGAAGAGACATAGTCGATTTGTGCTGAAGCATCAATTATACATCCTAGTCACAGAGGCCAGCATCCCAAAGTTACTCCTGTACAACACGCAGCTCATGCAGCCCCCTGCCCTTATTCCACACATTCACATGGCCTTTATTTCAATGATGACATACAAGACTTCACTGTCTGTGACAACTGCTCATGCTGGAAGCCTGCTTAGAGACCATATCCTGACACTAGCTTTGCCTCCTAGTAATACTGATATAGTCTCATCATTTTCATATGGACATGCCATTATTTTGGTGATCACAGATGCACTTACCCAGATGAACCTGACTTAGGTATCTATCCAGATGAACATTTGCTTCCAACCATACCAATTTCTGAAATGTATTTGCCAGTGAACCATCATTTCTCTAATACCTTGGTGGAGCTAGGTCAAGGGATTGCCACCTCCCTATCCATCACNTATGGACATGCCATTATTTTGGTGATCGCAGATGCACTTACCCAGATGAACCTGACTTAGGTGTCTATCCAGATGAACATTTGCTTCCAACCATACCAATTTCTGAAATGTATTTGCCAGTGAACCATCATTTCTCTAATACCTTGGTGGAGCTAGGTCAAGGGATTGCCACCTCCCTATCCATCATCACACATTGATCAATGAACAATCTTACATTTGTCTTGACCACTGATTATGAGTGTGATGAGATTCAAGTTTATTATTAGCTTCTCCCCTCTGTATCCCACTGTCTTTTCTGTGGTCAGAATTATTTAATGAGGTCTTTTTCCCAACAGAAGAGTCAGAATATGGATGTCTCTCATCTTCTCTTAAACACGTTTAGCAAGTTTAACAGGTATCTAGGTTAACTTTCTTTTTCAATTGTACTCTCTATAAAAGTGCTTTGCAACTGCTTATAACACAGTATTAGTAGGATTATTTCTCTAATACAAATATGGGATTTGTTTCATAATGAAATATTCAAATCTATATTTCTTTTATGTCTGTTTCAATAGTTTCTGTAATGGGCTTTCTTTCCTTTTTTTCTAATTTTATATGTATTATATTTTACTCTGCTTGAAAGTATCTTCACAAGGATTCAAGTGGCCTTCAGAGTCCATTTTATCAAACATGGTCCAGCCATCAGAATATTCCTACAAAATTTTATCAGCATCTGAGTTAGAGAAAAACTATTTGCTACAGATTTCCAAGAGGATGTACTGGTTAATAGATGCTCTTACTAATGCTAAATTAAGAGCTTCCTCTCTGTAAATGTTTGTTTTCTACAATAAACATTTGAAAGTGCCCACTCTGATGGGAGTGCCCACCACAGCACTGATGGGAAATAGGGATATAGGGATTAGTTATAGAAATAAACCAAGAAAGGATCTCTTCCTTAATTAACTTGAAGTTTAATAGTGGGATAATGATCATAATTATATTATTACAATAATGTAATCATAGTACTCAATAGCTGCACAAAGACTACCCCTGCTCCTGATAACTTCCCTATGGACTACGCAGATGCGCTTGACTCATTAGCAGAAAAGAAAATGTGCTTATGGATTTTTACCTAACTCCATGCATTAAAGGAATTCAGATGGTTTGGTAATTATGTCTGCCAGCTCCCATGCCTGACCCATTCTCCACCCATCTCTGTTCTACTCCGGACCCACCACAGGCTGACTTTGAGCAATCTAGAGCTCTGGGCTTCTTCCTGATTGGGTTCAATTGACAGAATAGAATAGAAGGCACCAGCAGGAGATCAGAGGTCATCACTGGAAAGATTTCAGGGTATTTATCCCCCTCTCCCTCATCCCCACCCATCCCCCACTTCCACTCTGCCATCCATACACACACTTGCTCTTTGCCTAAGTATGATGTTTCTGGCAATGTTTATGACTGCAACTAGGGGAGGGCACCGAAGAGCTGATGCTTTTGAGCTGTGGTGTTGGAGAAGACTCTTGAGAGTNCAACCCAGGGATCGAAACCATGTCTCCTGCATTGTAGGCATTCTTTACCACTGAGCCACCAGGGAAGCCCACTGCTGCCATAAACCATCATAAAAGTGGGGACACAAAACAGCACAAATTTATTCTCTTAAGATCCAGGAGGTCAGAAATCCAAACAGGGGTCTCCCTGGACTGCAGGGTCAGCCGTGCTTCCTCTCAGGCCTTGGGGGCGAGGCCCTTCCCTGGTCTTTTCCAGGCTCTTGAGCTTCATTCCTCGCTTCTGTAGTCTCACGATACCGATACCTAGTTTGTCTTCAGTGTTAGCAACAAACCTTTTTGAATTTCTGTCTGTGTTCCTCTGTATACCCAATCATCATATCAGCTTCTTCTGTAATGCAGTCTTCTACTTATTAGGACATTTGTGATTTTTTTAACATTTATTTTTGAATTAATTTATTTATTTGGCTGCTCTGGGTCTTAGTTGCAGCATCTGGGATCTTTAGTTGTGACATGTGACCTCTTTGTTGTGACATGTGGATTTAAACTGGTCCCCTGTATTGGGAGTGTGGAGTCTCTTAGTAACTGGACCACCAGGGAAATTCCTGTGATTATATCTAGGGCCTACACAGATAATCCAGGAAAATCTTACTATTGCAACATACTTAATTATATAAGGATCCTTATCATATAAGGTAATATTCACAGGTTCCAACAATAAGAACCTGGATATCTTTGGAGGCCTTATTCAGCTTACCATAACTTCCAATATTATGACCTGAAGCAAAATTTTACTTTATACTAATAAATTTCTAGGAGGATAACTGAAGCAACTAGAAACATTGGCAAATTTTGTCTCCCCTCAGTAGTTAAATCTCTTGTTTACTTTTTCCTCTATTATTTGGTATAACTTTAGAAAAAAATAATAGAGATAATAAAAAATATACTTTTCTTGTTCTTAACTTTAATGCAAGTTCCTTCAGGGTTTCACCAATAAACTCTAATTTTTCAAAGCCAAAGCCACTTAAACATTCATTTTATCAATATTGTATGACCGCATTCTCATACTATTAAAATAAAATAGAATTAGAAATTGAATCAGATTGAAATTCTCCAATGTACTGCCCTTTACTTAATCTCTGCCTAAAATTCCATAATATTGTGGCTTTTGAAAAGCCAGAAATCTTATTTATTAACTCTGGATAGCCAGAAATTATCCCCTCATTCATTCTTTTGAAAATATCTAGAACCCTTTCCCTATGTGGTATTCACTCTGTTAGGTCTTAGAAGTATCAAGGGAAATGAAAGGTATTTGATCTTTATAGTCAGAATGGGAGGTGATCATCTAACAAATATATGCATAAATTATTTTAAATGTTATGAAAGGAAAAGTGGTTATTAAAACATGAATAAAAACAAGTGGGGGAACATATCAGATTGTATATAAAAGTATATATTTTTTAAATGGTATAACCAACATAGAAGATAGGGCCACTGGGCAAAATATAATAAAATATATATCCTTTATTCTATGCTTATGGCAGAAAAGTAGACAATAATCTGACTTCGGGAAATATACATTGTCTCCCTTCAACACGTCCGCTCCAATTCTTAAGCATTAGTGGACAAGGACAAAAACATTTCCTTGGTTCTCTTTGTTTTAATAGAGTTGAAGGCAACTAGATGTTTATCTCTGATGGATAATTAAAATGTAATGGATATGAATTCCATTTCTGCCCTAGATAGAAGAAAAAGGACCAGATATAAGTTTCCATCCAAAGCAACCAGGAAGACAAATTATATGAAACATCTATTTTGAAGACGCCATACATACCCTATGGAAAATTGTTCCCTGAGAGACAGGAAATAAATGAGGTAAGTCCTACAAGTGCCCCCCCCCATCTCACTGCCTTAATCTTAGCCCTTTCTGTGTTCCCTCTACCTGTTACTGTAGCCCAGAAACATTAAGGCAGTGAGATGGGGCTCTTGTAGGACTTGCCTCATCTATTTCCTGTCTCTCAGGGAACACTTTATAAGTGAAAGTCGCTCAGTCTTGTTCGACTCTTTGCAACCTAATGGAGACCTGGGTTTGATCCCTGGTTTGGGAAGATGCCCTGGAGAAAGGAAAGGCTATCCACTCCAGTATTCTGGCCTGGAGAATTCTGTGGACTGTATAGTCCATGGGGTCGCAAAGAGTCAGACACAACTGAATGACTTTTACTTTCCCTGAGAGACAAGAAATAAATGAGGTAAGTCCTACAAGTACCCCATCTCACTGCCTTAATGATTCTGGGCTACAGTTTAACAGGTAGAGGGAATCCAGGAGGGGACAAGCAGACTTACTAAGTTTTAGAGATAGTGCTGACAGTGGAAGGAATGGACAGGGCAGTGTTGACAGGACTGAGGACTCAGATGCACCTGTCTCTTATACACATCTTTATTGTGAATAAGATTGAGCTTTTTTCCCTAAAGTTTAATGGCCATCTGTATATTTTTACTGAGTAATTTACTTCTGTCCTTTACCCATTTTTATTGGAGTACTCAATCTGTTGATTATTAATATATGAAAATTCTTCTTATATAAAAATAGTTTTTCCTGTTAAATTTTTGAATATATTTTTCAAGCTTACTTTATTCCTTTTACTTTTGTTTATTTTTGCCTAGTTTTTGAAATACAAATATTTTTAACTGCTGGTATTTGAGTATATCAATATTTTAAATGAGTTCTGCTGTTGAATTTATTTTTAGAAAGGTTTTCTTATTTATTTACTGTTTTAGATTTCATTTTTTAATCTTTCTGGAATTTGTTTTGGCATAGAGTATATAATTTCTCCACAGAATAACTAATTGTCCCAGCATGATTTATTGAATAATTCATAATTTCTCCACTATTTGAAATGTCACATTTATCAGATCCTAAATGTTTATATATATACATGAGGTTTTTGTTGCCTTGTAAAAATCTGGTTCCATTGAGAATGATTCTCTTGTTTAAACACAACATAATCAGAGATCAGGGCTTGGAAAAAAGACACCTTCATAGTTAAAGCCGCCTTCATATTTGGCAGTTACATCTGCTAATGTCAGTCAGATTTCCCCTTCGCCGCCATTTCTTGTTCTCTCAATTTTTTCTTATCTGTTCTCCCAGATTTATTTTTCCATATGAAATACAGAATAATTTTTGAAAACTCAAAAATTACATAAAATATTGATTGGAATGAAACACAGGCTTTACATGGATTGAAAAAAGTAACAGTATCACACTTCTGAGTACATCTCTTTTTACATTCCTAGATAAACTTTTAAAAGCTATTTAAAGGATGTACCTGATAAAGTTCATCCAAAAATGTGCGAAATTCTCTCCAGATCTTATGAAAGGAGTCTTTTTTCTTCTGTATTCCTCTCCTATTGCTGCTGTAATTGTTTTTAGGTACCAAGTCACATTGACTCTTTTACTACTCCATGGACTGGAGCCGCCAGGCTCCTCTGTCCATAGCATTTCCCAGGCAAGAATACTGGAGTGGGTTGCCATTCCCTTCTCCAGGGCATCTTCTCAACCCAGGGATCGAAACCATGTCTCCTGCATTGTAGGCATTCTTTACCACTGAGCCACCAGGGAAGCCCACTGCTGCCATAAACCATCATAAAAGTGGGGACACAAAACAGCACAAATTTATTCTCTTAAGATCCAGGAGGTCAGAAATCCAAACAGGGGTCTCCCTGGACTGCAGGGTCAGCCGTGCTTCCTCTCAGGCCTTGGGGGCGAGGCCCTTCCCTGGTCTTTTCCAGGCTCTTGAGCTTCATTCCTCGCTTCTGTAGTCTCACGATACCGATACCTAGTTTGTCTTCAGTGTTAGCAACAAACCTTTTTGAATTTCTGTCTGTGTTCCTCTGTATACCCAATCATCATATCAGCTTCTTCTGTAATGCAGTCTTCTACTTATTAGGACATTTGTGATTTTTTTAACATTTATTTTTGAATTAATTTATTTATTTGGCTGCTCTGGGTCTTAGTTGCAGCATCTGGGATCTTTAGTTGTGACATGTGACCTCTTTGTTGTGACATGTGGATTTAAACTGGTCCCCTGTATTGGGAGTGTGGAGTCTCTTAGTAACTGGACCACCAGGGAAATTCCTGTGATTATATCTAGGGCCTACACAGATAATCCAGGAAAATCTTACTATTGCAACATACTTAATTATATAAGGATCCTTATCATATAAGGTAATATTCACAGGTTCCAACAATAAGAACCTGGATATCTTTGGAGGCCTTATTCAGCTTACCATAACTTCCAATATTATGACCTGAAGCAAAATTTTACTTTATACTAATAAATTTCTAGGAGGATAACTGAAGCAACTAGAAACATTGGCAAATTTTGTCTCCCCTCAGTAGTTAAATCTCTTGTTTACTTTTTCCTCTATTATTTGGTATAACTTTAGAAAAAAATAATAGAGATAATAAAAAATATACTTTTCTTGTTCTTAACTTTAATGCAAGTTCCTTCAGGGTTTCACCAATAAACTCTAATTTTTCAAAGCCAAAGCCACTTAAACATTCATTTTATCAATATTGTATGACCGCATTCTCATACTATTAAAATAAAATAGAATTAGAAATTGAATCAGATTGAAATTCTCCAATGTACTGCCCTTTACTTAATCTCTGCCTAAAATTCCATAATATTGTGGCTTTTGAAAAGCCAGAAATCTTATTTATTAACTCTGGATAGCCAGAAATTATCCCCTCATTCATTCTTTTGAAAATATCTAGAACCCTTTCCCTATGTGGTATTCACTCTGTTAGGTCTTAGAAGTATCAAGGGAAATGAAAGGTATTTGATCTTTATAGTCAGAATGGGAGGTGATCATCTAACAAATATATGCATAAATTATTTTAAATGTTATGAAAGGAAAAGTGGTTATTAAAACATGAATAAAAACAAGTGGGGGAACATATCAGATTGTATATAAAAGTATATATTTTTTAAATGGTATAACCAACATAGAAGATAGGGCCACTGGGCAAAATATAATAAAATATATATCCTTTATTCTATGCTTATGGCAGAAAAGTAGACAATAATCTGACTTCGGGAAATATACATTGTCTCCCTTCAACACGTCCGCTCCAATTCTTAAGCATTAGTGGACAAGGACAAAAACATTTCCTTGGTTCTCTTTGTTTTAATAGAGTTGAAGGCAACTAGATGTTTATCTCTGATGGATAATTAAAATGTAATGGATATGAATTCCATTTCTGCCCTAGATAGAAGAAAAAGGACCAGATATAAGTTTCCATCCAAAGCAACCAGGAAGACAAATTATATGAAACATCTATTTTGAAGACGCCATACATACCCTATGGAAAATTGTTCCCTGAGAGACAGGAAATAAATGAGGTAAGTCCTACAAGTGCCCCCCCCCATCTCACTGCCTTAATCTTAGCCCTTTCTGTGTTCCCTCTACCTGTTACTGTAGCCCAGAAACATTAAGGCAGTGAGATGGGGCTCTTGTAGGACTTGCCTCATCTATTTCCTGTCTCTCAGGGAACACTTTATAAGTGAAAGTCGCTCAGTCTTGTTCGACTCTTTGCAACCTAATGGAGACCTGGGTTTGATCCCTGGTTTGGGAAGATGCCCTGGAGAAAGGAAAGGCTATCCACTCCAGTATTCTGGCCTGGAGAATTCTGTGGACTGTATAGTCCATGGGGTCGCAAAGAGTCAGACACAACTGAATGACTTTTACTTTCCCTGAGAGACAAGAAATAAATGAGGTAAGTCCTACAAGTACCCCATCTCACTGCCTTAATGATTCTGGGCTACAGTTTAACAGGTAGAGGGAATCCAGGAGGGGACAAGCAGACTTACTAAGTTTTAGAGATAGTGCTGACAGTGGAAGGAATGGACAGGGCAGTGTTGACAGGACTGAGGACTCAGATGCACCTGTCTCTTATACACATCTTTATTGTGAATAAGATTGAGCTTTTTTCCCTAAAGTTTAATGGCCATCTGTATATTTTTACTGAGTAATTTACTTCTGTCCTTTACCCATTTTTATTGGAGTACTCAATCTGTTGATTATTAATATATGAAAATTCTTCTTATATAAAAATAGTTTTTCCTGTTAAATTTTTGAATATATTTTTCAAGCTTACTTTATTCCTTTTACTTTTGTTTATTTTTGCCTAGTTTTTGAAATACAAATATTTTTAACTGCTGGTATTTGAGTATATCAATATTTTAAATGAGTTCTGCTGTTGAATTTATTTTTAGAAAGGTTTTCTTATTTATTTACTGTTTTAGATTTCATTTTTTAATCTTTCTGGAATTTGTTTTGGCATAGAGTATATAATTTCTCCACAGAATAACTAATTGTCCCAGCATGATTTATTGAATAATTCATAATTTCTCCACTATTTGAAATGTCACATTTATCAGATCCTAAATGTTTATATATATACATGAGGTTTTTGTTGCCTTGTAAAAATCTGGTTCCATTGAGAATGATTCTCTTGTTTAAACACAACATAATCAGAGATCAGGGCTTGGAAAAAAGACACCTTCATAGTTAAAGCCGCCTTCATATTTGGCAGTTACATCTGCTAATGTCAGTCAGATTTCCCCTTCGCCGCCATTTCTTGTTCTCTCAATTTTTTCTTATCTGTTCTCCCAGATTTATTTTTCCATATGAAATACAGAATAATTTTTGAAAACTCAAAAATTACATAAAATATTGATTGGAATGAAACACAGGCTTTACATGGATTGAAAAAAGTAACAGTATCACACTTCTGAGTACATCTCTTTTTACATTCCTAGATAAACTTTTAAAAGCTATTTAAAGGATGTACCTGATAAAGTTCATCCAAAAATGTGCGAAATTCTCTCCAGATCTTATGAAAGGAGTCTTTTTTCTTCTGTATTCCTCTCCTATTGCTGCTGTAATTGTTTTTAGGTACCAAGTCACATTGACTCTTTTACTACTCCATGGACTGGAGCCGCCAGGCTCCTCTGTCCATAGCATTTCCCAGGCAAGAATACTGGAGTGGGTTGCCATTCCCTTCTCCAGGGCATCTTCTCAACCCAGGGATCGAAACCATGTCTCCTGCATTGTAGGCATTCTTTACCACTGAGCCACCAGGGAAGCCCACTGCTGCCATAAACCATCATAAAAGTGGGGACACAAAACAGCACAAATTTATTCTCTTAAGATCCAGGAGGTCAGAAATCCAAACAGGGGTCTCCCTGGACTGCAGGGTCAGCCGTGCTTCCTCTCAGGCCTTGGGGGCGAGGCCCTTCCCTGGTCTTTTCCAGGCTCTTGAGCTTCATTCCTCGCTTCTGTAGTCTCACGATACCGATACCTAGTTTGTCTTCAGTGTTAGCAACAAACCTTTTTGAATTTCTGTCTGTGTTCCTCTGTATACCCAATCATCATATCAGCTTCTTCTGTAATGCAGTCTTCTACTTATTAGGACATTTGTGATTTTTTTAACATTTATTTTTGAATTAATTTATTTATTTGGCTGCTCTGGGTCTTAGTTGCAGCATCTGGGATCTTTAGTTGTGACATGTGACCTCTTTGTTGTGACATGTGGATTTAAACTGGTCCCCTGTATTGGGAGTGTGGAGTCTCTTAGTAACTGGACCACCAGGGAAATTCCTGTGATTATATCTAGGGCCTACACAGATAATCCAGGAAAATCTTACTATTGCAACATACTTAATTATATAAGGATCCTTATCATATAAGGTAATATTCACAGGTTCCAACAATAAGAACCTGGATATCTTTGGAGGCCTTATTCAGCTTACCATAACTTCCAATATTATGACCTGAAGCAAAATTTTACTTTATACTAATAAATTTCTAGGAGGATAACTGAAGCAACTAGAAACATTGGCAAATTTTGTCTCCCCTCAGTAGTTAAATCTCTTGTTTACTTTTTCCTCTATTATTTGGTATAACTTTAGAAAAAAATAATAGAGATAATAAAAAATATACTTTTCTTGTTCTTAACTTTAATGCAAGTTCCTTCAGGGTTTCACCAATAAACTCTAATTTTTCAAAGCCAAAGCCACTTAAACATTCATTTTATCAATATTGTATGACCGCATTCTCATACTATTAAAATAAAATAGAATTAGAAATTGAATCAGATTGAAATTCTCCAATGTACTGCCCTTTACTTAATCTCTGCCTAAAATTCCATAATATTGTGGCTTTTGAAAAGCCAGAAATCTTATTTATTAACTCTGGATAGCCAGAAATTATCCCCTCATTCATTCTTTTGAAAATATCTAGAACCCTTTCCCTATGTGGTATTCACTCTGTTAGGTCTTAGAAGTATCAAGGGAAATGAAAGGTATTTGATCTTTATAGTCAGAATGGGAGGTGATCATCTAACAAATATATGCATAAATTATTTTAAATGTTATGAAAGGAAAAGTGGTTATTAAAACATGAATAAAAACAAGTGGGGGAACATATCAGATTGTATATAAAAGTATATATTTTTTAAATGGTATAACCAACATAGAAGATAGGGCCACTGGGCAAAATATAATAAAATATATATCCTTTATTCTATGCTTATGGCAGAAAAGTAGACAATAATCTGACTTCGGGAAATATACATTGTCTCCCTTCAACACGTCCGCTCCAATTCTTAAGCATTAGTGGACAAGGACAAAAACATTTCCTTGGTTCTCTTTGTTTTAATAGAGTTGAAGGCAACTAGATGTTTATCTCTGATGGATAATTAAAATGTAATGGATATGAATTCCATTTCTGCCCTAGATAGAAGAAAAAGGACCAGATATAAGTTTCCATCCAAAGCAACCAGGAAGACAAATTATATGAAACATCTATTTTGAAGACGCCATACATACCCTATGGAAAATTGTTCCCTGAGAGACAGGAAATAAATGAGGTAAGTCCTACAAGTGCCCCCCCCCATCTCACTGCCTTAATCTTAGCCCTTTCTGTGTTCCCTCTACCTGTTACTGTAGCCCAGAAACATTAAGGCAGTGAGATGGGGCTCTTGTAGGACTTGCCTCATCTATTTCCTGTCTCTCAGGGAACACTTTATAAGTGAAAGTCGCTCAGTCTTGTTCGACTCTTTGCAACCTAATGGAGACCTGGGTTTGATCCCTGGTTTGGGAAGATGCCCTGGAGAAAGGAAAGGCTATCCACTCCAGTATTCTGGCCTGGAGAATTCTGTGGACTGTATAGTCCATGGGGTCGCAAAGAGTCAGACACAACTGAATGACTTTTACTTTCCCTGAGAGACAAGAAATAAATGAGGTAAGTCCTACAAGTACCCCATCTCACTGCCTTAATGATTCTGGGCTACAGTTTAACAGGTAGAGGGAATCCAGGAGGGGACAAGCAGACTTACTAAGTTTTAGAGATAGTGCTGACAGTGGAAGGAATGGACAGGGCAGTGTTGACAGGACTGAGGACTCAGATGCACAGCATTTTCTTTGAACATTAAGCAGAGGACTGACTGACACAGGCGTATTGAAAACTACTAGAGGCCAGGGGCTGAAACATAGACTGGATTAGAGAACTTACCCAGGGCTGGAAGTAATAGCCATTATCACTGCTGCTGCTGCTGCTGCTAAGTCGCTTCAGTCGTGTCCGACTCTCTGCGACCCCATAGACGGCAGCCCACCAGGATCTGTCGTCCCTGGGATTCTCCAGGCAAGAGCACTGGAGTGGGGTGCCATTGCCTTCTCCAGTGCATGAAAGTGAAAAGTGAGAGTGAAGCTGCTCAGTGGTGTCCGACTCTTCATGACCCCACGGACTGCAGGCTCCCAGGCTCCTCCGCCCACGGGATTTTCCAGAGAAGAGTACTGGAGTGGGGTGCCATCGCCTTCTCCACTGGACATGTCTAACAGATTATAAAAGGAAAACTCAAAAGGATCAAACTGCTTTGAAATAGCTAAACAGCATGGCAGAAAAAAAATAAGAAAATTTTAGAAATGCAAAAATATCTGATATCAACAAGATAAAATTTACCATGTCTGGCCTTCAATCAAAGATTACCAGGAAATATGACCAATAATTGGAAAAAGTAGTCAATTAGCTGAAACTGATGCAGAACCAGTAAAGATGTTACCATCAGCAGGGAAGACATTAAAGTAGTTTCTATGACTACGTCGCGTGAGTGCTGTCGCTTCAGTCATGTCTGACCCTTGGGGAGCCTATAGACTACTCCAGGCTCCTCTGTCCCTGGGATTCTCCAGGCAAGCGCACTGGAGTGGGTGGCCACTTCCTTCTCCAGGGATCGAACCTGTGTCTCTTGGGTCTCCTGCATTGGTAGGCGAGTTTTTTACCGTTAGCACCACCTGGGAAGCCCTATTATGACTATATGGTATTTGTTCAAAAAGTTAGATAGGAGATATTTAAAAGATATAAATGAAACTTCTGAAGATGAAAAACTGCAATACCTGTAATAAAAATAGACACTGGTTGGGATTATTGGTTAATGAGATAGGGAGAAAGAAGAGCTCAGTGAACTTGGTATAGTATTAGAAACTGAGATGAAAAGAATGTCAGTGAATTGTGGAATAACTTCAAATAGCCTAATATACATTGAATAGAGTCTCAAAAAAGAGGGGAAAAAATATTTGAAGAACTAATGGGTAAAATTTTCCAAATTGTGTGAAACCACAGGAAATATTTATTTGTGACTAATACCTAAGCAATAAAATTAAATATGATAGATAAGATATATTCTTATTATGTAAACCTCTTTTAAGAATTATTGAAAATACAAAAACAACAGTGACATACGTTATGTAATTTGTAGCATAGCTGTAAATAAAGCATATGACACCAGTAGCCTAAAGACAAGAAAAAGGGAAATGAGAATATACTATTAGAAGATTCTTAGCCTCTTAGCTGAGACCAGCAAACCCTCACTGCTCAGTGAGTTTACCAAGAAACAGGTTTCTCTCTGGATTTCATTTTCTCTAAGATTCTGACCATCAGTTTATCATTAGCATGTTCAGTTCAGTTCAGTTCAGTTGCCCAGTTGTGTATGACTCTTTGCGACCCCAAGAATTGCAGCACACCAGGCCTCCCTGTCCATCACCAACTCCCAGAGTTCACTCAAACTCATGTCCATCAAGTTGGTGATGCCATCCAGCCATCTCATCCTCTGTCGTCCCCTTCTCCTCCTGCCCCCAATCCCTCCCAGCATCAGTCTTTTCCAATGAGTCAACTCTTCGCATGAGGTGGCCAAAGTACTGGAGTTTCAGCTTCAGCATCATTCCTTCCAATGAACACCCAGGACTGATCTCCTTTAGGATGGCTGGTTGGATCAACTTGCAGTCCAAGAGACTCAAGAGTCTTCTCCAACATCACGGTGCAAAAGCATCAGTTCTTTGGCGCTCACCTTTCTTCACAGTCCAAATCTCACATCCATACATGACCAACGGAAAAACCATAGCCTTGACTAGACAGACCTTTGTTGGCAAAGTAATGTCTCTGTTTTTCAATATGCGGTCTAGGTTGGTCATAACTTTTCTTCCAAGGAATAAGCGTCTTTTAATTTCATGGCTGCCGTCACCATCTGCAGTGATTTTGGAGCCCCCAAAAATAAAGTCTGACACTGTTTCCACTGTTTCCCTATCTATCTGCCATGAAGTGATGGGATCAGATGCCATGATCTTAGTTTTCTGAATGTTAAGCTTTAAGCCAACCTTTTCACTCTCCTCTTTCACTTTCATCAAGAGGCTTTTTAGTTCCTCTTCACTTTCTGCCATAGGGTGGTGTCATCTGCATAGCTCTTCTAAACTTTACAGAGACCTTTTCCCAGATTTCATATACAATTTTTAGTTGTTGTCAGCATGAGAGTTTGTTCAAAGTAGCCAATCCAGCTTTACAAGTTCCATTATTGTGAATATGATATCTCCCCAATTTTCTAGTCTTTCCTTAAAAAATTCCTACTGTATGAATTTTGACACTTTTTATTCCGAACTCTGTCTTTCTTAACCTCTCATATTTTCCAACATTATTGAAGTTTTTCCCCTCACTTCTGTTGTATTCTGTCTAATCACTCAATGTTTATTTCAGTTCACTATTCTGTTTATTTGTATCTAATTTTCTATTTAAATTGTTGATGGAGTTTTTTATTTCATTGAGTTTGTTTTTCATTTCTAAAGGTTTGACTTGCTTCTTTTTACAGGTCCACTTCTTTCACAGTGCCTGAAGTTTCATAGAATTTTAAATATTATTAAATATGTTGATAGTATTAAACCTAATTTTTTTGTTTTCCTTTCAAAATTATTTTATTACCTTGAGTGTTATGGACTTCAATATCACTGTAGGTTGAATGTACCAAAGACCCCTTTTAGTACATTGCTCAACTTTTAAAAATTTTACTGTGAACTAATCTCTGTCCCATTTTTCTTTTCTTTCTGTGAATATCCCTTTGTGGCATAGATTTTGAAATTATCTTGCCAGGGAATATTCTGTGTATCCTTCAGCAAAAAATTCCCAATCATATCACATATTTAGAATCAGTGTTCATTTTATTTTATAAATATTTGAAATCCAAAGTATATAGCCAGTAAATGTGAACCACAAACTGAGAGGTGGCTTAGGGTCATGGGAATTTTCTTAATCCATATTCAGGACAAAAAGGAAAAGAACAAAATATCTCACTGGCAAATTTTGTGATTTGTTTTTCTTTTGTGATTCTCCTTTCAACTTAGGATAGTTCACACATAGGATTAAGACTCATTTTGGGAATCTCAGTTCTAAACTTCCATACCTCTAGACCAAAATCTTCCCTCACTGTCCCAGTGGGCATAACCCCCCAGTCGTCAAGTCAGAATATATCAACTTGAGCACTATTGACTTTGACACCATATGATTCTCTTTTTCAGGGTGGCTTTTCTTATGCATTGTAGGATGATTTGCAGAATTTCTAGCTTCCACCCACTAGATGCTATTAACACTGCCCACACCAGAGCACCCTCACAGTTGTAGCAACCAAAAATGCCTCCAAATATTGTCTAATGTGTCAAGGCAAGGACTAAAAAGGAAGGGTGGCAAAATTATACAATCTGAGAACCACTGCTCTAGGTTATTGATTACAATCCCTCCAAAATGCCAGTTTCCCTTCCTTCCAACTCCTTCCAACATCAAAGAGCCACAGGGGACTTCCCTGGCAGTCCAGTGGTTAAGACTTCATGCTTCCAAAGCAGGGGGCACAGGTTTGACCCCTGGTCAGGGAACTGAGATCCACATAGCATGGCCAGAAAAAAAAAAAAAAAAAAGAGCCGCATCGTTTCCTCACACAGTTATTTCAGTGTCTTTTCAGCACTCTTTCTCTCTTGGCACCTGAGAAATTCTATATCTAACAATCTCAGCTACACGTTTAAATTACGTATGTTTAAATTTAGTCTATGTTTCTATATGTTTCCAGTGAAAGAGTGTTTTGATTAGTTTAGTATGAGTTATTTGACTTGGGCTATTTTAGTACACATTTATTATTTAGTTTGGATTATTTTAGCACATGCCCCCAGAGATAGGGTTATGATGTCATTTTAGCATGGGTTATTTGGTTTGGGTTATTCTAGTATGGAATGATGCTAAAGCTGAAACTCCAGTACTTTGGCCACCTGATGCGAAGAGTTGACTCATTGGAAAAGACTCTGATGCTGGGAGGGATTGGGGGCAGGAGGAAAAGGGGACGACAGAGGATGAGATGGCTGGATGGCATCACCAACTTGAAGGACGTGAGTCTGAGTGAACTCTGGGAGTTGGTGATGGACAGGGAGGCCTGGCGTGCTGCAATTCATGGAGTCACAAAGAGTCAGACACAACTGAGTGACTGAACTGAACTTAACTGAACTGATTCTAGTATGACATTGCATAGGCACAAGAAATTCCCTGACTCTTTAAAGGGTTAAGTTAGTGCTGAAATCTGCTCTTCAAAAGCCTAGAAAAAAAGATATATTTTCAACTACCCAATTCAATGATATCACAATGCTATTTTAAGTCTTGGAAATATCAGAAACATCAACTGTCAAATGTCACTGAACAACAATTTATTGAGATTCTACCATATGTACAGGATGACTTTTCACAATATAAGTCTCTAATCTAATGCATGCTTTCCCAGGTAGCATGATGCAAGGGACATGGGTGCTATCTCTGGGTGGGGAAAATCCGCTGGATAGGAAATGGCAACATACTCCAGTATTCTTGCCTGGAAGATTCCATGGACAGAGGTGCCTGGCAGGCTGTAGTCCATGGGGTTGCAAAGAGTTGGACATAACTCATCTCGCACATACACAATCTAATGCATAGGCTGGGTGTGTTCAGGTTCATTTGCTATCATTCCTAAAAATTACTATCAGGAATATCAGACAGATATTGTTTGAGATGGTTTATCCAATTACTAGAACTCCAAAAGGCATAACCTATACAAAAAGAGTTAAAATGCTAATTTTATTTTCATACTATATTTCTTTAAGTGTCAAAAAGTGAGCCTGCTCAGTCATGCTCGACTTTTGAGACCCTATGGACTGTAACCCACCAGGCTCCTCTGTCCATGGGATCATACTGCAAAAATACTGGAGTGGATTGCCATTTCCTCCTTCAGGGGATCTTCCCAACCCAGAGATCGAACCTGTGTCTCCTATGCCTCCTGCATTGGCAGGCAGATTGTTTATCACTGAGCCACCTGGAAAGCCCAGATATCGAAATAGCCCAACATAAATTCTTGAGTAGTTAGTAAATCATTTGTTGTAATGAAAAGATCATTGGATTTAGAGTCAGAAATTCTAGATCAAATCCTGATTTTTAAATTCCATGTTGTGAGAAAATTTTCCCAATTTGTCTTACTTTCAGTTTCTTTGTCTGATTATAATAATTGCAGGTTATTCAAGGGTTTTATAGATTTAATGAGAGAAAATTTGTATATTTTTATAAAATATAATGGACTATCCAATCATAAAATATAATGTGTTTATTATATATATCTATAGAAAATATCAAGTTTAAGATTTCCCAAGTCAAAAGTGCAAATAATGAGCAAAATAAAAATTAAGATTTATAAAATGTATGTTTCACATTCCTAACACTAGGGTTTGTTACCTCTATTCAGCAGAGAACTGACTAGTTAAGAATCCAGTCATATATAGAATATATGCTCAGTTCAGTTCAGTCGCTCAGTCGTGTCCAACTCTTTGCCACCCCATGGACTGCAGCACGCCAGGCTTCCCTGTCCATCACCAGCTACTGAAGCTCATGCAAGCTCATATCCGTTGAGTTGGTGATGCCATCCAGCCATCTCATCCTCTGTCATCCCCTCCTCCTCCCACCTTCAATCTTCCCCAACATCAGGGTCTTTTCCAATGAGTCAGTTCTTTGCATCAGGTGGCCAAATTATTGGAGTTTCAGCTTCAGCATCAGTGAATGTTCAGGTCTGATTTCCTTCAGAATGGATTGGTTGGATCTCCTTGCAGTCCAAGAGACTCTCAAGAGTCTTCTTCAACACCACAGTTCAAAAGCATTAATTCTTCAGCACCCAGCTTTCTTTATAGTCCAACTCTCACATCCATACATGACTACTGGAAAAACCATGGCTTTGATTAGGCAGACCTTTGTTGGCAAAGTAATGCCCCTGCTTTTTAATATGCTGTCTAGGTTGGTCATAGATTTTCTTCCAAGGAGCATCTGTCAGTCAAGAATCCAGACATATATAGAATATATGCTACCTTTTCTTGAAGTCCTCTGAAGTGAACTGGGTCCAACTACAGAAATATGAGCCTTTAAATATTTGTTTTTTTCCTGAAAGAGACGGCTAAATTCCTGTAAGAGACTGCTGCTATTTTGGAATTCTGTTGTAAACCTAATTTCAGTTGCTTTGACATTATTCTGGTTTGTACTGCTAAAATATTTCAGGATAATTATAGAAACCTGTTATTTGTCAGGAGG
>SJYX01022688.1:0-26585 GCA_006410675.1 Oreotragus oreotragus
TTTTTTTTTTTTTTTGGCTGCATGTGCAGCTTGTGGGATTTTAGTTCCCCAACCAGAGATCGAACTCAGGCCCCCTGCACTGGAAGAGTGGACCAATGGACTGCCAGGGAATTCCCAGGACTCACATCTTTAATGTGAATAAGACAGATCTATCCAGGTATAAAAGAGAAAAGGAGACTTTATGGCACTTTCAGTGAGTATCTGATGAATCCTAATTTGTTTAAGTAGAAGTTAAAACTTGAGTGCAAAATGAAAACTTAATTAACTTAGACTGTGAGGTTGTATCTAGGAAAAAAATGACTTTTGACTAAACTGTACTTTGGAGAGCAGTTAGGTGCCCATATAACATTTCCACAAAAGTCATTCTGAGGCTTTTGTCAAAGTCTTGGGAATGACCCTTGAATCCATCAAGGATCTACTGTTTCATGTCAGTGAGACCTAAACAGCTTGTTTTTTCTTATCTTGAAGGAAAATGATCAAATTTCAGTATATGTTGCCTTGCTTGTCATTGGAACCATATATTGCTAGAAATAGACATATCTATGGATGTGTAAGATGCACATAAAACTTGCCCTTAAGCTTCAGTATGAGAAAAAAAAAAAGGTACAGCAGTTAGAAAAATAAAATATACAAAGAGAAGAAACCAATAGCTTGGAGAGCACGATGGATTTTTCTCTCCTGCCACCACCATCCTTGAATTCTATTCAAGGAAAGATAGTTTTAAGCCTCAGTCTCTTAGCAATGAATAATTATTTTGCTACCCTCTCCCTAGTTTTATTTGTATGAGCTGGAGCATGATCTTGAAGATAACTAATGAATCATTTCTTCTAAGGAGTCCAAAGAAAGGCAAAGATGTTTTTGGTGGAATATGGCAATGATCAGGCAGATCCCCTGGTGTAGGAAATGGCAACCTGCTCCAGTCTTCTTGCCTGGGAAGCCCCAGGGACAGAGGAGCCTGGTGGACTGCAGTCCATGGGGCCACACAAAGTCGGACACAACTGAGGGATTGAGCATGCATGCATCCACAATGATGTATTTTGAAATAACACTTTAATTTCATTTTCTTCTAAATCTTTCTGAAGAAAGTAAATAAGAAGACATGAGTTGAAATTACAGCAAAAGCAATTAGATTTTGCCAGAAGTTCTGGCAGTCCCAATATGAGGCTTTAAGACATGGAATTGTTTTCTGAAGAAGGCTGAGACAGCTCTCTCTTCAGAGGTATTTGACTGGGAAGTAGGGCTCAGTGAAGAGTTTTCTGCTGGGGGTTTGTCTCACCCTGTGGCTCTGAAGCCAGGAAGAGCATGAGGGTGTGCTTGTTAATGTCATGGCTCTGCTGGGATTTGACAAACTGGGTCTTGAATCCATCTTGGCTGTGTGTGCTCTTGGGCAACTAAATTTACTTCTCTGAGCCTCAATTGTATGATCTACAAAATGGGCCAGATGAAATCATGAAATAATGCAGGTAGAGTGTTTGCCATGTTTTAATAGTTTAATAAATGGCAGCTCTTATTAGTATCTGTAAGATACAGAGTTCAGAAAAGAAAAAAAGTGTTAGTCATTCAGTCATGTCTGACGCTTTGTGACCCCATGGACTGTAGCTCACCAGGCTCTTCTGTCCGTGGAATTTCCAGGCAAGAACATGGGAGTGGGTACTTCTCCAGGGGATATTCCCTGACCCAGGTATGGAACCTGGGTCTCCTTGCATTGCAGACCGATTCTTTACCATCTGAGCCAGCAAGGAAAGGTGAAATAAGTTGACATTGACAGAGCAAAGATGGTGACTGGTACCATATACTACCAGGACCCCCTACTCACTCTCTCACTTAATTTTCAACTGTCTTGTGAGGCTTTATTCTTCTTATTCCTCATTCCAGTGTGTTTCCAGCCTTGAAGCTTTGGTTTTGGCTTGTGATTGGTTTGTTTAGGGGACATCAGACTAAACGAATGTGAAGGCCATCGCCCTGGATCACCCCGTGGGCACCAAAGGGCTTAGGCTGTTTTGAGGCTGCCTTGGGCATGGATGGATGCCACACTCCTCAGCATGACTTTGGCTCTTAAAAGTAAGCTACTTTCATACTGAGGAGTCACCATCTCTTTTCTTCCACATTAGAAGAAAGATTTTATGATCTTCTCCCGAGAGCCTCCACCTGAGCAGTCAAACTCCGACTTAGTAGACTCAGGAGAAAGGACGCAAGCTCTTTTTATCACTCTCATGGACATGCTTATATGAGCTGTTGTGGGTGGGGTCTCCTTTTTAGTAAATACTCCTCTAGCTCTAGGGTTCCTTTTATAAAAACAAATATCTCAGCAACTGCCTAAATGGTCAGTTATCAATGCATCAGCTCCTATTCACAGTCAGAGCTTGGACTAGGATGAGGGGACTGAGGTGTTGAGGTCACTGAGTTTAAGGAGGCCCTTGCACAGCCCTGAGAGTGAGTGTTTTCTTAAGCTTTGCACCCTTGACATCTTGTTTGCCTCACCCTGAGTAACCAAGTGGTCTCTAAACTGGTCTGCATATGCCAGTCTTGACCAATATATAGGTTAAAATGACTCAGCTGAGCCTGGCATCTCCTGATTGAAACTCTTTAAAGTCCCTAGTTCAGTTCAGTTCAGTTCAGTTGCTCAGTTGTGTCTGACTCTTTGAAACCCCAATGAATGCAGCATGTCAGGCCTTCCTGTCCATCACCAACTCCCAGAGCTTGTTCAAACTCATGTCCATTGAGTCAGTGATGCCATCCAACCATCTCATCCTCTGTCATCCCCTTTTCCTCCTGCCTTAATCTTTCCCAGCAATAGGGTCTTTTCTAGTGAGTCAGTTCTTTGCATTATATGACCAAAGTATTGGAGTTTCAGCTTCATCAACAGCCCTTCCAATGAATATTCAGTACTGATTTCCTCTATGACTGACTGGTTTAAAGGCCCCTATTGCCTGTACATGGTATGGACCTAACAGAAGCAGAAGATATTAAGAAAAGGTGGCAAGAATACACAGAAGAACTGTACAGAAAATATCTTCATGACCCAGATAATCATGAGGATATGATCACTAATCTAGAGCCAGACATCCTGGAATGTGAAGTCAAGTGGGCCTTGGAAAGCATTGCTATGAACAAAGCTAGTGGAGGTGATGGAATTCCAGTTGAGCTGTTTCAAATCCTGAAAGATGATGCTGTGAAAGTGCTGCACTCAATATGCCAGCAAATTTGGAAAACTCAGCAGTGGCCACAGGACTGGAAAAAGTAAATTTTCATTCCAATCCCAGAGAAAGGCAATGCCAAAGAATGCTCAAACTACTGCACAGTTACACTCATCTCACAAGCTAGTAATGGTTAAAATTCTCCAAGCCAGGTTTCAGCAATATGTGAATCGCGAACTTCCTGATGTTCAAGCTTGTTTTAGAAAAGGCAGAGGAACCAGAGATCAAATTGCCAACATCTGCTGGATCATCAAAAAAGCAAGAGAGTTCCAGAAAAACATCTATTTCTGCTTTGTTGACTATGCCAAAGCCTTTGACTGTGTGGATCACAATCAACTGTGGAGAATTCTCAGAGAGATGGGAATACCAGACCACCTAACCTGCCTCTTGAGAAATCTGTATGCAGGTCAGGAAGCAACAGTTAGAACTGCACATGGAACAACAGACTGGTTCCAAATAGGAAAATGAGTACTTCAAGGCTGTATATTGTCACCCTGCTTATTTAACTTCTATGCAGAGTATATCATGAGAAATGCTGGGCTGGAAGAAACGCAAGCTGGAATCAAGTTTGCCAGGAGCAGTATCAATAACCTCAGGTATGCAGATGACACTACTCTTATGGCAGAAAGTGAAGAAGAACAAAAAAGCCTCTTGATGAGTGTGAAAGTGGAGAGTGAAAAAGTTGGCTTAAAGCTCAACATTCAGAAAATTAAGATCATGGCATCTGGCCATCACTTCATGGGAAATAGATGGGGAAACAGTGGAAACAGTGTCAGACTTTATTTTTTGGGGCTCCAAAATCACTGCAGATGGTGATTGCAGTCATGAAACTAAAAGATGCTTACTCCTTTGCCGGGGTCCAGCCCTGGTGGATCCAGGGTAATTGAAGGGTGAACGGCGTCAGCAATTAGGAGAGATTTATTTAATTAGAGATATAAAGGAAGATAAGGGAAAGAATAGTGTAGTGGAGAAAATAGAGGAGAAAAGAGGCTGACATTCCTTGGTTTACACAGAAAGCCAATAAAGTATCGAGACAAGAGACTTGCACCATTTACGTAGGCCGCAGGGGCCCTCCCGGTCTCCTGAGGGAGTGAAGATGCAGGGCACCTTCCCGTTCAGGTCTTAGAAGCCCAGGAAAATAAGTAAACACAGCGGGACCTCTGTGCTCCAGTTGAAAATTAGCCTGAAAAGAAGAGTAAGAAAAGACGACATGGGGAAACCAGTCTTTCAAGGAACTGATTCATCTCTTTATTTTTCAGGAAAGCTTTTATACTTTAAGTTGTACATAGAAATAAATGGGAAATACAAAGTCATGCAGAGTCAGCAGTCCTGACCCTTATTGATACCAGGCACTTCTTTATGCATGTTTACAAGTGTCTTAGGTGGTTTTATCTTCAGGCCGGGGGGCTGCTAACATTTTATGACCCTTTCCTTCTAATAATGGTCAGTCAGCCAGAAAACTTATTTTCTCCAAGGGTGATTTTTCTTAAGTCAGGCACCACCCTCCGAAGGCACCAGATAAAGTTGCATTCCTACAGGGCAAAGGTGCAGTGGGCTATAATCAAGAAAAGAATTTACTAGCTTAAGGTTTAACATGATTAATATCAAATGTTATTACTTATTTTTTCCATATGCTAGTTATATCGATTAATAAGGGATATGGAGGACAAGGGATATGGAGACTTAGCAGCAAATATTGGCTCAGCAATGAAACCCTCCACTGGTATTATTCTAACAATCCACTAATACTACACTAATAATTTCTAACTTCTCAAAAGGCTCTGTATTTAGAAACTTTAGAGCGTCTCGTGCCTCTCATGGTTGGGAGGCTGTGAACAATCACATGTGTGGTTGTGAGAGTCCGGATAAACTTGTCAGGCAGGCTAGAGAGCCATCAGAGGAGTTTTTGGACTGAAACACTCTTGTTACGCCCAAGAGACTTATTAACTGGAGCTCTAAGTTAACTTTTTCCAGAGAAAGGGGGATAGCCCCCTGTTAATGTCAGAAGAGTTGGTGAAAGGCGTAATACAATAAGGCAGACAGACTGGTTTTGGGGTAGATGCTCGAGAAAGTCTGGGGTGGGGGCCATCCCTCGAGGCCTGATCTCGCCTTTGCCCTGTCAGGCCTCTTCCTCATGACCTTTGCCATGGGTGGGACTCTTCATGCTGGCTCCCAGCACTCCTTGAAAGGAGAGTTATGACCAACCTAGATAGCATATTGAAAAAGAGACATTACTTTGCCAACAGAGATCCGTCTAGTCAAGGCTATGGTTTTTCCAGTGGTCATGTATGGACTTGAGAGTTGGACTGTAAAGAAAGCTGAGCACCAAAGAATTGATACTTTTGAACTGTGGTGTTGGAGAAGACTCTTGAGAGTCCCTTGGACTGCAAGGATATACAACCAGTCCATTCTAAAGGAGATCAGTCCTGAGTTTCTTTGGACGGACTGATGCTAAAGCTGAAACTCCAATACTTTGGCCACCTCATGCAAAGAGGTGACTCATTGGAAAAGACTCTGATGCTGGGAGGGATTGGGAGAAGGAGGAGAAGGGGACGACAGAAGGTGAGATGGCTGGATGGCATCACTGACTGGATGGACGTGAGTCTGAGTGAACTCCGAGAGTTGGTGATGAACAGGGAGGCCTGGTGTGCTTCGATTCATGGGGTTGCAAAGAGTCGGACACTACTGAGCAACTGAACTGAACTGAAATGAACTGATGGACCTAACATTCTAGGTTCCTATGCAATATTGCTCTTTACAGCAGTGGACCTTGCTTCCATCACCAGTCATATCCACAACTGGGTGTTGTTTTTGCTTTGGCTCCATCTCTTCATTCTTTCTGGAGTTATTTCTCCACTGATCTCCAGTAACATACTGGGCACCAACTGACCTGGGGAGTTCATCTTTCAGTGTCCTATCTTTTTGCCTTTCCATATTGTTCATGGGGTTATCAAGGCAGGAATACTGAAGTGGTTTGCCATCCCTTTTCCAGTGGACCACATTTCAGAACTCTCCACCATGACCTCTCCATCTTGAGTGGCCCTACAGAGCATGGCTCATAGTTTCATTGAGTTAGATAAGGCTGTGGTCTATTTGATTAGATTGGTTATTTTTCTGTGATTGTGGTTTTCAGTCTGTCTTCCCTTTGATAGAGAAGGATAAGAGACTTATGAAAGCTTCCTGATGGGATAGACTGACTAAGGGGGATATTGGGTCTTGTTCTGATGGGCAGAGCCATGCTCAGTGAAAGTCTTTGACTGTGTGGATCAAAATAAACTCTTGAAAATTCTAAGAGAGGTGGGAATACCAGACCACCTGACCTGCCTCTTGAGAAATATGTATGCAGTTTAGGAAGCAACAGTTAGAACTGGACATTGGAACAACAGACAAAGGAGTCAAGGCTGTATATTGTCACCACGCTTATTTAACATATATGCAGAGTGCATCATGAGAAACACTGGGCTGGATGAAGCACAAGCTGGATCAAGATTGCCAGCAGAAATATCAATAACCTCTGATATGCAGATGACACCATCCTTATGGAAGAAAGTGAAGAGGAACTAAACAGCCTCTTGATGAAAGTGAAAGAAGAGAGTGAAAAAGTTGGCTTAAAGCTTAATGTTCAGAAAAGTAAAATGATGGCATCTGGTCCCATCACTTCATGGCAAATAGATGGGGAAACAGTGGAAACAGTGGCAGACTTTATTTTCTGGGGCTGCAAAATCACTTCAGATTGTGACTGCAGCTATGAAATTAAAAGACATTTGCTCTTTGGAAGGAAAGCTATGACCAACTTTGACAGCATATTAATAAGCAGAGACATTACTTTGCTGACAAAGGTCCACATAGTCAAAGCTATGGCTTCTCCAGTAATCATGTATGGATGTGAGAGTTGGACCATAAAGAAGGCTGAGCTCCAAAGAATTGATGCTTTTGAACTGTGGTGTTGGAGAATACTCTTGAGAGTCCCTTGGACTGCAAGGAGATCCAACCAGTCCATCCTAAAGGAAATCAGTCTTGAATTTTCATTGGAAGGACTGATACCAAAGATGAAACTCCAATACTTTGGCCAGTTGATGTGAAGAGCTGGCTCATTTGAAGAGACCCTGATGCTGGGAAAGATTGAAAGTGAGAAGAGGAGAGGATGAAAGAGGATTAGATGATTGGGTGGCATCACCAACTCAGTGGATATANTCTTGAATTTTCATTGGAAGGACTGATACCAAAGATGAAACTCCAATACTTTGGCCAGTTGATGTGAAGAGCTGGCTCATTTGAAGAGACCCTGATGCTGGGAAAGATTGAAGGTGAGAAGAGGAGAGGATGAAAGAGGATTAGATGATTGGGTGGCATCACCAACTCAGTGGATATAAGTTTGAATAAATTCCAGGAGTTGATGATGGACAGGGAGTTCTGGCATGCTGCAGTCCATGGGGTCACAAAGAGTCAGACATGACTGAGCGACTGAACTGTATTGTCTATAAAAGCCTACCTACCTATGAAGCCTCATGTCTCCTGTCTTCCCACCTCAGTTCCTGCTAATGTGAACTACTGACTTGTTGTTTCTTAATATTCTAGACATTTGCACAGGCATATCCTCCTGCTAGGGTGGAGGCTGGTCCCTCAACCCCTAAACCAAAGGATTCTTCTTTAACTCCTGTCTGTCTCTTCAGTGTCAGCTCAAGACCACATCCCCACATCCTAACTCCCTAGTCTAGGTTAAGAGCCCCTCTTCTGTGTAAGCACAGAGCCTTGCTCTTCCTCCAGCCCTCTATAGCAAAATAGCTTCTGTGCTTATCTTCCTCTCCCATTAACTTGGTTGTTGACAGTGGAAGGGAGTTAGACTTCTCTTGAGTGCCTAGCACAGGATTATTGAGAATAAATGTTGATCAGATGCTTGTAAAATTTTATGCATACTTCTGTGTTTATCCTGGGCTTCCCTAGTGGCTCAGATGGTAAAACTTCTGCCTGCAATGCAGGAGACCCGAGTTTGATCCCTGGATTGGGAAGATCCCCTAGAGAAGGAAATGGCAACCCACTCCAGTATTCTTGCCTGGAGAATCNTACTTCTGTGTTTATCCTGGGCTTCCCTAGTGGCTCAGATGGTAAAACTTCTGCCTGCAATGCAGGAGACCCGAGTTTGATCCCTGGATTGGGAAGATCCCCTAGAGAAGGAAATGGCAACCCACTCCAGTATTCTTGCCTGGAGAATCCCATGGATACAAGAGCCTGATGGGCTACAGTCCATGGAGTCACAAAGAGTTGGACATGACTGAGCAACTAACACTGTGTTAATTCATGTCATGCGATATTTTTCTGTGATTATCCCCTTAGAGGTCTTCCTCCCGACCCCCAACAACCCTGAAGACATTAAGAGTAGCCTATGAGACATAGTGCCTCAGAGAAAAGGGTTGTAAATGTCGCCTAGAGGAAGTTCACTAAGCAAGGCGGAAGGGAAATATGACAAAAGGGAGCTCCTTACACACAGTACAAGGAAGGAGAAAGCCTCTGTGGTGCTGGGGAAAGGGAAAGAAGAGAGAGTGAGAAGAGAGGAAGAAGGAGAAGATGGATGAGGAGGAGGAGGAGAAATTGTCCTCTCAAACCATCCTCCTCTCCTTAAACCTTGGAAGGGTTGAAAGCAGAAACATCCAGACAAGGCTTGGAAGGGGTGGAGGAATACCTAGACTGGTGTCCTGCCTTCTCAGACATGGAGGAGGGGACCTCAGGCTTCACAGTGATGCGTGCGCCTTGACAAACATGGCAAAGGAGCAGTGGAGCAGCAAGAAGGAGGTGAGGAGTTCTCTGCCTGAAGAAATACATATTTAATTATTTCTTTTTATGCCATATGTGTTTCAGTGGTGACACTTGTTTCTTGTGGTATCTGGTCTCATTATAAAAAGTGCTTTTCCATTTTCTGTGGGGAAAATAAAAACAGGAAAAAACTGAGCAGGGAACAGTACCTGAGAAATGCTTACAACCTGTGAACTCATCAGCTATTCATCTCTCATGTTCTACCAGTCATTTCTCATTAGGAGACAGAGCTGAGAGACAGTGATTAAACTTCTGTGCAGCAGGCAGTCTGTGTTCTTCAGCAGAAAACCCATGAAATTGTATCCAGAGAAGAGACAGTAGACTGGAGCTCATGTGGAGCAACTACCTTGATCTGTGCAGTGAAGAGTGAAGCAGAAGGAAAGCGTCAGGCAGAAACCAAGGGCCAAGAGTTGGGCGCACTGAACAGCAGGATCACACACACCCATTTATCCTTGAGCTCATTAAATATGGACTGAGCACCTACATTTGCCAAGCACTGTGGAAACACAATCAAAATTGGTAAGGGTGAATCTTTTTCTTCTAGGAGCTAATAATGTAGTTAGAGGAGATTTAAAAGTATATAAATACATCACTATGCAGTATATTTTGAGATAGTGCAGAAGTGGGAGTATTTATTCTCTCCAGAGAGGGAAAGACATCTAAGAAGGGATAAGTTTGAATTGATATTTCATTTCTGCTCCCACTTGTCTTCCTTCATAGCTCACTCAGTGATGAATCTGCCTGCAATGCAGGAGACCCAGGTTCGAATCCTGGGTCGGGAAGATCCCTTGGAGGGAAATTCTTGCCTGGAGAATCCCATGGACAGAGGACCCTGGTGGGCTACAGTTCATGAGGTTGCTAGAGTTGGACATGACTTAGTGACTAAATCACCACCTACTTGTCTAATACCACCAGCAATTCAGTTCTGGCACTACCTACCCAGACATAACCCAGACCCCACAGGTTCAGGAGAGACTCTTCTACAAAGTTATACTCACTTCAGATGTCAACTGCAAGTTCCAGGGGCCCCAGGCTCACCTGCACCTCGGACTGGCTGGATACAATTTCATGGGTTTCCAAAACTCCCTCAGGTGGGATTATTTACTCAGAAGACTCATAGAATTTAGGAAGGCACTTTACCTAAGATTGCTGTTTTATTATAATGGATACACATAGGGAGAAATATGAGAGGGATGTAGGGCTTCTGTGCCCAGTCCCTATGAGGTCCATCCTACTGGCATGCGGATGTGTTCACCAACCATGAAGTTCCAGTGGGCTTCACTGTTCAGTTTTTATTGNTGCTGTTTTATTATAATGGATACACATAGGGAGAAATATGAGAGGGATGTAGGGCTTCTGTGCCCAGTCCCTATGAGGTCCATCCTACTGGCATGCGGATGTGTTCACCAACCATGAAGTTCCAGTGGGCTTCACTGTTCAGAGTTTTTATTGAGGTTTCATTCCATTATATAGGTAGGACTGATTATATCATTGTTCATGTGATTGAATGTAATCTCCACCCCCCCTCCCATCCTTGGAGATCAGGCTGGCCTAAAGATCCAGCCTTTTAATCATGGCATTAGCCCATACTGAAGCTATCTAGGGTCAATTGGTGAATTGCCTTATTAGCATAACAAAGGCATTCCTATCATTCAGGAAATCCCAGGACTCTAGGAGTTCCATGTCAGGTATTCCTGGACAAAGACAAATTCTTTATCAGAGCACAGTTGGGTTTAAGGTTGACCAGAAGTTGAGTAGATTGATATCCTAAGTGAATCACCAATTTTTTACGTTATTGAGGTGGCACTGTTCACCCTGGCCTCCAAACCATCTCTCCGCCTTCTGCATGATGCAGGACTGTAGTCTTTACAGTTACTACCGCTACTTGGGAGTATGCCATTGAAAGCTAAGTCTATCAACCTGGACAGAAGGCAGATGATCAAAGATCAACTCAAAATCCATTATTGGGTTAGTTTCGGTAGAGAGCAGGGTCCCAGGAGAATCAAGTCTTAGGAGCAGAGAAAACCATGGTGTAGGGAGTTTGGGTTTCAACCTTGGCTTGTTCACTTAGCTGTGAAATCTTGGACAAGTTACTTAACCTCTTTGGGCTTCAACATCTCTTATCTATAAAGTGAACCCTGTGGCCAACACTCCATGTAGGCTAACCCCACATATGTTCAAAAAGGCCAAGAGAACCTCAGATATGCTGACCTGAACTGCTGAACCTAAGCCAGTCACTTACCTTCTTGAGAGCAAAACATTGTTGTGAGCAAAACAAGCCCGATTTATCTGAGGCCCTGTTTATCTAATCTCAGAAACAAACCCTTATTATTTATTTATTCAAATTAGTTGAATTTTCTGTTCTATGCATTTAAACACATTGCTAGCTCATATTGGGTTCTTATAGGTCTGGAATTCTAAATACTTATTAAAGGCTGAATGAGTGTAAAGAACTGTGTGAGGTGCATAAAATAATCATTTAGTGTCCTGCTTTCGAGGAATGCATAGCCTCCAGCGAAGAAGGGCTCGGGAGTACATGTGCAATTTGTATCATCTTTGAGTTCAGTTTGGTTTGAATTCATGCTTTACCACTTCTGAGATCTGCAAACTTGAATGAGCTCCCAGACTTGTAACATCATTCACAATATGGGGACAATAATGTTTTTATTATTGTGTCCTACTGTCTGGATGCTGAGAGTTTATCTTTACAGAAGCCTATTTCCCAACACAAAAGGTTTTTACTACCTTAAAAAAAATTAGAATATGCTTACTCTCTACTGGTACTCTGTTTTCTAATTTACCACTTCTGAGATCTGCAAACTTGAATGAGCTCCCAGACTTGTAACATCATTCACAATATGGGGACAATAATGCTTTTATTATTGTGTCCTACTGTCTGGATGCTGAGAGTTTATCTTTACAGAAGCCTATTTCCCAACACAAAAGGTTTTTACTACCTTAAAAAAAATTAGAATATGCTTACTCTCTACTGGTACTCTGTTTTCTAAGGAGTGATTTTGCAAATCTGGTGAGTCACATTTTCCCCAAGGCCAAACAGTTCTTAACTACATTGTTATGTAATTACCTTACCTTTTTATACTCCATATTTCCTCTTAATTTGCAGTGTTTTATAGGAAATTGTTTTTTTTGTTGTTGTTGAAAAGTTGCATTTTAAACACAGCTACCACCTGCTTTTCAAAAGTCCACTAAGACCTGTTTTGCTTAAGACCTTCACTACAACCTGTTTTCACTAACCGAAAGGGATCCAACAGAGATGTGGATGAAAAATGTTTCCTGCCAGATGCGTAAACAGAAGATGTTGTAGCCATCAAGCCAGCAGCCACTGTTCCAGCCCTCAACTGTGCACCATGAGGGCGTTCAGGATGGAGAAACTGGAGGTAGTTAAGGTGCACATCAAAGGATTGATTTCAGTGAACCCAGACTCTTGCATCTTTGCATATATAGAAAGGCACTAAATTCCTTAACTTGAGATATTTTTTTCATCAATTAAAAGCAATCTTCTGATGTTCCAACTGCCTGAGTTTTGTTGCAGAAACTCCAATACATCTTGGCTCCTCCTTTATCTCTTTGGATCAGTCCCTCAGAATGATCTGAGAGGCAGTCTTTCAGGCTCAAGTTGTTGCAGAAAGGGGGACCCCTTCCAGGGCCCAAAACTGGGCTCTTGTCTAACACTCCAAAATGAATTGTCTGAGGAGACACATGTACTGACAAAGCAAGAGATTTTGTTGAGAAAGGGCGCCCAGCGGGAGAGCAGCAGGTAAGGGAACCCAGGAGAACTGCCACGTGGCTCCCACTGCTATGTGGCTAGCAGTCTCAGGTTTTATGGTGATGGTATTAGTTTCTGTATTGTCTTTAGCCAATCATCTGACTCAGAGTCCTTCCTGGTGGTGCACACCTTGTTCAGCCAAGATAGATGCCAGAAAGAAGGATTCTGGGAGGTGGTCGGATATGTGGTGTCTCCTTTTGACCTTTCCTGAACTCTTCCAGTTGGTGGTGGCTTATTAGTTCCTTTGCACCAGGACCTCATGCAAATGGTTACTATGTGCCTGGCCAGGGTGGGTGGTTTCAGTCATTGTGTTTCTCCTAACAAAGTCCTCAGAAAATCTGACAAATAAAAGATAATTTGCAACTTTTGAGTCCCTCTATTTTTTGCTTTTACTAAAAAAATCAGGCAAAAATTAAAAATAGTATTCAATTCTATTTGCAGGGAGCATTAATAACAGAACTTCCCAGGTGGCTCATACAGTAAAGAATCTGCCTGCAGTGCAGAAAGCCTGGATTCAATCCCTGGGTTGGGAAGATCCCCCAGAAAAGGGAATGGCTGCCCACTCCAGTATTCTTGCCTGGAGAATTCCATGGGCAGAGGAGTCTGGCAGGCCTCAGTCCATGGGGTCACACAGAGTCAGACACGACTGAGTGGCTAACGCTTTATTAGAGGTGGCACACATGCCAGGAGTAAAAACAGCGCCACCAAGCTCCTTTCCCAGGAACCACATTCAGCTTCTCAGCATCAACCTACCATAACTTTGAACTGTGTCTGCGAACATCTGTGCTTTATCTCCATTTATTCTGTGCATCTGATACCAAGACGTATCCCAAGGTAATTATTTCTTTGTTTTACAATGTTTCAACTTACAAAAGTTTTCATCGGAGTGATCTACTTTCAGATGGCAGGGAAAACCTGTACTATCATGAGTGCCAGAAAGCTCAGAATGGTTTGAGAAGCAAATATGTTATTTGAATATAGAATTTCTAGAAAGCTGTGGAAAGGAGCTAAGAAACTCCTCAAGCAGCCACATATCATAAATCTTCCTGCTGGTCTCTTGGGTTTGCTTTGGGATGGGAGGAAGTTGTATTTGATAGGAAATGATAGCATATTGAAAAACAGATATTACTTTGCCAACAAAGGTCCGTCTAGTCAAGGCTATGGTTTTTCCAGTGGTCATGTATGGATGTGAGAGTTGGACTATGAAGAAAGCTGAGTATCGAAGAATTGATGCTTTTGAACTGTGGTGTTGGAGAAGATTCTTGAGAGTTCCTTGGACTGCAAGGAGATCCAACCAGTCCATTCTAAAAGAGATCAGTCCTGGGTGTTCATTGAAAGAACTGATGCTGAAGCTGAAACTCCAATACTTTGGCTACCTTATGTGAAGAGTTGACTCATTGGAAAAGACTATGATGCTGGGAGGGATTGGGGGCAAGAGGAGAAGGAGACGACTGAGGATGAGATGGCTGGAAGGCATCACCGACTCGATGGACATAAGTTTGAGTAAACTCTGGGAGTTGGTGATGGACAGGGAGGCCTGGCGTGCTATGATTCATGGGGTCTCAAGGAGTCGGACATGACTGAGCGACTGAACTGAACTGGATAGTCTTGATAGAAAGTTGCCAAAGTTTCTATCATCACAAAGGACTGATAAGTACAATTTTTGTGAAATTGCCCTTCCTGAGATGGACTTGAGATTTTGTGTTAGTCCAAGTTTGTGTACCCAATGCACAGTGAAGCCAAACAAACTTACACGTAAGACCTTGGAGCAGAGAAATTGTTTTGCAGGACCATGCAAGGAGAAGGGTGGCTCATGCTATAAAAGCGTGAACTCTTGAAAGGTTTCAGCAAAGCACTCTTAAAAGCCAGATGAGGGAGGGGTTTCCAGATGTGTTATCAGTTTGTGCACAATTCTCTGCTTGGCTAATGGTGAGGTTAAAAGGACGATGTCACAGAGGTTAACACTATCAGTCCTTAGGTTTCAGGGGGCCTGGGGCTATGTGCTCATGGTCATCAAATAGTTAACACCTTCCAATTGGTGGGGAGGTTTCACTTGTGCAAAACAACTTATAAAATGTGTGTCAAATACCATTGCTTAGGTACTTCAGAGAGGAGCTAAAGCAGAGGATGTGGTTGAAGGCCTGTTCCAAGAAGGCCCCATAGGACTCTGGTCAGTTTCAGAGTCTGTTCCTGACCACTTGGGAACACTTTATGGTTTATGGCCACTTGAGAAAAAGAAAATTGGAGATTCTGTAAACCCAACCCAGTGTTCACTTCTCCAGTCTCAGTTTTTACAAATAAAAAACTGAAAGGCACAGGAACTGGCAAAAAATGTGTGGGTTACTCAGCCTGCTGTCTAGAAATTATTTATAAATAATAGCAACACAGGGAAACAAGTGAACAAGTAGATCCCATGTCGGGAGGGGCAGCTTGAGTTCATGACCCAGAGGTGGAGGTGGGGTGGGGGATGGGGTGGTTCAGAGCCAGAGCAGACTAAAGAGGATAACATGGAGATAACATGTGTGATAACATGGAGAAAGCATTTAGGATGCTCCTGACACCTGCAAGTGCTCAATAAACATTTTCTCTTCTCATCTTTCTTTTCTTTTCTCCTTCTTCTTCTCATCTTGCTTGAGTGGAGAACTGGGTTCGGAGGCAAAACAAGTGGGACTGGCCTCCTGGCAGCAGCTCCATGTTGGAAAGAGGAGGGGTGGGAGTGGGCATGGTGATGTTGAATTTGACCTGAACCCTGTGATTCTGAAAGCAGAGAAGGTTAAGAAATCTCCTCACCATTTGCATTGTTCTAGGAAATGGTTTACCTCTAAGACCCAGCCTTCCTTATATGACTTAGATAAGGTTCATGGGAACACTCTTTGTTATCCTATGACAAGGCTAGGACCATCAGTTCATTTCACTCAGTTGTGTCTGACTCTTTGCGACCCCATGGACAGCAGCACGCCAGGCTTTTCTGTCCATCACCAACTCCCAGAGCCTGCTCAGACTCATGTGCATCAAGTCAGTGATGCCATCCAAACTTCTCATCCTCTGTCATCCCTTTCTCCTCCTGCCTTCAATCTTTCCAGCATTGGTCTTTTCCAATGAGTCAGTTCTTCACATCAGGCAGCCAAGATATTGGAGTTTCAGCTTCAGCATCAGTCCTTCCAATGAATATTCAGGACTGATTTCCTTCAGGATTGACTGGTTTGATCTCTTTGCAGTTCAAGGGACTCTCGAGAGTCTTATCCAACACCACAGTTCAAAAGCATCAGTTCTCCGGTGCTCAGCCTTCTTTATGGTACAACTCTCACATCCATATACTACTATTGGAAAAACCATAGCTCTGACTACATGGACCTTTGTGAGCAAAGTAATGTCTCTGCTTATCAATATGCTGTCAAGGTTGGTCTTTTCATGGCTGCAGTCACCATCTGCAGTGATTTTGGAGCCCAAGAAAATAAAGTCTCTCACTGTTTCCACTGTTTCTCCCTCTATTTGCCATGGAGTGATGGGACCAGATGCCATGATCTTTGTTTCTTGAATGTGGAGTTTTAAGTCTGCTTTTTCACTCTTCTCTTTCACATTCATCAAGAAGCTTTTTAGTTCATCTTCACTTTCTACCATAAGAGTGTTCTCATCTGCGTATCTAAGGTTATTGATATTTCTCCTGGCAACCTTGATTCCATCTTGTGCTTCATTCAGCCTGGCATTTCGCATGATGTACTCTGCATATAAGTTAAATAAGCAGGGTGACAATATATAGCCTTGATATACTCCTTTCCTAATATGGAACAGTTTGGTGTTCCATGTCCAGTTCTAACTATTGCTTCTTGACTTGCATATGAATTTCTCAGGAGGCACATAAGGTGGTCTAGTATTCCCCTCTCTTGAAGATTTTCCACACTTTGTTGTCATCTACACAGTCAAAGTCTTTGGGGGTAATCAATAAAGCAGAAGTAGATGTTTTTTGGAATTCTCTTGCTTTTCCTATGATCCAAAGGATGTTGGAAATTTGATCTCTGGTTTCTCTGCCTTTTCTAAATCCAGCTTGAACACCTGGGAATTCTCAGTTCACATGCTGTTGAAGCCTTGCTTTGAAAATTTTAAGCATTACTTTGCTAGCGTGTGAGATGAGTGCGATTGTGCTGTAGTTTGAACATTCTTTGGCATTGCTTTTGTTTGGGGTTGGAATGAAAACTGACCTTTTCCAGTCCTGTAACCACTGTTGAGTTTTCCAAATTTGCTGGCATATTGAATGCAGCACCCTAATTACATCATCTTTTAGAATTTGAAATAATTCAACTGGAATTCCATCACCTCCACTAGCTTTGTTTGTAGTGAAGCTTCCTAAGGCCCATTTTATTTCTCATTCCAGGATATCTGGCTCTAGGTGAATGATCACAACATCGTGGTTATCTGGGTCATGAAGATCTTCTTTTGTATAGTTCTTCCATGTATTCTTACCACATTTTCTTAATATCATCTGTTTCTGTTAATATCGTCTTGCATGAAATGTTCCCCTGATATCTCTAATTTTCTTGAAGAGATCTCTAGTTTTTCCCATTTTATTGTTTTCCTCTATTTGTTTGCACTGATCACTGAGGAAGGCTTTCTTATCTCTCCTTGTTATTCTTTGGAACTCTGCATTCAGATGGAGATAGCTTTCCTTTTCTCTTTTGCCTTTAACTTCTCTTCTTAGGCTACCTGTAAGCCCTCCTCAGACAACCATTTGCCTTTTTGCATTTCTTTTTCTTGGGGATGGTCTTGATCACTGCCTCCTATACAATGTCATGAACCTCCATCCATAGTTATTCAGGCACTCTGTCTATCAGGTCTAATCCCTTGAATCTATTTGTCACTTATACTGTATAATCATAAGGGATTTGATTTAGGTCATACCTGAATGGCCTAATGGTTTTCCCTACTTTCTTCAGTCTGAATTTTGCAATAAGGAGTTCATGATGTGAGCCACAGTTGGCTCCCGGTCTTGTTTTTGCTGACTCTATAGCCCTTCTCCATCTTTGGCTGCAAAAAATATAATCAATGTGATTTCAGTATTGACCATCTGGTGATACTCACGTGTAGAGTTGTGTAGAGTCTCTTGCGTTGTTGGAAGAGGGTGTTTGCTATGACAAGTGCATTCTCTTGACAAAACTCTGTTAGCCCTTGCCCTGTTTCATTTTGTACTCCAAGGTCAAATTTGCCTGTTCCTACAGGTATCTCTTGTGTTCCTACTTTTGCATTTCAGTCCCCTAGGATGACAAGGCTAGACATAGACACGCCAAATTCCCATTGTTGGCTTCAAAAGTCACTAAATGAATTGTTTTGGTCCCACTGATCAATAAGGACAAAATACTGTTAAGCAAACTTTGGTTAAACTTCTCTTGTTTGTTCAGCCCCCTGAACTTTGTCCACCTCCTCAATCTGAGCCAGCATATAGCCCCTCATTATGGTTTCTTTAGTAAAAGAGACTTAGACTCAAGGTAAAACACTCTCTAAACTACTGCATGAGATGCTTTCATCCCACTTCACCACATGGATCTTTCCTAGCCTTGTTTACTCTGCTCTACAAAAGAAAACTCTTTACCCAACTCTCTTGAGATGTTTGCTGGCCTTTTGGACAGTGTTTTCCTTATTGCAATAGTCCCTCTCCCCACCTTGCAGTAATCCCGTCTTAAAAAATCTTACCACTTTTATTTGACAGAATATTGTGGAAGATATCTTCCCATGATGNGGGGGATGGGGTGGTTCAGAGCCAGAGCAGACTAAAGAGGATAACATGGAGATAACATGTGTGATAACATGGAGAAAGCATTTAGGATGCTCCTGACACCTGCAAGTGCTCAATAAACATTTTCTCTTCTCATCTTTCTTTTCTTTTCTCCTTCTTCTTCTCATCTTGCTTGAGTGGAGAACTGGGTTCGGAGGCAAAACAAGTGGGACTGGCCTCCTGGCAGCAGCTCCATGTTGGAAAGAGGAGGGGTGGGAGTGGGCATGGTGATGTTGAATTTGACCTGAACCCTGTGATTCTGAAAGCAGAGAAGGTTAAGAAATCTCCTCACCATTTGCATTGTTCTAGGAAATGGTTTACCTCTAAGACCCAGCCTTCCTTATATGACTTAGATAAGGTTCATGGGAACACTCTTTGTTATCCTATGACAAGGCTAGGACCATCAGTTCATTTCACTCAGTTGTGTCTGACTCTTTGCGACCCCATGGACAGCAGCACGCCAGGCTTTTCTGTCCATCACCAACTCCCAGAGCCTGCTCAAACTCATGTGCATCAAGTCAGTGATGCCATCCAAACTTCTCATCCTCTGTCATCCCTTTCTCCTCCTGCCTTCAATCTTTCCAGCATTGGTCTTTTCCAATGAGTCAGTTCTTCACATCAGGCAGCCAAGATATTGGAGTTTCAGCTTCAGCATCAGTCCTTCCAATGAATATTCAGGACTGATTTCCTTCAGGATTGACTGGTTTGATCTCTTTGCAGTTCAAGGGACTCTCGAGAGTCTTATCCAACACCACAGTTCAAAAGCATCAGTTCTCCGGTGCTCAGCCTTCTTTATGGTACAACTCTCACATCCATATACTACTATTGGAAAAACCATAGCTCTGACTACATGGACCTTTGTGAGCAAAGTAATGTCTCTGCTTATCAATATGCTGTCAAGGTTGGTCTTTTCATGGCTGCAGTCACCATCTGCAGTGATTTTGGAGCCCAAGAAAATAAAGTCTCTCACTGTTTCCACTGTTTCTCCCTCTATTTGCCATGGAGTGATGGGACCAGATGCCATGATCTTTGTTTCTTGAATGTGGAGTTTTAAGTCTGCTTTTTCACTCTTCTCTTTCACATTCATCAAGAAGCTTTTTAGTTCATCTTCACTTTCTACCATAAGAGTGTTCTCATCTGCGTATCTAAGGTTATTGATATTTCTCCTGGCAACCTTGATTCCATCTTGTGCTTCATTCAGCCTGGCATTTCGCATGATGTACTCTGCATATAGGTTAAATAAGCAGGGTGACAATATATAGCCTTGATATACTCCTTTCCTAATATGGAACAGTTTGGTGTTCCATGTCCAGTTCTAACTATTGCTTCTTGACTTGCATATGAATTTCTCAGGAGGCACATAAGGTGGTCTAGTATTCCCCTCTCTTGAAGATTTTCCACACTTTGTTGTCATCTACACAGTCAAAGTCTTTGGGGGTAATCAATAAAGCAGAAGTAGATGTTTTTTGGAATTCTCTTGCTTTTCCTATGATCCAAAGGATGTTGGAAATTTGATCTCTGGTTTCTCTGCCTTTTCTAAATCCAGCTTGAACACCTGGGAATTCTCAGTTCACATGCTGTTGAAGCCTTGCTTTGAAAATTTTAAGCATTACTTTGCTAGCGTGTGAGATGAGTGCGATTGTGCTGTAGTTTGAACATTCTTTGGCATTGCTTTTGTTTGGGGTTGGAATGAAAACTGACCTTTTCCAGTCCTGTAACCACTGTTGAGTTTTCCAAATTTGCTGGCATATTGAATGCAGCACCCTAATTACATCATCTTTTAGAATTTGAAATAATTCAACTGGAATTCCATCACCTCCACTAGCTTTGTTTGTAGTGAAGCTTCCTAAGGCCCATTTTATTTCTCATTCCAGGATATCTGGCTCTAGGTGAATGATCACAACATCGTGGTTATCTGGGTCATGAAGATCTTCTTTTGTATAGTTCTTCCATGTATTCTTACCACATTTTCTTAATATCATCTGTTTCTGTTAATATCGTCTTGCATGAAATGTTCCCCTGATATCTCTAATTTTCTTGAAGAGATCTCTAGTTTTTCCCATTTTATTGTTTTCCTCTATTTGTTTGCACTGATCACTGAGGAAGGCTTTCTTATCTCTCCTTGTTATTCTTTGGAACTCTGCATTCAGATGGAGATAGCTTTCCTTTTCTCTTTTGCCTTTAACTTCTCTTCTTAGGCTACCTGTAAGCCCTCCTCAGACAACCATTTGCCTTTTTGCATTTCTTTTTCTTGGGGATGGTCTTGATCACTGCCTCCTATACAATGTCATGAACCTCCATCCATAGTTATTCAGGCACTCTGTCTATCAGGTCTAATCCCTTGAATCTATTTGTCACTTATACTGTATAATCATAAGGGATTTGATTTAGGTCATACCTGAATGGCCTAATGGTTTTCCCTACTTTCTTCAGTCTGAATTTTGCAATAAGGAGTTCATGATGTGAGCCACAGTTGGCTCCCGGTCTTGTTTTTGCTGACTCTATAGCCCTTCTCCATCTTTGGCTGCAAAAAATATAATCAATGTGATTTCAGTATTGACCATCTGGTGATACTCACGTGTAGAGTTGTGTAGAGTCTCTTGCGTTGTTGGAAGAGGGTGTTTGCTATGACAAGTGCATTCTCTTGACAAAACTCTGTTAGCCCTTGCCCTGTTTCATTTTGTACTCCAAGGTCAAATTTGCCTGTTCCTACAGGTATCTCTTGTGTTCCTACTTTTGCATTTCAGTCCCCTAGGATGACAAGGCTAGACATAGACACGCCAAATTCCCATTGTTGGCTTCAAAAGTCACTAAATGAATTGTTTTGGTCCCACTGATCAATAAGGACAAAATACTGTTAAGCAAACTTTGGTTAAACTTCTCTTGTTTGTTCAGCCCCCTGAACTTTGTCCACCTCCTCAATCTGAGCCAGCATATAGCCCCTCATTATGGTTTCTTTAGTAAAAGAGACTTAGACTCAAGGTAAAACACTCTCTAAACTACTGCATGAGATGCTTTCATCCCACTTCACCACATGGATCTTTCCTAGCCTTGTTTACTCTGCTCTACAAAAGAAAACTCTTTACCCAACTCTCTTGAGATGTTTGCTGGCCTTTTGGACAGTGTTTTCCTTATTGCAATAGTCCCTCTCCCCACCTTGCAGTAATCCCGTCTTAAAAAATCTTACCACTTTTATTTGACAGAATATTGTGGAAGATATCTTCCCATGATGGCCCCTATGATCTCCACTCCCAGGATTCAATTCCTTGTTTAATCCTCTCCCTTTGCCTGTGGACTGGATCTAATCAATCTGTCAGTTCAGTCCCTCAGTCATGTCAGCCTCTTTACAACTCCATGGCCTGCAGCTTGCCAGGCTTCCCTGTCCATCATCAACTCTCAGAGCTTTCTCAAACTCATGTCCATCGAGTCAGTGATGCCATCCAAACATCTCATCCTCTGTCATCTTCTTCTCCTGCCTTCAATATTTTCCAGCTTCAGAGTCTTTTCCAAAGGGTTAGCTCTTTGCATCAGGCGGCCAAGGTATTGGAGTTTCAGCTTCAGCATCAGTCCTTCCAATGAATATTCAGGACTGATTTCTTTTAGGATTGNTGATGCCATCCAAACATCTCATCCTCTGTCATCTTCTTCTCCTGCCTTCAATATTTTCCAGCTTCAGAGTCTTTTCCAAAGGGTTAGCTCTTTGCATCAGGCGGCCAAGGTATTGGAGTTTCAGCTTCAGCATCAGTCCTTCCAATGAATATTCAGGACTGATTTCTTTTAGGATTGACTGGTTTGATCTCCTTGCAGTCCAAAGGACTTCTTTGCATTCCAAAGAGTCTTCTCCAACACATTTCAAAAGCATCAATTCTTTGGTTCTCAGCTTTCTTTATGGTCCCACTCTCACATCCATCCATGACTACTGGAAAAACCATAACTTTGACTAGATGGGCCTTTGTTTGCAAAGTAATGTCTCTGCTTTTTAATATGCTTTTCTTCCAAGAAGCAAGCATCTTTTAATTTCGTGGCTGCAGTCACCATCTGCAGTGATTTTGGAGCCCAACAAAAATAAAGTCTCTCACTGTTTCCACTGTTTCACCCTCTATTTGCCATGGAGTGATGGAACCAGATGTCATGAGCTTCATTTTTTGAATGTTGAGTTTTAAGTCAGCTTTTTCACTCTCTTCTTTCACTTTCATCTAGAGGCTCTTTAGTTCCTCTTTGCTTTCTGCCATAGGGTGGTTTCATCTGCATATCTGAGGTTATTGTTATTTCTCCCAGCAGTCTTGATTCCAGCTTATACTTCACACAGCCCGGCATTTCGCATGATGTACTCTGCAAATAAGTTAAATAAGCAGGGTGGAAATATACAACCATGATGTACTTCTTTTCCAATATGGAACCAGTCTGTTGTTCCATGTCCATTCTAACTTGCTTCTTGACCTACATACAGATTTCTCAGGAGACAGGGAAAGTGGTCTGGTATTCCCATCTCTTTCAGAATTTTCCACAGCTTTTTGTGATCCACACAAAGGCTTTGGTGTAGTCAATATAGCAGATGTTTTTCTGGAAAGTGAAGTCACTCAGTTGTGTCTGACTCTTTGCGACCCCATGGACTGTAGCCTGCCAGGCTCCTCTATCCATGGTATTTTCCAGGCAAGAATACTGGAGTGAGTTGTCATTTCCTTCTCCAGGGTTTTTTTTCCTGGAATTTTCTTGCTTTTCCTATGATCCAACAGATGTTGGCAGTTTGGTCTCTGGTTCCTTTGACTTTCCAACTCCAGCTTCAACATCTGGAATTCTTGGTTCTGCTGAAGTCTCTCTTGGGAAACTGACTTGGCTCCAAGCTGTTGAAGCCTCGCCTGGAAAATTTTGAGCATTAGTTTGCTAGTGTGAGATGAGTGCAACTGTGCAGTAGTTTGAATGTTCTTTGGCTTTGCCTTTCTTTGGGATTGGAGTGAAAATGACTTTTTCCACACCTATGACCACTGCTGAGTTTTCCAAATTTGCTGGCATACTGAGTGCAGCACTTTCACAGCATCATCTTTTAGGGTTTTAAATAACTCAACTGGAATTCCATCACCTCCACTAGCTTTGTTCATAGTGATGCTTCCTAAGGCCCACTTGACTTCTCATTCCACAATATCTGGGTCTAGGTGAATGATAACATCATTATGGTTATCTGGGTCATTAAGATCTCTAGTGAATAGAATACATGGCAAGTGACTGGATGCCTCTTCTGAGATTAGATTGCAAAAGACTCTGACTCTTGTCTAGTTTGCACTCTTTTTCTCTAGCTCTTCTTGGTTTGCAGGTTCTGATGAAATAGGCTGCCTTGTTGGGAGCTTTGGAGACCTGTAGAAGGACACAAAGAGCAAGAAGCTGTAAGTGGCCTCTGGCTGTAAGTGGCCAGGGAAGTACTGAGGCCCTCAGTGCAATAGGCCTCAAAACACTGAAACCTTCCAACAACCTGGTGAGGAGGATAGCTGTGAATAAACTTGGAATTTGATACTTCTCCAGTTGAGCCTTAAGATGGTTACAGAACTGGGTTGCTATGTCCTGAATATCTCTATCCTCCTCAAAATTTATATGTTGAAATCCATCCACTACAAGGAGATGGTATTAGGAAGTAGGGACTTTCAGAGATAATTAGGTCGTGAGGATGGAGCCCCCATGAATGAGATTAGTACCCTTATAAAAGAGACTCCAAGGAGATTTTTAACTTCCTATATGTCATCTAAAATAGGTGCACAACTTGAGAGAGTTGAGTTTTTTGGGGGGCAAAATGAGGACTGCAGCCCGGAAGACAGCACCTCAGATAGCTCTGAAAGACTTCTCTGAAGAAACAGTGTGGAAGGTAAATATATAAGATTTTGGTGAAGGGGGAGTTCAGTGCAATCAATCGCTTAGTTTACAAATGGTTTTCTGCCAGTCAGGAGGAGCTGATGTCACCATGAAGGGATTTAGTGATTTTCTAGATATGAAGAGATGCAAGGATTGGGATTAAAAAATCAGTTCCTGAAAATATCTAACTATCTAAAGACCTGTGCCACAGCCTTGTCTAACTTACTGAAACCATGAACCATGCTGTGTATGTCCACCCAAAATGAACGGGTCATGGTGGAGAATTCTGACAAAACGTGCTCCACTGGAAAAGGGATGGCAAACCACTTCAGTACTCTTGCTTTGAGATTCCCATGAAAAGTATGAAAAGGCAAAAAGATATGACACTTAAAGATGAACTTTTCCAGTTGGTTGGTACCCAATATGTACTGGAGAAGAGTGGAGAAATAACTCCAGAAAGAATGAAGAGATGGAGCCAAAGCAAAAACACTGCCCACTTGTGGATGTGACTGGTGATGGAAGTAAAGTCTGATGCGGCAAAGAGCAACATTGCATAGGAATCTGGAATATTAGGTTCATAAATCAAGGTAAATTAGAAGTGATCAAACAGGAGATGGCAAGAGTGAACTAAAATGGGCTGGAATGGGCGAATTTAATTCAGATGACCATTATATCTACTACTGTGGGTGAGAATCCCTTAGAAGAAATGGAGTAGACTTCATAGTCATCAAAATAGTTCAAAATGCAGTACTTAAATGTAATCTCAGAAATGAAAGAATAATCTCTGTTCATTTCCAAGGCAAATCATTAAATATCACAGTAATCCAAGTCTATGCCCCAACCAGTAATGCTGAAGAAGCTTAAGTTGATGGTTCTATGAAGACCTACAAGACCTTCTAGAACTAACACCCCAAAAAAGATGTCCTTTTCATCATAGGGGAATGCAAAAGTAGGAAGTCAAGAGATACCTGGAGTTAACAGGCAAATTTGGCCTTGGAGTACAAAATGAGGCAGGGCAAAGACTAACAGAGTTTTGTCAAGTGAACTCACTGGTCATAGCAAACACCCTCTTCCAACAACACAGGAGAAGACTCCACACATGAACATCACCATCATCATCATGGTCAATACTGAAATCAGATTGATTACATTATTTGCAGTGAAAGAAGGAGAAGAGCTATAGAGTCAGCAAAAACAAGACCGGGAGCCAACTGTGGCTCACATCATGAAATCCTTATTGCAAATTTCAGACTTAAATTGAAAACAGTAGGGAAAACCACTAGACCATTCAGGTATGACCAAAATTAAATCCCTTATGATTATACAGTGTAAATGACAAATAGATTCAAGAGATTAGATCTGATAGAGTGACTGAAAAACTATGGATGGAGGTTCATGACATTGTACAGGAAGCAGTGATCAAGACCATCCCCAAGAAAAAGAAACGCAAAAAAGGCAAAATGATTGTCTGAGGAGGCCTTACAAGTAACCTGAGAAAATAAGAGAAGCTAAAGGCAAAGGAGAAAAGGAAAGCTATCTCCATCTGAATGCAGAGTTCCAAAGAATAACAAGGAGAGATAAGAAAGCCTTCCTCAGTGATCAGTGCAAACAAATAGAGGAAAACAATAGAATGAGAAAGACTAGAGATCTCTTCAAGAAAATTAGAGATACCAACGGAATATTTGATGCAAAGATGGGTGCAATAAAGGACAGAAATTGTATGAACCCAAAAGAAGCAGAGAATATTAAGAAGAGGTGGCAAGAATACACAGAAGCACTATACAAAAAAGATCTTCAGTTCAGTTCAGTTCAGTCACTCAGTTGTGTCCGACTCTTTGCGACCCTATGAATCGCAGCACGCCAGGCCTCCCTATCCATCACCATCTCCCGGAGTTCACTCAGACTCATGTCCATCGAGTCCGTGATGCCATCCAGCCATCTCATCCTCGGTCGTCCCCTTCTCCTCCTGCCCCCAATCCCTCCCAGCATCACAGTCTTTTCCAATGAGTCAACTCTTCGCATGAGGTGGCCAAAGCACTGGAGTTTCAGCTTTAGCATCATTCCTTCCAAAGAAATCTCAGGGTTGATCTCCTTCAGAATGGACTGGTTGGATCTCCTTGCAGTCCAAGGGACTCTCAAGAGTCTTCTCCAACACCACAGTTCAAAAGCATCGATTCTTCGG